>VYZM01006666.1:19288-107863 GCA_013398915.1 Dromas ardeola
GACAGGCTGAGAGAGTTGGGGCTGTTTAGCCTGGAGAGGAGAAGGCTCTGGGGAGACCTTGTAGCAGCCTTCCAGTACCTGAAGGGGGCCTACAGGAAAGCTGGGGAGGGGCTGTTTGCAAGGGCATGTAGCGATAGGACGAGGGGCAATGGTTTTAAATTAGAGCAGGGTAGGTTTAGATTAGACTTTAGGAAGAAGCTCTTTACAATGTGGGTGGTGAAACACTGGAACAGGTTGCCCAGAGAGGTGGTGGAGGCCCCATCTCTGGAGCCATTCAAGGCCAGGCTTGAGGAGGCTCTGAGAAACCTGACCTAGTTAAAGATGTTCCTACTTACTGCAGGGGGGTTGGACTAGATGACCTTTAAAGGTCCCTTCCAACCCAACACATTCTATGATTCTATAAAGGGATAGTAGGTTCCGTGCCTGGATTATGAGAAGTGTTATTCCAACAGCAGCCCCCTGGCTTATATCAAGTGCCTCAGGCTTGACCAAACCAAGAAGGGGTCCTAGCATTCGCGTGCAGGAGTGCACTGTCTTGCAGCAGGTATCAGGTATGTTGAGATTCTACCCTTTAGTTTATTAATTCAGTGACTAGGAAAAGAGATTAACTAAATTAATTAGACTGTTAAGACACCCACCCCTTTTTTTTTCTTCCCTTTTAATCAAGCATAATTTATATCCCTGCTGAATCCACCATCATTAAACTGCTTTCTCTTTTCCTATTCTAAATTACGAGACCAGTTTCAAATCGTTGGCAATGAAACGTATGCAGTATATAATGGAAAAATATCCAACCTATTATTGCGATTTGAAATCTAATAATTAAATGTAAATGCTTGGATTCATTGTCTAGGAAAACAGAACCTATAAATAAGCTATTTAATGTCATACTGGTATTTTCTTTTGATTTGGCTTCAATTAGTCACTAACGTAGAATATCCTGTTATGGTTGTATCATTATTGCAGCAGGGAGTGTGAGCATGAAATCCAGATCCTGCAATAATAAATAACAACTCCATTTCCAATGCTTAAGTTGTTCTTTCCTCATAAACTTGATTTCATGGGATGACTGATTAGCCTTCATTCATTATGGAAGGATAGTTGCAGGGCAGAACTGGGAGAAGTATTGTATCTCAGTGCTTTATTGAAAAGAACAACAGCAACAGAAAAATCAGATGAAAGGGGAGCATTTCCCTTACAACAGTACCCAGGATGGGCAAAATACAGGTAAGGCTTAGGAACAGTGGTTTTAAGCTTGTTATGGAAATACTAGCAGCCAGTTAAAACTGCATGACCTTACTTCCACACTGGCTTTTCTCCATCTGTGCTGCCTGACTTGGCAGTGCTTGAAGTCCTCAAAACACAGCTTTGAAATGTATTTTCCTTTACTGTAACCTTGAATTGTTTTCCGTGTGTTTGCATTCTGTCATCCCCATCCATTGTCCTCATCACCTTATTCATCCTAATACATTTTCCAAGCAAAGTCTTACTGTCTGGAAATGTGTCTTTGCTGAGTTGGGGTGGTTATCCTTTTGCCTACAAAACAAGGACTGGGTAGGTGGAGAGGAGGTGGGGAGGAGAAGGGTTTCTGGCATCCCTGTGCTGGTGGGATGGGATTGTGAGCGATGCAGGGAGGACATACCCACTCTGCTGCATGGTTCCTCCCTGCCCTGTGTCCTGGGGAGAGGGGGCTGTGGGGTAACCCTCACCCACTCCCCCTGGGCTCCCTTATCCTTAGGTTGTCAATCCCACAACACTTCCCTGAGCATCTCAGTGACTGAACACCTCCAGATCCCTCCTTGACCAAACCTGGCATGTGCCCTCTCGCACTCACAGTTTTCCTTTTCTTCCTCTTATCAGAGACCATCTTTCATCCTGTCCTAAACTATTCCCTCTCCCTCAAGAGGCAACCCTTACTCCTTATTGCCAAATCCACTGCAGCCCCAAACTACACATCTCTGACCTGGAGCTCATGTAGGCTCCCGTTGTTTTGTTGGAACCTGCTCCTCATGCCCTCCAGAACTCATACCCTCATTAGCCACCCTTCTGTGGGATCCCCTGGCAGGTCAAGTCGTGCCTCTCACCTGGCTCCTCTAGAAGAAAAGCATCCTTTTCTCTGCTAACACGAGGGTGTGAAAGACCTGGACATGACGAGTCTGTAATGACCCCAAATCAATCAGATACTTAGGAGAGGAGGATGTGTAGAAAAAAGGAGTGTGTTAGTCCAGGGCAGAATTTGGCCCTGTGCAGGAGAGGATCCTATTTTAATCTCAAAAATAAAAACCACGTTTTTCTTATCCATGGCTAAGTTTAAAAAAAAAAATAATTATTTGTACCTTGGGCTCACTCATACTTGCTCGAATGATGGAGATCTTCCCTCTTCTAAGTACGGAAACATGAGGAGACAGATCAAGTACGTCTCTTCCATAAACTGCAGGACTTAATTCTCTTCCTGCTAGAGTCAATGATGGAAGCCCAGTTGCTGTCACCAAAAGCAAAATAAAGATCTGGGAGGAGATTGGACAAACCTGCTGTGTCTATATGGGAAATTGGTCAGTACTAACAGGAGTGATGTGGACTCATTTCGTCTTCCTGCAGTAAATTTACGCTATTAATATAACCTACTATTGTGTGTGTATTAGCTGGATGACCTCTAGCAAGCTTTTATGGATATAAGATTCAGAGAGAATGTGCGATCCCAATTTGCTTCCTGCCTGTCTTACGATGATGCACCCATCAGCTTTACAGAAAAATTTCATAACTTTATGCTGCATTATTTGTGAACAGTACGTGAGCATACAGTTAAGCACTTAAGAACATAAAATAAACCCCAGCCCCTTGATGTTAAGTGGAGACGGTTTTTCTAAGGCTGTCTAGACACAATGTCTGTGTACAAAAGAATTTGGTTATGAACAGGGCACCATTGTTTGCAAAAAGATATCCTGCTACTGGGGAAATTGAAAAGAATTGTTTTGCTTTCAAGGGCAGGGAATTACCCTTTCGTGGCGCAGTTGTCATTTCATGACCAGTGTTACTAAGATACTGTTTTTTCTCCCCTGAGACTCTCCATTATTATTACTTACCTAAAAAATGCTGTCTTGAGAAAAAACTGCTTACCTAGTCTCTGATGTGAGAAAAAAATGGAAATTAAGCAATGTAGCTTGACTTTCTTTGTCTGGAGAATATCAAGTGCATGCAGGAGAGGTATTTTATACAGGCTGCAGTAAACATCAGTATGATGCGAGAAGCAAGGTGCGTACTGTCTGGTTTGGCACCCTGTAATAGAAGTGGACTGACATTTTGTAGACCATGGAAGAAGGTATCTTGCACGAAATGTGCTGCTCTGACCCACACCTGCAGAGGAGAAGGAACACTGGGGAAAAAATGTGGGTTTGGAATGAAGTTTTGTAATTGGGAGTGCTACAGTAAGGTGAAAAGGAAGACCAGGCGAAATTAGTTCCAACATTTATCTTCCTTCAGGGATGATCAGATGTTTAAGAAATTAAGGAAATGAGTAATTTCTGGACATATCAAATCTGTCTATGTCCAGGAAAATGCTTAACTCCAATCGTCCCAGTGTATCAGGATAGGGTCGTCATAGCCAGGTAGTCAAAGGCTGAGTCTGGGTCTCTTGCTCTGACTGCCTGTGCTGTTCCGGTGGTTGGACACCATAGTTTTGTCTCACAGGCTAGCAATTTCTGGGGTATGAATGAGCACTTCGCTGATGCAAGGTTAGTGCATCTGACATCTGCCCAGCAGTCGCCCTAATGAAATGTCATGCCGTATGATAGGAATTCGGAGGGAAGAGCACCCTGAGAAGTTACCTGTCCTTCCCCAATCTCCATAGATTTGTGTGTCCTTTAAGCTGGCCTTTGTGTGGGGGTTAGAGAAGTTGGGGTCCTTTTCTTCGGTGCTGAAGACAGGGTAACAGAAGGAGCAGGAAGCTGTATTTATCGCCTCCAGTCATTTCCTACTTCCATGTGCCAAACAGGTTTGGCAAAAGAGAGATTCTGAATGAAACCATCTCTGGATGAGATGCCATGAGCCTTCTTCAGGCATGTATGAAGGTTCAATGCCCAATGGCTTCAGTGATAAAAACCCCTTGATGATGATGATAACAAAACCAAACCCCAAAACAGGGTTCCTTGAACTGTGGTTTGAAGTACCCTCATTCCTGTGACATGAAGAATCCTTCTGACTACAGAGTTGCCCTTGGGTCAGGCAGGGAGACTTGAGGGGGCAAAATCTTTGCTGCTCAGCCTATAGTCGCTGCCTGTTTCTGTGTATTAGAAGAACGTTTGGGAAACCTTTGCCTCAAACAGAAACCCTGCATCGACACAGTCCTGCACGTGCAATCAAACAACCAAAACAGGGGAAAAGAACAGATTAGCCAATTTTAAGCAATCTGTCAACATTGTGGCTCCTGGGATTTAAAAAAAAAAAAAAAAAAGAAAAAAAAAAGAGGTGCTTTCTCAGTTGAAAAAGACTGTGAAACTGTGATGTACAGAAGCTGTCATTGTCACTGAAACACATTGCTAGTTCCACCACAGTTCTCCGTGCTGTGCAGAGAATATCACCCAAAGCAGGAAAATTGGTAACTGTTGGACTGTGGCCCCCGGGATTGTACTAGTACCTGTGCCTTTTCAGCACCCTGGGACCAATCTCTGTGGGGTAAAAGGAGTATAGGCCACATAATTTTCCCCTTCCAGTGTCAGTGGAGGTTTGGCCATTGCTGAACTCTTGAAAATTTAGCCTACAGTGTGTGTTGCTGTTGAGTGACGCTAAAGGGCCATGGGTTCAGAAACTCAGTTCCATACAATTGGAGCTTGCAGGACGTTGGATCCCTTCATACAATCATCACTGACATTAATTAAAGAGGCAAACCTTGACTTTAATTTTCTAGCCTTATACTTAGGGTCAAACCCAATATTTTATCGTCTTTCCAGCTTAATCTGTGAGTCATTTGTAATGTGTTTTCCTTATAAAGCAACATCTGTATGTATTCTTTACATATCAAAAGGGTTCAGAGTCTTTTAGTATTTCAAGTTGAGTGGGAATCCCTGGGGTACAGTTTGGCACACTACTGTGAAAACATACCTTTTAGTCATTTCACTGCTGGGTTTCAACTTAAATGGCTGATCAAGGATTTAAACAGCTGGATCTCAGCGTCTGTTTGCCACATGCCAGCTGCCAGCAAAGCAAGAAATTATTATACTGGGCCATGATTTACATATTTGACCTTTGAGCATAAGAGGATATAGCAGACATTGTCAGAATCAAATACAGTATAAAACCCCATGAAGTATGAAACTTGTCTTGTTAGACTGTCGCATCTTTATAAATTAATCTCTGTTTCAAAACTGCCTTTAAATGACAAAAGCATTTTGTTTTTATCAGGATTTACCTGTCTAATCTAATTAAAGTAGACATAGCTTACAAAGACTGCTGAATATAAAGCATGCTTGAAGAAAAGCAGAGGTGTGTAGCAATAGCACCATGAAATTAAATTTGTGGTACTCTTTCAGTTAATCTGTATTGATTAAACCACATGCAGAAGAATACAGACCCTGACCTGAACTTTCCGCTCAAGTATGAAATCATTGCTACTGTGATATCAGAATTTGTAAATAAAGTTATAAATTATAATGAGTGATGTGTTCCCAGTGGCAGAGCACTTTTCCTCTCCGGGGCAGAGCTGTGTTTCAGAGCCCTGTAGGTGTCTGCGTACTTCCGTGGACAGGGCATTTGTTCGTTCTGTGCTGGAGTTGGCATTTCACAGGTCATGGCGTGTGTGACAGCATGAATGATTTGCTATGCAATAGTGTGCTTGCTATTTGCTTGGTTTACAAGAGCGGTTTTGAGATGGATTGTGAGTAAGAGATGATATTCAGGATTGTTTTATGATAGTTGTAAAAAAGGGGTGCTATATGCGCTCTCAGCATGGCCTCCATGTTCTTCTTTTATAAAGAACATGCTTCACTCTCTCCAGCTGTGTTACAGAGACCCCTGCAGAAAGGACACGGGCATGATTGCAATGAGACAGTTACAGAGTGATGTGGCTGTGGCAGTGGTGCCCATAGGTGACAGAAGGAGCTTTGTCAACTCTTGTTCTTCTCATCTTCCTCCCACGGTAATGCTTCAGTTGCTGACAAGTTGGTGACCCAAGATAGACAACGGCAAACTGGCAACCCTGTGGTCACCTAAGCTGTCTCTGTACGGTTGCAGAGTTTGTTTCTCAGAGGCCTGCTGGAACCTGTTTTTCTTTATGACCTTGTGTCTCTATGAGCCCTGCTGGTCCCGTGACGTGGGATGACTCTGCACCCACAAGGAACTTGTTAAAATCAGTGGGAACAGGGTGATGAACTTAAACTGGAAATAGTCTGAGGAGCCAAAGTGTTGACTGAGATCCACATTTCCCCAGAGGGTAAAAAGAGTTCAGGCTGGAAGATTTGGTTCTGTCTGCTACTGAAACTTCTTGCCTGTTACTGTCTGGGTCTATGCGGTGCCGAGGTTTGGTTTGGCCAAGTGCGTCTCTGGGGTTTGGGACTCTCGTCGTATTTGTTTTCCTGGCTGGATTTTCATTAGTTCAATAGTTCTATGAGTTTATTCTAACAGGATTCACAGGAAGGGACAGTAGCTTTGTTTCAGGAGATTTCATTTCGAGCTTTGTCTAATTTGTAAACTTCATTCATCACCAAGGCAATGTTGGAAATGGAGCATTAGCACTGGTGGTGATGCATGTTGAAATGAGGTGTCTTTTTTCCAGTGCACTGGACATGAACAACAGGGAAATTAATGAATTAAGATAATGGATCTTTGAACTTCTGTAGTTTTGATTAAGAAGCTTCATCTTCCACTCCTGAGCCCAGAGGAGAGGATTAATGGAGCCATGTCATTGCCCCCTCATCTGTCATAAAAGCCTAAAATGTCCTTTCAAAAGACCATTAGAGGAAAGCTGTGGAATGCAGAAGTGATTTGAGTTGACTATTGTCAGTCGCATATAGTTTACACAACATCTATATGTATTGGAGAATCTTTTTTTTGCGTCACAATGAACTCAGAGCAGATCTCCAGGCAATTACCTGGTATGCAATTAGAGAGGCCAGTTCTCACCCACATCAATGTCTAGCCAACTGCATTGGATTTGAATTCTTGTATTACACTGGGCTGGAAATGATCAGCACCATCACCATAAATAAACAGTTTAATGAACAAGAAAATGTGGCCACAGTTGAGGACAGTGTAAAGGTATACACACTTTCAAAAGCGGCTGTGAAAACTGAGAAATGCATTGCCAGTAGCGTGCAATAGGCACCGTCAGTTATTTAGTACAGGTTTGATAATGGCAAAAACAAAGCACAAGAGTAAAGTGCTGCAGTGTTTAAAGCTTGCATTCCAGATCCTTAAAAACATAAAGTGAAACACAGTGCTATCATCTCAGAGTAAATATTGACTCTTCTGCTGCTTATAGCATTTCTGTCCAGGTTATAAAAAAAATAAAATATTGTCTATCAGTCTATTCACCTTAACTCTTTTTATTTCTGTCAGCTCCCTTGGCTGTTTATAGCAAAATCTGGCAGAATGATAGTGCTTAGTGTTTTCCAGGTATTATGAGTATTGTGGATCCATGTCCATATCACTGCCTTCCTGAGCAAAAGCTGCAGTACTGGTGCAACCCCTACCAGACACCAACCCATATGTCAGTTTTGATACACACGTCCACAGGAGCGCAGATGTCATGTCTCTGTGGTCATAGAGTAACCCCTTCTTGTGAAAAATCATTTCATGTCAGCTCATGTTATTTTCCCCTGCATTGTAACAACATATCCATGGTTGTTTATATCAACGGTTTCTTTGCCCATTTGGGTAGCTTCCCTTGGTGCTAGTTCTGCAGGTGTTGCTCAGGCAGTTTTCCTGTCTGAGTTTCTCCTGAGACAGGGTGAAGTGTTAAACAGAGAGGAATGCTAATCTTGGAAGCTGTCACATAGAAGGTGCCATTTATTTTCACACTCAACCACGTATTGCCTTGCCTTGTAGATGTCAGAAGGGCTCAAAACTTGGCAGGAACCAGGGAGTTACTAAAGGACTTCATGCCAAGCAAAAGTCTGTGTTGTCTTGGAAAGTTTGCACATCTCTGTTTTGAGGATGAGTTTGGCATGAATTAGACCCATTTTTATATTATTTCAGGGCATGCTAGTCAACCGTGGTCAATTGTAAGTTCAGATAGTGGCTGTTGTTTTCAGGCCCTGGTTTTTCCCCCTTTCATTTTTTGGTCTTAAATTGGCACTTTTTCCCCCAAATATTTTTTTCCAAGCTTGGATCATATAATGTATTTGGCATTGGCAAACCAAGGAGAGCAATCCACTTTTCCCCTAATTAGTGGTGTTTTATTCCTTATTACTAGGAGCTTGACAAATGCACCTTTCCAGAGCAAAGCTGTGGTAGCCTTAAGAAACGAGTCGCCTTACTTTCCTAAGTGTCATGACTAAGGAGTTCCACAGCGTGGGTTTGTGCCTTTACTCTTCTTCTCATCCACTCCAGAGATGTGCTTTTCTTTTTTCCTGACATCATTGTGTATGCGACAACTCATAAATCTTCGGGGAAGTCCCCAAGAATGTCCCCGTTGCAGGTAAATTGTTCCTGGCAGTCAGTTTTTGAGACACGTGTCTTTGCCACATGCAACTTACTGGCACTGTAGAGTATGACTCCTCAATCAATACTTGCACTACTTAGACCGGGACAGGTATCAGGCAAACTGATCTGCGCTATCCCTTTTTTTTTAATTGTGGCTATGCCTGTGCCATTGGGTCAGGGTGTATTTTGTTGAAAGCTGTCCTTTTCTTAACCGTGGACATTCTTCCCTTCCTATTTTCCTTTACATTTTTCTTTCTGAGTTTTTCTTCCAAAACATTTTTCTCAGAATTAAGGGCTGAGAAATTCATTTTCTGAGGTACCACATATATAATAGATACATAAACCATGAAATTTAGTAAATGTATCCAAACTATAATACAGACTGTTTGCCCATATTGTATAAAATCAGGTTATGATCAAGAAGCCGAACTGAACCTTCAGTTCTGCTATGGATTTATCTTTATTTGAATTACCTTGGTTTGGGTGCAATACCTGTATATTGGAGATGCTTACTACTAATTTTTAGAAGCTCCATCTCCTCTAGTAGCTGTAGGGCCTTCAACACATCTCTCCTGTATTGAATCCATTATAGCTACAGGCCTTTATCCGCTGAATATTGTTATCTTACCAGGTTAGACGTGCCTCAAGCAAACTGTGGATTAGCGTTTTTTCTTACTGTTAAGCCTCACCCTTGGACTTCATTTTCCCGGTCTGAGTGGAACAAGAGGAGATAAATAGTGTTTGATAGTTTCCTTGCAACAGCAGCACTAGCAAGGCAGCGTCTGTGCTGGAGCAGCTGTGGTATTGCTGGAGTCAGTGCAGCGCTATTTCACAGCAATTCAGACCTCCTGGGCCAGATTTCACAGCTCTGCTCATCGGGCCATTGGGCCATTGGTAACGCAGGTATCCCATCTTTTTTGTAAGATGGGCCATTCCCCTAAGTACTAAGTGTGGCATGATTTACTTCCACAGCAGCCTTGACAAATCCTCTTTCCTGATTTCATTCTTGTCATCCCAATGCTCATTCAGCTGGTGCCAGTTTGTGTTCTGTTAAGCTCAGGAAGCGAAAAAAAAGTCTTTTAAAGCTGGAGGACTGCCTGAGACCTTCAGCCAGGAGTGGTATCCCATTGTTCGTAGGGAGAGTCCATGTTTATCTAATTACCACCTGAGAATACATTTCCTGATTGCTGCATTGTGTTTTCTGTACAGTATTATACAGAAATATTCTGTACAGTTGGCAGTATTTCTGTCATAACATTTCTATGGGCTTTACTCGCTGCCTTTCATTTTAATTTACAGATCAGCTATGCCCTCTCAAGGTTAAACCTACTTCGTCTGTCCCGTTGCAAATCAGTTCTTCACGTTCTTTAGAAATTTAGCAAATGACAGAAAGCACCACTCCAAGACAAATACACAGCAGCTGTGGGAATAGATTAAAGAATTGTAAAGTACTTGTTTGTAATGCTGTTTTCAGGATGTAAAGGTTATCTCTCTTTCAGAACTACCTGCAAAGAGTAAGCAACCTATTGAGAAAAAGTCTGATGTTAGCTCGTACAGGCAAAGGTGGTTCTGGTGCTATATTTTTAAGCGAGATAATCAAATTGCAGCTAGCATACATAGCTTCATCTCCTACCTGATAGTTTTGTAACTCACTCTGTTCTGACCTGAATCCAAATCTCTCTTGGACGCCTGCTCCCATGAACTTGGCCAGTAAACCCAGACCACCTTGTTTCCTCATCCATTTCTCTTTCTCTGTTACTTCTGAAATTACAGCCACCCTTCCCGACCTCTCTTGTGGGCAGTGCATTAAATATCTCCTGTCCAGTCACTGTTTTGTCTTGCCTAAATGCCTACCAGTTTCTTCTTGGCCTGCCAGCTGCCTATGTGGTTCTCTGCACTGCTTACTATGTGCAGCTACTCAACTTTGTTATTTCCCTTGGTCTGTCTCATTAAATAGCACAACTCAGCTCCCTTTTCATGAGCAATCCACTTCAAACTTCTAAGGCATTAACTCCCCATTCCTTACTGTACCTCCTTGCCTACTTCTACAGTCTTCCTCCTCCAATCTCTGCACAGTAACGTTACCTCAGCTCTCCGAGGTCCTTTCCCCTCCACACTTTCTTCCATTTCTTGCAGGGCATCTCAAGAAAACTGTTTGTAAGACTCTGTTTTTTCAGTTCCTCCTCCAAACTCAGCAATGTCGTTGATGTCTGCAAGAAGCAGGTGAACTGAGTTGACATGAGTGTTTTTTACATTTTATTCATCCCTCCTCAAAATTTTGGGAGACATTTTACTTCTGCTAGAAAGACCTAGAAATCTGGGGTAAAACCTAGAGGTTTTTGTAATGCTAGCTGAAAAAAATATCTGTGTTTTCAATCTGAAACAAGAAGTTTGGAACCTAATATGAAAAGCAATAATTTTTCATCGGAAAAGCCGGTGGGTTTTTTTTGTTGTAGTTTGTTGGGTTTTTTAAATAGTGCTGATATTTTTTTCAGCCTACTCCAAATGCTACACATAATACTGACATAACCATTGTCAATACTGCTTCGCTTGTGTATGATCTCTCGCCTTCTCACCCCCACTATCTGTTTCTCTCTCTTTCTGTTTTGTGAATTAATCAGGATCCAGACAGATTTCTCATATATCTGGAATATATCTGGAATATATCTGGAATATCTTGAGACCTATGGAAATATAAGTAGTCCTTTTAGATGTTTAATACTAGGAAAAATGCATTAGGGCATGTTTGAAGTTGAGAGGCTTGTCATTGAAGGACAGGGATGGAATTAAAAATTCCCCACATAGCTGAGAATTTGGGTGTTCATGTTAATAATCTGTTTGGATAACTTTAATTTGGTTATTTTTGTTTATATTGGTAAGTTTTGTGTGAATGGCACCTGGTATTGCTCTGTTTTTCATGCATGGGAGAGGAGAGAGGGAAAGACAGCATGAGGCTGCATCCAGAAGGCAGTGAAGAGCCTATGCATTTCCAAGGTCTCTTGTAGCTATGGAGTCCCCTGCAGTTTAGGCTAAGAGCCCAGAGGTCTTTGGAAAAAGAAAGGTTGTTTTTCAGAAAGCCTCTTGGAGTGCACGGGCTGTATGTTTGGACCTCTGCTAAGGACAGGTCAGTAAGGGGCCAATTCAGGAGCAAAGCATCCTCCCTACTGGCAAAACCTCCCAAGAACGCACCTGGGAATGGTGCTGTCCTGCCAAGAGCAACCGGAGCCACTGGGAATCCAAGGTGGGCTCTCAGGATTTGCTGAGAAGTCCAAAACCCTCTCATGATTTGTTGGGAATTGATTGGATTAAGCCCACAAGTATTTTATAACCACTGATGTTACAGATAGTGGAGGGCTGCAGCAGGCTCCTGGGGCAGCTCTGGTGCAAAGCCTGTGAGATTCACTTGAGCTTGGCTGAGGAGCACACAAGGCCATAAATTACCAATGCTCATAACCCTGACACCTTAAACATCACACTTGATGTCTGTGTTTTGTCTGTCCAGAGTTAAGAAGAAAAGTCACAGAAGCCTGAATGGAGGAGCAGATGCACAATCCTCATGAGCTGTGCTCCCCTGGTCCCCTGTTTCTGTCTCTTTCTGTGTGTCTCAAAAAGGGAACAAGCAAGTAAATGGTGGACATATTCGCCTTTAGAAGTTTTATCTGCATGTCACCTTTTCTTTCAAATAAATTTAACAGATCCATGGAAAGAAAACATATGCAGCTTTCAAATTTCTGATGTACACTGAAGGCCAAGTCGTGGTATATTTATTAATTAACTTAAATAAAAAACCACCATAAAACAATAAGCCAACAAAACTCTGCCTGGAAAAAAGCCGATGCTCATGCTTTTCATGAGACACGATGAAAATACTTCAGAAATCAGTGTCTGTCCCATGAATAGACAGGATTTTCAAAAGAGAAAGTATGTGAGAGGGGTCAGTTTGCAATTTGTCTTTTGTTTTACTCTGAGGTTATTCAGTATAAATAGAGACAAGAGAACAGATCTTGGTTAGCTGAAGTCAGTGAATCCAAAATGAATTACACAAAACAAAAGTCCAGCACCTGCTTTTCTGATCCATAGAAGAAGAGGGATGTGTCAAAGCTGGTTGATCTGCCATCTGGCATGTATTTCCTGTACCTGTCTCTAATCTTGTGCTGATTTTTGCTGGCACATTTCCAGAATCAAATAAAGGGAATTTATGACCAATATTTTCACTTTTACTTGCTTTCTCTGCAAGTCAGGATTTTTTAAACTCCCCATTTTTTAAAAGCCTTTAAAGATTTCTTTTCTAGCTTTATTTTTGGTCAGTGAAAATTACAGAAAAAAAAAGTTTTTTTTTTTATTTTATTTTTTTATTTATTTTGGAAAGTTGCTGATATTTTGAAATCAGTGGCAAGACTTTGGCATTTCCTCTTGACCTCCCCGTGATCTGATTTGGCTTTGAATTTCCTGCTTTTCCCTATTGGTTTCAATAGGAGAAACAGGTGTCCAGGACGTGTCTGGTGATCACGTCTATGGAGACAATAACAACACCTCCATAGCAAGATTCATCATCCCACCTGGTGGGTCTTCACTTGGAGTCTGCTTTACTGCTAACAAGGCTGTGAATCATAATGAGCAAGAATAGTGGGAATGATCTTAAACATCCCCTCCTCCCCAGCTTCAGGACAGCGTTAAATTTTTAGTAAAAATTCTTTTCCTTTCTTCTTTGTTCTTCCCTTCCTCCTGCAAAAAAGAATATAATCTCCCTTTTTTTTTTTGTTTTGAGGTTTGGTTATGTTTTGGTTTGGTTTTCTGTTAAGTCAATTAATTTTCCAAAGCAGTTGTTTCCCATATCATGATGGCAATACGGCAATAGCATTCAATGCCTTCTGCTTTTCTGTGTTTCAGGAAGTGTTTGCACGGGCCTGGAGGCTGAGCTTGGAACAAGGGACTTGACTCTCTGTTGTGTTGGGGTCTCATGGCTGGAGAATGCCCCACACTTGGGTGCTTCCCTATCTTGATGTGCAAAGCTTAGCCCCTCTCACCGCAGCCTCTAGGGCAGAGCATTTGTATGGCTGATAAAGCCTGAGTCCTGATAGAGACCTCCTTCGCTGCTGCATTAGAAGTACGTGGTTAAGAGGAGTAACTTTGGGGAGGGTAAAGGTGAAAGAAGGGCAAAAGTTAGGATGGTTGCATTGGTGCAGACACCAGCAACTTCCTGTAAGTGTAGGTAAAGCTCTGCTGCTGTGTCATCTCTAAAGAGGGGACAGTGGCTCTTGGTTATGCAAAATGTCCTGAGGTGTCAGTGCAGATCTTGCTTGACTGTGGACAACAGAATTGCTTCCCTCTTTCAGTTCTTCCAATCACTGTTTCCTAATTTAGACAGAAAAGGCAAATCTTGAGGGTGAATAACCAGCCTTTTACATGCCACCTTGTGTGCATGTAACCAGTGTAAATTACTGACCAGGGAAAGAGCATGGCCACATAGTAGGAAGAAAAAAGCGAAACATGGATGCTGAATCACGGGTTATTCACCCTGAAAAAGGGAGAGCACCTGTGTAATATAACTCGTTTGGTCCTGGATGCTGCAATATCACATTTCCTCAGTGACTATTTGCTGGTTTCCATAGGTCATGCTACAGAAGGCATGAATACAACCCAACAGAAGTATATATTTGATACTTGTAAGGTAAATTATGAAGCTGCAGTAATTACTGTTTCATATTTGATAAGAGATGCATTTTCTGGACATCAACAGATGCTGGTTTGTGTTGCTGTTTTTTTTTGTTTTTTGTTTTTCCTCTAAAATATTGTAGGATGGGATTTATTTAAATCAAGATTTTCTCTGGCATTTTCTGTTCTCGGGGTTGGGTTGTATTGCTGTGGCCATCTTTAACAGCAGCATCCTGAGGGGTCCGTAATCACCAACACTTACTGTGCCTTTTCTGGATGTGCCTGGGTACTGGAGCAGCCAGCTCTGGGAAATCACTGTCCAGCCACAAGCTGGTGACAGGGAAGAGAGGTGACTTTCCCGAGGTCGCTGCATGAGCTTATGTCTGGACTTCTCTTACCTGCTCGTCTTTTATGAACTCACTGACCAGCATGTTGTTCATAGTACCAAGGTTCCTTGGCTTCTTTCTGTCCTATAAATAGCGGAAAATAGTGTTTGCATGGCGAAGGCAATGGACATGATTTCCAAATTTCTTTTGCACAGTGGTGCTTACCTGTGTGACAGTGGCTGGCTCGTCAAGAGAACATTTGCTTGTCTTGCAAACTCACACCTCCTCCCCCCATCCCTTGCCCTTACTTGTACAGAGCAATCGAGTCAAAAAAGGTCTTACGTGGTTGACAAAAATTGAGGGGTTTGTTTGCACAAATATTTCAAAAGCCTCCCTTCAGGGTGTTTACTCAGGGCTTGTTGATTAGAGAGGTAATGATGATTTCAGGGCCAGTCTCCAATCTCCTCGCAAAGGTGTTGCAATTCCACTATGAAAAGAAAACCCGTTTTGCCCCAGTGCATGCACATTATTTCACTCAGCAAGATACTCCTTTTGTTTTGGGGTTGATGTTATGAAACAATACCATTTAAGATAATCGCTGTTGGAAAGGAGAGGCTTGCTTTACACTCAATGACTTTGATGCCTTGGGTACTTCAAGTAAGGATCTGCCTCTGCCTTGTCTTGATTGACAAGACCCTTTCTATAAATTTGCACAATTAAGCAATCCAGTAGCAGCTGCTAGGGAGATCTACTGAGCACAAAGCTGACAAAGATTGCTGCGCAGGTCTGCTGCTGCTCACTCTGACGTCCTGAAACACCATCTGCAATTTAAAACTGCAAAAGGAGATCTGACTCCAACAAGTGAGGTGAGTGTGCTTCTGTGTTTACCCTGTGTCATGGCTCCGGCTCATGAATAAAGCAGCAGGTTTTGCTAAAGTGGCAAAGAATAAATGTTCAGTTTCTTCTGAAGTTTGTCTCTTTTGCTCTCAAATGTCTTCTTTTAAAAATAAGGAATTTTAGCTTTTTTTTTTTTTTTACGCTGTTGAAGGTTATATATAAATGTACATGTAATCAAGATTTAATCGCACGTAAGACTATAGTGTATGCATGGCCACATATATGAAGGCAAACTGTAGCAAACTTCATGTGGTGATCTGAAACTCTGATTTAGCAAATTTAAAGCATTTGGTTTAACAAGAGCCTAGAGACTCAAACATCAGTCAGGCAAAAGGCAGGCCAGGCTCATTTAACTTAAGTCTATCCAGCTGAGGACGCAGGCCAATGCACACAAGTCTGTGTGCCCCGTGCAGTAGCTGACTTTCTCAAAGTCAAATGTCACGTCTGGGGTTTCGAGGTTGACATTTTTAAATGCAATGCAAGTATGTGAGGTATAAAATTGTTCTTGTGGCTTAGAGTTACTTTCCAGCTCTCTTTTTTTGACAGAGAAAGTTTTCCAGAGAGGCTGGCTGCTTTCTTCACTGATGGTTTGAGATAGAAAGGCAGCGAGAATCAAAGGGACTTGGCCGATGCTGGGGTGCTCAGAAAATGTGAGGAGTTCAAGCCTCTTCTGGTGCCCTTGGCCATGTCCACCCCACTTAAACAGCTCCATTCACCAGCTTAACAGCCTTGGTTGGGTCTGAGCTGGCTGGTAGGACGGTGTCTGCAGGAGGGACAACCAACAGTTGCATTTGCCTCTCTGGCTGCAGCCCCGGGAGTGGACCAGCACAAGTCCAACACTCAGAGTATTGGTAATGGCAACTCCAATAACACTTTTGGGAGGTGCTGATCTCTCCAGAGATTATAGCACAAATTCAGGGGCGCTTGGCTCCTAACTTAGGCTAACAGTGTCCAGAATTAGGCGTCCTTGTCAAAATGCTGGTGTTACCTGCAGACCTAACCCTGCTGAATGCACGGAGCTGCAGCTGTGCTGCTGCCTCCTGGTGCAGCAAAACAGGGAACCTGCTACTTCCCATAGGAATGGATGACAGACAGACAGATACAACCCTTCTAGACTGACCTTGCCAGGGCCAGTAATGCCTGGGTCTTCAGCCAACAACTTGTGCGTGCAATGAGAGAGCGACTAAAGGCCTACCCAACTATTGGCCTGGCACAAACTCAGGGCATGCGAAGCTGGGGTGGTGGGAATGTATTTGCTGCAAAGTAAACTTGCAATATGGAGATTTCAGTGGGTGTGAAGCACTGGCTCTATCTCTTCCAGACAAACCCCACTGCTCTGCAGGGAAAGTCTGCATGCTGCTGCTTTCTGTTAGACCCTCTCACTAAGACTTTCCCCTTCTGGGAACAGGTGACCCCTCATTCATACATCTGCCCATCTCTCGGGCTGAATGAGGATGGGGAACAGTGTGTCTGAGGGGAGGAAGGGGTGTCCCAGCTCTGGAGCTGAGCCTGTGCACTAGCAATTCTTACCTCCTGGACTGTGCTGGCTCTCCCAACCCTTCTCTTCTTTCCCTTCTGCCTCAGCATGAAGCTTCACTGTGTGATCCTGGGTGCTCTGCTTCTCTGGCTGCTGGCCAGCTGTGGTGGCACACTCAAGACCTCCGCCATCGACCTGCGCACATTCATCGGCTGCGCTGTGCGTGAGTTCACCTTCCTGGCCAAGAAACCTGGCTGCAGGGGGCTGCGGGTGACGACGGACGCGTGCTGGGGACGCTGCGAGACCTGGGAGGTGAGGCTGCACCCAGGGCTGAGGGTGGGTGGCTGGCACCGACATCCCTGGGTGGTGCTTCCCCCGCCAAGAAAAGTCCTCGATAGAAACCCAATAAACATCTAATAATAGCTTGAATCTATCTACAAAACAGGCAAGGGCTGTGTCCTGCTCCACGACCTTCTCGCTACCACTGTCGGTGGCAGAGCACTTTGCTGTAAGTTGTTCCCTCCCTCCCTCCACTGCCTCAAAGGGGGATGCACATCAAGCGATGATATTAATGAATCACTTATGTAATACTGTTATTATGCAATTTGAAAGCCTCTTACAGCTTAGCCACTTAAGGAGAGGAGGCCTTTATTACTTTCCTGGAAAAAATTCCTTTGAGATTAAGATGGAGCTCCCAATGGAAGGGTAATATATTTTGTTCCAAAAAGCAAATCCCAAAGATAAAGTCTGTTTCTAATTTGGTCCTGTTTTAAGTCACAGCTCTGTATAAATATGAAGTAGTTATGATTTAGAGGGGTACAGGGGAAGAAAGAAAGAGCATAAGTACATCTACACACACTTCAGAGAACAAGTTTCTGACCGTCGTCTTCTTTCTGCCACTGGAAGGCTCAAGGGGCCAGACCCAGTTTAACTTATTCAGGGAAGCTTTGAGGGACTCCAGAGGGATTTTGTCCACAAGAAGACAAGGGCTCTGTATAAGTGAGCAGAGGAGAAGTCAGGATCTGTGTGCCAGCTCTGACTGCCCTCTCTCACTTCTTGGTGGGATAAGGGGAAAAGCCACTGGTGGCCAGATTTCTGCAGTGGGATAAGGTTCCTTTGAGGGACCTCTTGTCACCTGGTTCTCCTTACTCCCAAGCTCCTCTGGCAGCACAGACCTTGCAGGCACTCTTACCGTACTGCTGTACCACTGGGATGTAGTTAAGCTGAATGCATCTGGTTGTAGTCTCAACAGCTTCTAGAAAGCACCATGAGGTACTTGGATGGGGGGTGTGTGGTAAGGCGGAGAGTGTCTGGATATCTTCTTGCTGAAATGTTGCATCTGTTCTTTTCCATGCCATCATTTTCAGTTCCCAGGGCAGGCTCTTTACACAGCACAGAGGGAAAGAGAAAAAATTAAAATGTCTCCTGGCTGTTTTACCTTATGCTGTTTCCCATCTGTGCAAGGGAGAAGATGACAGTGGGCTCCCATTCCTGTTTGCGCTGACCCTTCTTGGGGTCTTTGGAAAATGGGTGCCCCTATTGAGGAAAAACACACTTTTCAGCAAAAGCAATGCCACTGTGATACCATGTGGGAGTGTGGGTTTCAGGGCCTCTGGGCTCCCGTCGTGTCCTGATGGCTGAGGTCTCTGGCCAAGCTGTTTTCCTCATGAGGAACTGCAGACTTCTATACTGGCTGCTGTGCTGAGTGCATCCCCCACGGTGTACATCCATTGGGCTTTGTGGGACGTGCAGCCTGACTGGGAAGACCGGTCTGGCTGAGAAAAAAAACAGCCTTTTGGCACCCGGATGCACCTCTGCTCTTAGGCAGCTCGTGCACATGGAAGCGTTTCCAGCAGAACGCATTTTCTTTGATGGAAAATCAATCCTTTTGGAAGAAAGCAGCTGCTTTTGGCAAACATGCGCATTTGGTTGAAACACTAGTATTCTGCTGAAAACCAGCTTTTTGGATAGGCTTTTGTCTTCCTTCAGGCAGCTTTAATTGGAGCTTTATGCTTTAAACAAACAGAAACATGCACATACACCCACTCCCCTCCATGGCAGGGCTCCAAGAGGCAGGTGTTGAAGGATGTAACCTAAAAATTACTTCCATGGCTCCTTCCACCTTATCCAGTGCCTCCCCTATTTACACTAAATCCCCTTGAGGAAACTGGGATTCCAGATGTTTGTCTTGCTTCTTGCCTGAGGCCAGCATTTCTCCCCCGCAGAAGCCGGTGCTGGAACCACCCTACACCGAATTTTATCACCGTGTTTGCACCTACAATGAGACCAAGATGATGACGGTGAAGCTGCCCAAGTGTGCCCCTGACGTGGATCCCTTCTACACATACCCCGTGGCCATCCGCTGTGACTGTGACATCTGCTCCACAGCCACGACCGAATGTGAGACTGCCTGAGCTCTCCTTTCCCAGGTCAGGCAAGGAGGGGCCAAATTCTTCCCTGGCTTCATACCCCCCCAGCATTACAGATGGCGTAAGTCAGTCCAGAAGTTGATCTCACCCTGTAGTGCTCCTAATCACTGACTTTTCTGGGCAGATGAGGCTTAATCCCCTCTCCTCATACTGTTCAAAGCATTATTGCTGTAGAAATGTAGTACACAGCCTTACAATAGCAAATCCTCTGGGGAAAAAAAAAAAGGTGCAGTTTCCCTTCCTTAAAGGCTTTTCACACTGTGTGACCTTTCTTCATGCACAAAGTGCACATGGACTAAACAGTCTCTGGGGGGGTGGAAACAGGCCGCAAAGGCATTGCACCCTGTGTAAAAGCCTCTTTGTTCGTGTCGGGTTTTAGCTCCTTCCTGGTAATGTAAATGCAATTGCCAACTTTTCTGCCACCTCGCCCCCGCCATTAGATCTTCTTACCCTGAAGTCTGTCAGGAATAACAGTCAAAGAAAAGGCCTTCAGGCCAATGAAATGGAAATAGGTATACAGATTGTTACCTTGAAATTAGGGTGAATGCATATTCAGCCCTGACCCAGGAAAGTGCTTAAGCTCATGATTAAGTGTTGTGCTTAATATCAGTGGACTTTTACAGTTAAGCACATATTTCAGTGATTTGCTTAATTGGAGCTATTCTGTTGAGAAATTCTTGTCTTGCAAGAGACAATTCCTTAAAACAAGAAACATGTTAAATCTGTAAACCCCAAATTGCATGTTTTCTCATCTGCTTTTGTTCAGGGATAGGAGGGGAATTGACTTCATAAAAAATCAGTGAGACTCTGCAGAGCCCAAGGAGCCTCTCCTGAGAATTTCCAGAGTTGGGGGCCCAAGCCAAAACATGATGATGATGGTTTGGTTTCAGTGAGCCCCTGGCTGAGGTGGTGGGAAACAGAGGACTACAGAGGGTGATCCCACACTTGCTTGCGCTGCTCAACTCCGTGGAGACCTGCTCCTCCAAGGATGCATGCAGAGTGGGGGGCAGCTAGATATGCTTGCAGAAAAGCTGTGGAGTGGCCAAGTAACGTGATCAACGTGGGTGAGACAAGCCCTGGACAGGAAAGAGAGCAGACATATTAAAGAATGGTTTACACCTTCTCAGACACACTATTTACAAACTAGGGGACACCTGGGAGCTGCTGCAACAACCCCCTGGTGACCACAGCCATGTAAGTTCCTTTGTCCTCTGGTTCCCACCTGGAGGAGGACAGATCCTTGTTCATCTCTCATTTCTCGCCTGAACAAAATGGGAAATTATGTGAAAACAGTAAGATTTGCCAAGTGAGAGGGACTTGCAGGAGCATACAAAACAAAGGCACCTTCTCAGATGCCATGAGGAGAGAATTGCTGCTGAGAGTAATATCAGCACCTGCCTTCCCCAGATTAAATGTCTTGTCATCTGGATGCAGTCGCCTTCATTTCCAAGGGTGCATGCTTGAACCCTTCCCAAGTGCCCTGTCCCCACTGAGACAGATTTAGTTTAAACTGTAGTTTATTAGTTGCTGTCACTTTTTTTTTTTCTTTTTGTCTGTGGAATTGTAAAAGCTGCAAGGTGGTTGAATAGGAAGGAGGCAATTTTATCACTCTGCCTTCTGTAATTCTGAATAGAGACTGCTGTGTCAAACAGCAGCAGGAGCACTTTTCTACTGCTGCTGAGGTTAGCTGCCTTTAAAAAAAGTCCTTGTGGTTTTTTTTTTTTTTTCAAATTGCATCTCACAGTCCATCTGTTCTTGTTATTATTCTAACTGGCATCACAACTGTTATGGGAAACGTGCAAATTATCTTGTGTCCTTAATAAACCTCAAAATTGTAGTATGAAAACAATTTAAAGCAATGTATCCCTCTTTATTTATGCATAGAGGTTTCTCATGTAGAATATGTATAAGTTCCTACAAACTCTTTGGTAGAGCTGGGAACACCTGCAAAACATCTCCTCGATGTTGATGTCAAGTCATTTCCTTGGCTGGATTTCTCTCACGGAGTCTGGCTGTGCTATCATCTCAGGCTTAGAAGTAGGGTTAGAAAGTGGCAAACTTCCTTCCTTTGCAGCCAACAGGAAATATGAGCTGTACCCAGATATGGTGAGACAGTAGAAACCTCAGCAAGTGTTCAGAAGGAAACACTGCTGGGTGTGAAGGAGGGTTTTGACTGATGCAGTAGCAGCTAGACTGGGAGGCGGAAGAGGGAGAGTGGGAAGGATGTATTGACTGAAGCCAAGCTAACACTTCTAGACAGTCTTTTAAGGAGGAGAGCAAAAGTGAATGGAGATTCTATGGATTTGCTGTGGGTGACGAAAGTACAGCCAATGCCAGAGCCCACCAACCCATTTGGCTCCCTCTTTGTCCAGCTCTGCTGCGTTCCCACAGGTGGGCACACCACAGTGAGGTTAAAGGAGCCAACTTGATTCCTGCCACTGGTAATTGCAAACCTGGGGCTTTTTTTCTGGCAGTTCTTACACTACTAGGTCTTTATTCTGATGAATTCCCACCGATTTTGATACTTGCGACCATTCTTTTTGGCTTTTGTATCCTTCATGCTGCAGCTGGGACAGTATGTCCTTAGAATCTGCAGGCAGCCAAAACAGCCCACATATTTCAGAGCATGACAAGCTGCTTCCCAGGCCACCTTCATCTCCCTGTGGGTATTTAATGCTCCTTAAAGCCACAGATTTAAACCTCACCATCCCACCTGTCCACAGCAGTTAAACAGCCCTTTTGTCTTTCGTGCACAAAGGCTGTCACTTCTCCCATGAAAACCCCTACTGCTGTTTTGTAGCACATTGGTTGTCCCCTTCACCTGGAGACCGACCACCAGCACCAGACAAAAATCCTCACAGACAGCGATGCGGACCTCTTAAAAGTGTCATTTGCCACTGCACATTCAATCTAGCATGACATTCACTACCTAAGAACAAGGGAAAGGAATTTTCCTCTACGTGAATAAAGGGAAGATGACTTCCCTGGGAGAATTGTACTTGCAAAGTAGGGAGCAAAGCGTGGCCAGAGAGAAGCTCCTTTGCAAAGCCTCAGTGTTGAACCATTCACAGCCCTGCAGCCCCAGCTTGAAATAACTGCTGCAGTTGAAACGCTTTCTGTAACAAGGGAGATGGTTGCATCTACCTGCTCAGAAAGGAGAGGGAGCAGATATGGAGAAGGCATGATTATACAACTTGGGGACTGTACTTGGCTCTTGGCTCTGCCATAAACATGTCAGGTGAGCAGGGGCAAATCAGTGGATTTCTCAATTTGCCTTCTGGACAGTGGGAGTGATGATAGAGTTGATTTTCTTTCTTTGTGGCTTGTTTTGGCGTGTATAGGCTGCAAGGTCCCTTGTGATGAGTCATATCTGTATCCTGCACAGCACTCAGTTTCTCAGGTTTGTTTCGGCTCTTTGAAGCTGAACAGCAATAGTAACAGTCCTGCAGTGCTTTGATTTTTGACAATACTTTCCTATTACATGATGGCTGCAAAAGTCCACTGGGTCTTGAATTTCAGCTACCCTTACTGCCGTGCTGACCATGTCAGAAATCAGTGTATTCTACCCTGTCTTCAAACCTGAGTTACAGTGAGCGAGAGGGCAGGAAGCCTCCCCGGACAAGTGCTTCCTGCATTGACTGGATTTCCCTTTGGGGGATGAGGCAGGCAGCTCCCTCCTGCTCTCATTGTATTCACATGAAAAGAGAGGAACCGCTGCCCGGGTCGGAGCAAAGGGCTGTCTCGCCCAATATCCTGCTGCTGACAGTAGCCAACAGCAGATGCCGAGGGAAATGTAAAAGCATCAGGGCTGTATAGAGGTATCCTTCCCCAGCTATATCCACCCAGCGTTAGCAGGCAGCAGTTTAGGAAGTTTCTGCTCTGGAGGACGCATTTGTCACCTTGTTGTTAACCCCAGATGAGCAGGTCTTCCACGCAGCTTCTTCACGGAGAAAGTCTGGCCGTGGAAAGTCTGGTGACTGATACCAGCTTCCTCCAGGGGCAGGTAAATTAGAAATATTCCAGGCCACATACTGTGCCCTCTTGAATTGTCCTGGCTCCTCTGGGGACATATCCATTTATAGCAGCCAGGGATTTGGGCTGCAGTGCCTTTTTATTAGGAATAGACCTTGCCACCTTTTGTCATTGCTCTGTGAGTAAGTGCCCCAGGCAGGGGCTGCTTCAGCCTGATGAGGTTCACAAGCTGCGGGAACATGAAAAGAGCCTTTCTCTGCAAAACTTGCTTTAGTCCAATTGGTATTAGGGACATTGTTCAGGAATGGTAGAATTTATGGTTTTAGTTTGAAGAACAGACTTAGCTGGTCAACGGGATTGTTTCTGGTCTTGAAATCAATGGAACTGAAAAGCTAGGTAACAAAGGCACTATCTTTTTTTATTTTTAATTTAAATTTTTATTCCTTTTTTTTTTTTTTTTAATAAAGAAGATCCACATTTCTGCACTGAATCCCTGGAAGACTAGAGCCAGTCATATTCTCGATTCCAGTCCAGCATTTAAGGGCTGTCCTTCCTCAAGTAACTTCAGCCCTTTCAGCTTTTCACTTTCTCTGCTGCCTCTCCCTGCCCTGTCTGCTGGGCTGAAGGTTACAAAGCTCATCGTCTTCTTTGCCATGAGTAAGGGTTTGTTGGAGGGTTTTGTTATCCATGTGTTAGGGTTGCCAGGGAGTAAAAAACTCCCCTCGAAACTCATAGCGTTTGGGCTAAGGCTTCTCCTAGTTGCTTTACCAAGAGAGCTCCAGTGCCTTCTAGGCTGCTGCATGATGGCTTCTCTCCAGAACACTTTAAATATTCACTCAAGGGAAAAAAAATTCATTTATGGTGCTATGATATCACAGTGGAGACCACAGACAGCAATGCCAAGAACCCCTTAGTAAAATAACAAAAAGAAGTTATATCTGAAAGAGCAACTAACCAACCAACCACGTTAAAATTCATGGAAGATGGGAGACTAAATATCTCCAGTCCAGTCACTGAGGGATACCTCGGGACCAGGTTGAGCCGAAGGCTGCGTGCCAGCAGGTAGACAGACCTGCAGGTCCCACATCGCCACCTTCCCATCTTTCCAGGCTGCAGAGAATTTGGTTAAGCAGCAGTTTCCCAAGAGGAACATGCCTGAGATGAGCAAACCTCTGTGGTGTCACCTCCTGTGTGATGTTTTGCTGGGGACACTGGAAGGTGCAGGCAGTTCCAGGACCATCCAAAAGCAGTCCTATGTGTTAGTAGGTGTTTTTCCTACCTGATATATCCTGCAAAGTGTATGTGATTAGCATCTTGGAAATAAACAGAGCACCACACCTTCTCAAAATAATGCTGTCAAAATACTTAGTAATACATTTATTTTGTTAAAATAAACTATGTACAATAGACGATATTAATGTGCAGTTACAATATACAATAATTACATGTTTAAAAGAGGGTAAGCAAAAGAATACAGAATCATGTGCTGTAAATAGGAAACTAATACTGTTTACATGATTTTTAAACTATGCAAAACATAATTGCTGGAAAACTAAATTTTCTTGGTTTGAAATTTTATTGCTTTGACATGAATTCTGAAGATTTGGGTAATATTTGAAAAAAGATATAGCACTCAAAGTCAGACATAATGTTTTAGTACTCATCCTTTGGTTTTACCAGCCCCATACTCCAGCGATATTGCACACAGCAACTTTTAAGAGAGAAAAATTCAGTTGCACACATCAAGTAAATGACTCTTTCTTAACCTGCTAAGAACTGACTGATGATGTGTTCGGTCCTGATTTGTGCTAAGGTCATTACATCTTCTTCACAAACAAACTCAATTAGAATAACTTGTTGCACTGTTACTTTAAGTATTGCTGAAGTACTATGCAAAAAGAAAAGAAAGAAATTTTCTTGTCTTTGTGTTCTCAGGGGAGCAGAGAATCTCTTTGCAGTGAAATGTTTGTATTTGACAAGTGCATCAATATCATAAAAGATTTAACTGGATTCAGTTATCCTTGCACTTGAAGACAGTTTTGTCTGTCTCTCTGCTCCTGTTTGCAGCCTTCTTTGAAGCCCTCCCAGTCTCAAGGTGCTGCTTGAGCCCCAGGTATCCCAGTGTGACTCAACGGAGGCACTTCCGAGCCCTTTGGCCAGGCTCACGCTATACTTGCTGGGCAGCATGGGCACCACGCTATGCCTTGCTCTGCAGCATTTCCCACCTGGCAATGTGGGCTTACCACCTTAGATCACTTCTGCTCATAAGTGAAGAAGACTTTGCCAGTGTCTTTCCCCTCTCACATAGCGTTATGTTATTGCTTATTAATGAACTAATATTTACAAGTTTGGAGAAAGTTTGGGCTCATTTACTCCATATTGACAAGGCAGTTCAGTGCCTGCCAGCTCTGTAATGCAGTTAGAGCAGCTGCCTGTTTTGGGGAAAAGTGTTGGGAGAGAAGATATGACGGTCATACTACGGATATGGCTTACACCCAAACTACTTTGACAGATATCAGACAAAAATTTCTACATTATCAGTACAAATAACTGTTGTGTTGGAAGATCTGGAAACCGTAGACTGATGACAACTGTTTACTCTGAATTCATTAACCTCTGATCAAAGTCAAAATTCACCAGAGTTGTTATCAGCGAGAGCTCAAACTGATCTTTGGCAAAACCAAATGCAAAATTAAATCTGGCATCCTGAATGGGATGAGATCAAATTATGTGACAGCAATGAGTGCAGTGTCAAACTCAGCAAAGATACCCATTTGTCTCAAATGTTACACTGTTAATGTAATCATTTTCATCTTCAGCCTCAGTAGCAGTCGGAAAGAGGAGTTACAAATCCAGTCTCCAAAGCTCAAGCTAAAGATCAGATCAGCAAAATCTCCAGGTGCCTGACTTCTTTCAGAAGTCCACAACCACCAGCCAAAAGGTAGAAAAGATTCTTGGACCTGGCTCAGTGTATCTGTGTGCTCAAAGGTTGGTCAGCCACAATAAAGGGCAGAAAGGGAGGAAATGTAAAGACTCTGAAATGCTTTCCCCATTAATCATGTGTGGACCCCACTGAAATTTTCCATTGTCTTCATGAGAATTGAAATGAAGCCAACATACGGCATCTTTGAAAATCCCACCCTAAAATTATAGTTAGAAGCAGCAGCCAAACACTGCATTATGGTCTGCACATTCTGGAAGGTGGGGTGGGGATCATCCTCAGAGTTATTTTTGTTAACATATTTTCAAAGTTTGGAGATTTTTCACCATTGACAGCAATTCATGTGATTTTTGCTTTTTGCTCTGTGATATATGGGTTTGTGAACTCATTTTCCTCTTACAACCATGTTCTGACTCTTTTTGCTGTTCTGGTGGGGTTCCTGGAACTCCCCAGGAAAAAGGTATTCTTGTTCATGTGTTTCTGAAAGCTTTAACTGAAACAAAAAAAAAGATAATTTGAAGATTTTTTTCACCCTAGTTATGGGTGTCCCCTTAACATCTTAAAATAAAATTCAAGTTTTAGGATCAAACTGACTAATTATGGTTCTGGGCCCTGATTTTGCAGCTCTGCCCCGGAGCAGAAGCGTAGATGCTATTCTATTGCATTTATTACTTCTAATTGGTGTTTTTGTCACAACTTTTTGATGAAAAATATTCCTATTCGTGTTTTGTTTTGATAGGTGAAGACAGCTGAGATCACAAGCCACTACCGAAAGCAGTGGGAGGCTTTTTCCTGCTTTCAGAGGGTCTTTGTTCACTAGGAGAAAAATAAACATTTATAGTAGAAATTGTCATTTTTACGTAGAGCTCAAGTGTGTCTAGAAGTTACCCGACATAGGTCACTCCATGCCCACCTCCTGTCACAGCAGATGCTCCTCCTGTTCTATACAATTGTGAACCAAGAAAAGGTTCTGTTATTTCCAGTTTGTTTTTTTTTTTTTAATGTAGGATAAAATGTATCACAAATCTCTTCAGGGAAAAGGAAAATACAGGGAGAAAGGCATATGCAGCAAGATTCCTGCATTCTACCTGTTTATTGAACAAATGGTCCCTGAGCCAACATGAGCATATGTTGATTGCCTTGCTGGAGAAGACAAATGTGCTTTTAAACAAGCCTGGCTTGAGACAGATTGATACCATTACAATTTATTTTTAATCCAGATGAAGTTTCAGTACAGGGAATCAAGAGGTATTTGCTGTGCCACTTGGGAAAAAAAGCTACAGAAAAGTTCACGGGCTGTAAGTGAGCTATGTAAGCAAATGGGCATCTTCCGTGTCTGAATGAGAGGGACATTTCTGTAAGGACATGGCAGCTTGCATGGTGAAAATACATCTGCTAGACACAGATTGTTTCTGGGGGAGTCCTGCTTGGTTTGTGTAGCAGCATGCACAAGGCTTGTCTCTCTTCCCAACTAATTTCTTAGTTCTTCCCTACCATGCTTCCTTAGAGATGGCAGATACCAGACAGGTTGTGGTGCTGAGCATGACAGAACACCAGGTGATTGTGAGTGGGGAGCGTGTGGGGAATGGGAAATCACTGCTTTTTGGGGGACACAGGGCACCAATGCTAGAGCAGTTGGAGTGCAGATTGTTATGTCTTAACTACAAGGGCAGGTCACCAACAGCCATATTCAGCTTCCCTCATTTATATGAGCAGTATCATTGGGATTGAATGAGACATGAGGAAGTTTGAGACAATTCTTTGTGACTGATGCTCTTCAGTATGAGGGAGACTGCCAAAATCCATCCCCTTAATAAAAGTATTTGGAATAACTTTATTGCAGATTAAGATGCAGCGCTAGATTTAATTCCGTGTTTATTTTCAACTGAAGCAGTGCTTTGAAAGAGAAAAAAGGTGAGAAATATCAATGACAGCTGCTGAAATGATTGTTTTGATTGTCAAGCTGGACTCAGAGTGAATGCTGCTGTTTCCACTAGGAAGAAAAAGATTTGCAACAGGACCCAGCGTGTGTGGAAGTTGAGGGAAAAATTCACATCATGCCTAATTCAAGGCAATGCGAGGCAAGAGCTTGTAGTTGGTTGTTCTACATAAGCTACATACTGTAATAGTAAATAGTAAAACAGGGCAGTGAGAGAAGGTCTGGGAGTGTTTGGTACATAGGACAACCAGGGGGAGCTCATCTTGAGAACTGCTGCCCACCACTCCTCAAGGATATAAGTACATGGGATTTATACCTGGCTAAACAAATGCTCCTGGATGGACCTGTGTGGGGTTAGAGTCTTGTTTCTTTATTCTCCCCAACTTTTCTGAGCTCTGGGAGGCACAGGACAAACTATGTAAATCTTTGGGGGGGGCCTCCTTCAGGTCATGCTGGAAGTGGTGATATAACACAGGATTGTCCCAGTTCCACTGGCCTGGTGTTTTAGCAGTTCTCTGAAGGGCAGAGGCATCTGTAGGTTGTTTTAATGTGATAACAACTCTTGAATGTCTTGAGATATCTCTCTAATACCTAATATCTTTAATATCTCCTTGCAGGAGTTTGCATGAAAACCCTTTGGGAACTCCGTTTGAAACTACAACTTCAGGTTAACAGCTCCTGGTAGAACATTAAGGTTTCAGAAGAGGCCAAAGGAGATGGGTTTTACAGGATCTAGCAGATTTCTTGTAAATTGTGAGTGCTTTTGAAATGATAGCCGACTATTCGCAAAGGCAGCTCTGTCAGGAAAGGTTTTGATATTAATTGCATTAAAAGGACATTGTCAAATAGGTTCCTGGGATGTTTTATAGCCTTTATGACTCTCCTAACCGTGTTCCTTTGACAGTGAAACTGGGGTCTGTTTTCTAGCTCATCTTACACTGAGAAAACCCATCTTCTTTCACCTGGCAATCCTTTATTGATTTTCTTTTCTTGTTACTAACGGTGCTTGAAAATAACTTGACGTTTGTATCTGTTGCCTTATGCCTGTGCTTGCACTGTGCCTGGTGTTTTGAAATTTCTGAAAATAAGCTTTGCTGCCTGTTCACACACCATCTGTTGGCTTTTAGAAAAGGTATTAGGTATGGCTTGCCAGATAGTCAATGACCCTCCTTACATCTTCCTACAATCCCTTTCTAAAGCCTATTGGCCTGTGCTATTCCTGCCTCCCCAAAATAATAGTGTAACAGGGCAGATCCTTGAGTAAGTGCCACATTGCATGCATCAGTGTGTGTACATTACCAAACGCAGGAATAATGTTTATGGGACCTGCATTAACCATGGCTATTTTAAAAATATTTATTTTTGTTGGAAGAGAAATAAAAAAAAAATGGAGTGCAGAGGCCATTTCTCAGTGGATTGTGACCACTCTCCCTCCCTTGCAGCTCCCAGATGTCAAATTTTGGTCACAGTCATCTTGAAAAACTTGAAATTTTACTGCCTTACAAACTTGATATGCTTGGTTTTGTAAGTGCAAATAAAATCCTGGTTAGTCTTAACATTTTTTGTATACATATTAATACTTTTCTATCTGCTTTCACTGCTATGCAATGATTTGTGCAGGGTGCTGCAGTTTAATACATTAGCATGGTAGCATTTTAGCTCACCATATATTTTTAGTTAATTTTCCTCAAACTACTGCAGTTACATTAATGCTACAGCTTCCTATTTGATTTTTGATTTTATATGCCTATCCTATGCCATCCCATTAGTATTAATAGACACCCCTGATACTCGGTGGCACACAAAAATATCATTTGATTATTTGTGGCTTTATCTGATGCATGCCGGGAATGCTATATTGCACTTTTCCAGTGTGCTCATTATCTTATGATGAGCTCAGCTGTCAGTCTGGATTTCTATTTCCTCTATTTTCTGAAGCTCTAAGAATATCTGCCAGCTCCAGCCTGAGTGTTTGCATTGCACTTCAACTAAAACAGACTTCACTTACTTTAACCAGAGTCTTCTATATAGGCTAGCACTCTACAGCAACCTACATGAGTTCAAACAAACTAATTATCCTATTTTGTTTCCACTGAAGTAAATGGGAGCACAGCGAAGCTTGAATTTTCTCTGAAATCTGTTGAAAGCTTTTTTTTTTGTTTGTTTCAGTGGACTTCTAGTCATGTTGTAAGCCAACAAACATTCCCTAAATACTTATTTGTTTAGTCCACTCCTGGTTTTTCCCCATACTCCTCTTTTATCTCTTTACACCTTATAATTCAGCTGATTGCCAGTGCCCCAGCTGCGCGAATACTCACTGCTCTGCCTGGGGATGGCAACACAGCCTCTGCGGCAGGACATGAACTCCCTCACCGGTCTTCAGCACTGCCCTCCCTCGGAGCTGTGCTTTATCAGCCAGTCCATTCGAAGCAAATGTCTGGGACATAATCAAACCAAATATAAAATATGCACAAAGAAAGCCAGCGGTGAGGAAATCTTTCTTTTGTCTGTCTTTGATTTAGCACACCTCTGTTTTCATCCATGTTCATGTGCAGCAGGAAACAGACAGTGAATGGAAGCTGGCTGGGTAACAGCAACAAGGCATTTGCCTCGAATTTGATCACTTTTGTCAGAGAGAGCTGTTGATTTCTACCTGGAAACATTTTGGGGTGTCAGAGCTGGTTTCTGTAGGTGTCCATGGTAAATTGAATTTGTGCTAAAGAAGGAGCTTGGATCCATAAGCCTCGATGACTGTAGGATTAGGCACTGAATCCTGCTGCTTCTCCTCTCTGTGCCAAGGGTGCAGTTACTGGAGTCCTGCTGAAGTCGCTAATTGCTCAGAGTAACACCGGGTCTATAATTCATCACTAATCACGAGAGTTTTTCTGGCTGCATGTGTGTACTCAGCCACACTACGGTGCTTCAGAAGAGGAGTGGGCTGGCAGTGCCCTGGAGTGGGGTGTGGAGGGGCACAGGGCGCGTGTCCCTGGGATGGGAGGGTGCACTGCTGTTACTTGCTAGCTCCTAGCACTTCTGGAAATGCTGACTACAGACACTGCTTTTGCAAGGAGTTACATCAGAGGTCTTCAAATCTATATTTGCTGGCACTGGGACTTTCTGCTTAGGAAATGAAATCCATAACAAGACAGTCTCACGGCATTGCCAGGGTACCCGAAGGTGGATGCAAGTAACAAGATGCCCTTTGAGTTCACCTCTGAGCATCTGTGTTGCTGTGATGTGCAAAAGTACAGGCTCCCTGGAGAGGCTTTAGCGAAAAAGCACTCTTTCTTCAACAGCAAAGAGAGCCAACAGGCAGCAGCTTCTCTCCTCTGAAGGGCTGCGCTTCCCATCTCTGTGCTATCGGCTGCAGCCCATCGGCTGCCGCTCGTGTGAAAGTTCACTCCTGAGGACTGCAGCCGCGCTGCAACTTACACTGCACTCACAGCAATGAAGGTGGGAAAGTGGGAGCTAAGAAAGAAGTAATGAATGGGAGAAGCGAGACTACAATAAATCAACATGTTTACAACTCCGCTTTGATGAGGTTTTTTACATGACATACTGCATTAAAAAAAATTATAATTTTTAAGGCAATCAGATCACCTTAAAGCACTTGAAGTCGGTATGACCTTTGGCTTTTTGGTTTTTGCTATTTTTGTCTGCTGGGTGAGATGTAGAAATCCAGCTGACCTATAAGGTAAATTTTCAGTTGCCATGGCAATGTGTCTCGTTCATGTTCTCAGTTTGGAAGGGAGATAGTTCCACGCTGCTATTTCATGTTCAGGGCAATATTCTTTGGTGGCAGAATTTCTTTGTTTCAGTACATTAATGCTACAACTCTGTTCTTCCTTTCCCAGCTTATGGAAACATGGCTCAGCGCGAACATTCCCCTGTAAAAATACAGTTATTTGCATTTTTTTGTTGTAAGAACATTCCTTAAGTCTGGAGGTAAGTGTTGATCCATTTTGATAGCTTGGGTGCAGCAACACCCTGACGTTGTGAAGTTTCACCATTAAGTGAAAACAAACTGGAATCACTCCACCTTTGCTTCCATGTGGTTTGAACAAACTAAAGTAAATCTTGAACTAGCAAGTCTTATAAAAGAAGAGTAATTTAGAAGTACATCCTACCTATGTCTTACATATTAGATTTCTACAGATCTCCATGTGCTTTCAGTCAATTCAGATTCAATTTCTAAGTACTGCAAATTCCTAATTTTGATCAATTCTTGCTTAAGGCCATAAATGGAGTTGCTCTTGTTTCTTTTACCACCTTTAGTTCTTTGTTTTTCCACACGGCACCTTCACCCCATTCTTAAGGTGAGGAGTCAAGCAGGATCAGGCATCCTGGTTTCTGTTGGCCCAGTGCAGTCTGCAGTAGTGGGAACAGGCTGCATACAACTATGGAGGGTTAGGAAAGCACATAGACATAAGTTGGCCTAGTGTGATACGGCTTGGAGGTTTCACAGAACGGAGGGCTCCTATATTTGGGTAAGAAAGACCCCTTTCTGGTCATGTTCCCCATTTCAGTTGCATGTGACCTTCATTGCCTTTCTAACCTGCTTGGTTTCATTGAGCTCATCTCACTTTTCTTTCCAAGTGACTTCACACAAGGGTGCAGCAGCTGTGGCACTTCGCACAACGCTTCTTCTTCTTCTTGGGGTGGAAAATAGTCAGGATTGCTTCATCAAAGACAGTCTTAAGGCCTTTCTGTGTGAGGGCTGAGCACTCCAAATAGCACTGTGCTCCAATCTGAAAGAGGGGAGAGAAAAAGTGAGTACTCACTGCTGGGAGAGACAGAGCGACCCTGTTCCATCAACATTTTACATACATACATGTCCTGACACAGAGGGAAGCCCAGACCTTTAGAAAGGGGGTCAGGTCTTTGCTCTGTTTTGTATCTGGCTGCCTATAGGATCAAGGGGCAAGCTCAGATGGTCATCTTGAGCGAGAGAGCAGGGATGAGCACCAACACCAGTATCTCACCACAGAAGGTTAACAGGGAGCTGGAATTCTCTGTACGACCCTCCAGAGAGAGGGGGGCTGTACCCATGTTGAGTGCTGGACCAGGAGCTTGGCCTCCTGACTGTGCCTCTGGGGAGGGCTTCAAGGAGATAACAGGTTGTTAGCTGAACCCCTTCATATACTCGGCTCTTCTCCCCTGACCTGTCACTCTTGTGTCCTGCCTCCTGCAACCTCAGGGAGCTGGTACCTGGGGGAGGGCTTCCAGCTGGCTTCTGGGAACTGGGAAGCATCATCTCGAGATGGAAGTCTCCTGGATGGGCTGGTATGACACAAACACACACAGGGGCCTGGGAAAGCAGCTGCAGCTTATTCAGCAACCTTGTTGCTTATTCAGCTGCTTCTGCTAATGGATGGTCTCGCTGGCCTTTGAAGGCCGGAGCCTGTAACAGCACCTGCCGCATATGAGGCAGAAATGGCTAGGGTCCAGATGCCCTAATTTCAGGGCTTGGGGAGGGCTTTTATCCTCCTATCTTCTCAGGAGGAAGGTGCAATAGCACAGAAACCTCAGGAGCTCCTTCTCTGCTGCCTGAAGTGCAATGGATAAGTGAGAATCAAGTTGTCTGTGCTTTTGTAAGGGATAGGGATGAGTTTGGAAGGAGGTGACTGCAGAGAGGGGTTTGCCACATGCCCCTCCTGGCAGAAGCCTGAACAAGAAACACTTGACAGGTAAAGTAGGCAGCAAAATCTGTTTTGCTGCCCATTTGCCGCCTGCTGCCCTGTGTACCTTGCTGCTTTGCTTAGAGCTCAATAGGGTGTTGCAGCAGAACAGCAGGCTCAGGAGCCACAGCCTGTGCCTGGGTCCAGCCTGTTTGAACAGAGGCTTTAATCTCTGGATGGGATCAACCAATGCGCCCTGGAGGAGTTCACCTTTAATGGAACAAACCCAATGGAAAGCTGTGATCAATTGATTTCTTGGGACTTCAGAAAAAGCTATTACCTCCTTCGCTAGCTTCACTCCGTGCTCGTAGGTCAGTGGTTTCTCCTTCATGTAGAGCAGCCGAGCCAAAGTTTTGGGATCATCCCGGAGATCAATCTAATAGAAAATACACGAACTCTGTGCTCAGTACCACCTTGCTGTAATTCTCGAGGCAGATATACATAGCTTTACGAACCCACAGTTATATCCTTGCATAAGGGCATCTGTCCTCCTAGCCTCAGATGATACTTCAGAAATTAATTGCACGTGTATTTTCCTTTTTGTTTCTTTTTTTTTTCTTCCCCCCCTTTCTGTTCAACATGAATTAGTTCTCACTGGTGGGTTTTTGGGCCACAGCTCAGATATCTGTGGTACAGTAAAGATGTGGTTTAGTGGAAGCCTGAGACACATTGGAAGGGGAGGCTGCAGCGACCCTGCACTGCATCACCCGAAAAACACCCTGACAGGCCAGACAGACGCAGCTCAGTCTGACTTACTTGAAATAAAATCCTTTGTTTCCATGGAAAACATCAAAGTGAAGCATTCTGGCAGTTCAAACCCATCCATTTTCAGCGTGTGTGATCCAAAGGGTAATACTTCTATTTTGAAATGGGTGTTTTAGATTATTCCAGTGTGGAAAACAAAGCCAGTGTTTGAATGATTGGACTTTCCTATGGCATGAAGATTTTGGTTTTGACCAGAATTTGATCTGTTTCTCTAACTTGGCTTAGGTTGCTGTCCAGTGTTCGGACATTTTCCAGACAGTTGTATCTCTACTTCTCACAATCTCTAGCCACTCTGTATCTTGGAAGGAAAACCCATATTTAAAACATTTTTATTTGATGGATAGATTCATAGATTTTAAGGCCAAAATGAAGTGGTTTGATCGTTTAGTCTAACTTCCACTATAACACAAGCAGGACAGCGAGTCACTAATTGCAATGTTGATGTCAAGCATGAGGGAGGCTATTTCCTTCACATGTCTCTAAGACATTTGCTTAATTATTCCCATTCTTAAAACTTAGTTTGAAGTTTAGCTTCTACTTCTAACCACAGACTTTGATGGTTTTTTTTCCCCTCACTAAAGGCCTGTCAGAAATCTTTTCTTCCCTATAGGTATTTATGCCTTGTTGACACATTAATATACATTTCAATAAAAAGATGGGATACATTTTGCCAGTTGTGACTAGCATGATGGGACATCTGCATGTTGATTTCCATTACCAATCCCTGAGTTTTCCTCCAATGGGGAAGTCTGGATGCGTTTCATGTAAGAAGTTAAATAGGAAACCTTTCCAGAGAGCTCAGCCTTCAGCCGCCCCTGGGGTGGAGTAGGAGCCCCCTTGCTCTGAAGACCCCCCACGATAGCCGACAGTGGCCTGGAGGAGCATTACCTGTGTTCCTATGAGGACGTAAGGCACGTTGGGCATGCAGACTTTCAGCTCAGGCACCCACTCCTCCTGGACATTGTGGTACGAGGCAGGGTTCACCACTGAGAAGCAGATCAAGAACACATCCGTGTTGGGGTAGGACAGGGGTCTCAGCTGGTTGTAGTCCTCCTGCCAAGGGGAAAACAGCAAGTGTGTTATGGAGTGGAGGATAACTGCAGATGAGGGCATCATGTTACCTCTTGATGAACAGCTCAACACTGTCCCTCCATGCTCATGCACGCTAATAACCTCCGGGGAGCTGCTGGGGGCAAATCAGCCCTCAGGGGCCAGGGGTGCTGTTTTGTCAGTATCTTTACCCAAAAAGAGCGAGCACATTTTGTTTGTGTCTGTATCATCCATGGTGATGCTTCTGTACAGGGTAATGCTAAACAGTGGCCATCACTGGTGGTGTCATAAAAATTGATCTCGAGGCTGTGCATACCAGCCTGAGCCCTCCAGCAATGTGATACCATCCTGGGAAGCATTATTTGACTGTCACCACTAGCTAATATTTCCTGATGACACACATCTCTAGAGGCTTTTCTGTTAATACTATGGGCTTTCTATTCCCCGGTAGGCATTATAGACATGACCGTATACAACAAATACAGGTCTCCGGGCTATTTGGTGCTGTTGCCATCATGTATGATACGTAGTGTCAGTCAGCAGAAGACACTTGTCTTAAAAGCACAAAATGGATCAAATCCAGTCTGCAGTGGCTGGGTAAATCACTGGGGGTGATTTAGTGTTTCCATAGGCCCCGGACTGGGGAAGGAGAGGTGTCTTCTCTTTGTGCTAGTTGTGAAGAGGGTAAATTTTCAAACAGCTCGAAGCGCAGCTGTGTCGTGTCGAGAGCTGGCTTTCATAGCTGAGTTTCAATGAAGAATTTGAGTCTGTTTTAAGGCTTGAGATGTTGAGAGCAAGCAGAGGTTTTGCAAGCCATGTGAAAGGGATAGGCTGGCTCTTCTGATAGTGAGAGCATATGTAGCTGTGTCTGCTGGGTACTTTTCAATGAAACCTGTTAGAAAATTTCAGCGCAATGAAACAGATGCTTTTAGAGGGGATACACCTGTTCTGAAGACTTTTTTTTTTGGGTCCAGAATTAAAAAAGGGGAAAGGAACACAAAGTTGCAGTATGGGAAATGATAATATGTGTTGCTGTCAAGCCTGACTGAGACCTAGTTCTTTAGTTTATAGTTTCTGCATTCTGTGCAAGCCTCAAAGCTCTGCAGTAGGGTTACTTTTGGTTGTAACTGCATGAAAACTCAACTGATGCAATTTTGCTCTGCAGATATTGAAATAATTAATAACTCAATGAAAAGGCAGGGGGAAGATATCCAGGCACTGTTGCTCAGACTTGGTAACATTTATTTGAGATGGGGAAAACCCACACCGGGGCAGGAGCAATGCAACTGCTGTCTATCCTGCAGGACAAACGGACGCAGGACTATATCACTGCGTGCCCAGATTAGACGGTGTCTTAATTCAGCCTTGATTCTGTCTTGCTTTGATTGTGTCAACAAATGAGCAGGCTTAATTATGGGTTGAGACTGGTGTATCTTGCTGAAGTCTTTTGTTCTTTGAGTATACAGTGATAGGATGACCCAGACTATTTCTGAATCAACACTACTTTCTGAAAAATACTAATGGATTATGTAAAAACAGTCTGCTCTAACCTTTTCTAAACAAAAAAAAATTATTTATTCTGAAAGGAAGCATGAGGCCAAATTTAGCTCTGTTTCATTAAAAGGAAGTTTAAAGAAACATCCTAAACCACAAACAAAATGTTTTGTTGTGTCTAACTGAATGTTCATTGTCCCCAGCCCACTTCAACAGGAAGAGTGAATTCCCAGTTACTACCTCCAGCCCCACAGACACAGTATTTGGGGTAAAGCCAGAGTATTCGTCAGCTGACCTTTGTCTTTCCAGTGTCATAGAAAGTATTGATCTGGAGAAGGATTTACAAGGTAAGAGGAGGTGTTTTGACATATCAGCGCCCGAAGAAAGAGTGGATTCCCCACGTTCAGGGAACGGCATGAAAAAAACCCCTCAGAGACATTTGTGGGAACATCAGTGATACAGGCCACGAAGAAACAAAGTCGATGGGAGGATATTTATATGAGTCTCTGGAGATGACACCCAGCTCCCAGCAGAGGAATTAATAGAGGCAAAGTTATATATTATAGACACAGACGAGTTTTATGTGGGTGCTGTGGGTTAGGAAGGCCTGGCCTGATTATGGGGCATTATTTTAACCCAGAACATCAAATCTGAGATTAAGTATGTTTATGCCATAGTCAACACGGGCTGATACTAGGTGCTTGGCACAAAGGCCTCTTCTGTGTTTTCAGTTTAATCGCTGCAAATCAGCCGCCTAAAACAGCCACGTGGTGGCAGCAAGCTCTCGAGGAATCGTAATTTAGGATTTTTTGAAAGAAATTTGCTAAATATAACCAGTTTCAATATTCCAGACGTGCATATTTAGAGAGGCTGGAACTTACTGTACCATTAAAATTACAAACTAAAAGCCACGAGCGCTCTGCCTGGCGGTGACAGCTACAGGAGCGTGCATTTCATTTTATTTTGTTTGTTCCTTTGTAGCCCCTAGAAAATCCTTTTTTGGGAGGAGCGCTCCCGATTGGTGTTAGCAGCGCAGAGCATTATACAAGCCGTAAGGAGGGACAACCACACATCACGTAGCAGAGGTCTTGTCTCCCATCAGGGCACACGGGAGCTTGCACGGACGCGTTAAAGCAGAAGCACAAATGTGCATGAGAGTTGATCTGGGCTCCTGTACATGCCTGTGTCTGCAGGCTGGCAGGAACCTTCAAACCACATCAGACAAGGACCCTGTCTCTGTTTGTACCTGCTCTCCAGGAGAAGGCTCTAAAACCTTGCAATGGACCATTATGAGATATGGTGCCTCAGGATCATTTCTCATTTAGAGATGGTTGAAGTCAATCAAATAAATAGTGTAAAAAAAGGGACTGGACATTTGCATGGGTATGGGGTGCATCCAGAGGTGCTGCAGTTAGTGGCAGAGGTGTTTGGGGAGAGACGTGAGTCCTCATGGAGTTGGGCTGTAGCTGATCATTAATTTCTTTCCCTGGCTTGTGCTTGCATTTTTCTGCCTGTTATTTAGGGAGTGCAAGGCTTCCCAGTTACACTGCCTGGACACTGCTTTGGCAGGGAAATGCCAGTGCCAGACCTGGCTTTGCTGAGTTACGTGCCTATGACTTGCTGGGGCTGAAAGCCATCAACCCGTTTTACTCCCTCCCTGCTCTCTTGCCGCCAGCTGCCTTGCAGCACTTGGGCCCAGAAAGTACAGCAAAACTTTCTTTTTTTTTGTTACTGCCATGCTGATCTCATGTACACTCCCTGCCACGTCAGCCCAATAAAGTACTCCGCACCTGAGTCCAGCTTGGGGAAAAGAGACCACTGTTTTTTTCCTCCTAGGACTGTTTGTGCCAGGGATGCAGAAAACCAGATACCCCAGATCTGGGGTCCCTGCCAGCTCTCCCTTCAGGCTGACAGAGGGTCCTGCTGCAGGAATACATTTTCCAATTGTTATTTCATTAGCATATGTTTTATAGCACCGTAATGTCAAGTGCTATTTTTGGCTATGACTTCACACCGATGCCTTTGGAAAGCCACACAGCACAAGGAGAAGGAGGGGGGAAACAACCCAGATGATCTGTTGTTATAGCTTGAGCATGTGGGAAGCATCATCCTTTCAGCCTCCACGGAGATACAATCTAGTCATCAAGAAGTGATTCATGCTCTCAGTTTTGACTAGATGGCCACGTCCTCTGGACCGAGGTCTGAAAGGGAAATGAGGCTGATGAATTAGAAATGGTGCCTGAAGGCAGGTGGTGCTCTGGCTAGTTTGAAGCAGGAGTGGGCAAAATGACTGTGGAGGAGAGGATGAAGGGGTGAAGTTTGTCAAAGAGACAGGTTAGTGTTTCTTCTGGTTCAGGAGGACAAATAAAAGGATGTGTTGCTGAGGAAATGGGTGGCAAGTGGAACTGTCAGCCCTACAAAACAAGTAGAAATATTAAGGCACTGTGTAAAATCTGACTGAGAATTGAATATAACTCCAGTCTTGTTTGCAAAGGCTTGTAGTGCTGCTGGATTGTGATAGACATGCTCCGAGCTCTGCATTTGTGCGTGCAGAATAGAAAATTGAACATGTATTGAACATGGGGCAAGGATTTGGATCATATTTTGGGACTAGCTTTTGGATCACGTGTTTGCACCAGGTAAATAGAAAGGATGGGTGGACTGTAAGTGACACCAAGCTAGCTGTGAAATGATCATTGCATACTACACATATGTGATAGGAAAGAAATATAAAAAGTGAAACCCAAAGGCTAAAATCCCCAGTGCTGCTGAATGCAGGTTTTTCTGGAAGTAACAGTCTGTCCTGATGCATTTTTTGGACCTCTCTGCGTACTGCTGCAAAGTATATTCTTAAATAAGTGGCCTTCTGCAGACAGGAAGGTCTCCTTCTGCACTTTCTGCACTCCTTTATGCGTTTCATAGCATCAGTCATGGCCAAATAAAGCACAGCCAAGAAGAGTTCCTGAAAGCAAAGCCCAGCGTCCAAAGCTGCTGGATCCCAGAGAGTGAAGCAGGCTCCCAAATCTGCCTTCCTCTCCTGCTGCCTCCACATCCTTGACTGCCCAGTGCCAGCTCTGACCGGAGGAGCTGGTGGATGTGGGTTCCAGTCTTCCCAGGCCGGGAGGGATCTGGGACCTTCTCTCTCCCCTCTTGGCAGGAGATTTTCTGCACAGTTTCTTGTGGATGGTGATCCTTTATTCTGCCAGTTGCTGGGATTTGGAGGTAGGAGGGGGAAATTTCACCATGAAAATATGTTGCTCCCTGTACCCTTTTCTGCCCTTCTACTGGCAGAGCAAGGCAGTGAGAAATACTCTCTCTTCCTCTCCAGGGGGTGAAATCAACCCACAGACCAGAGCTCTTTGGCAGACTTTTAGATCAAGCACACTGTATCAGACTGTGGAGAGTGGAAAGAGTAAAAGCATTATATATGTAAGTAAGCATAGGATATAGACTCTCCTGTAACGGACGCCCTTGTCCTCGGAGAAGGATGCAGGGATGGGTGCCAATCTGGCTGGGTTACCATTCAGAAAGTCAATAGCTGGTGACCGATAGGCTAGTGCAGTATTAGGTTAGTTTTCTGATCTTAGAAATGGGAATTTTTCTCTGTACCTTCAATGCCACCATGTGGTAAATGTAAGAAAACACAGACTTCATGTGAAATGTCATATTTGCAGTAGGAGGTGGATATATGGGAGGCTAAACAGCCTAATCGGGTTTTAGTTTTTTGCTTATACAAAGTGCAGTCTTAGGGATGAGTGTATTTGTGTGTGTTTTGCTCCTGAACCAGAATGAAATCTCTATGTAGAAAACAAAAAGGAGAAGGTCAACAGCGGCTCAACCATTACAACTCATAACTGATTGTTAATATTTGTAAAAAAAAAAATAAACGACAAACAGCACAAACAACAAACCCCGGTACATGGTAGTAACAAACAAACCATGGAAAAGGAAACTTATAAAAGTTTTGCAGTAATTTACCTGCCCTGCAGTGTCATAAAGTCCCAGCAAGTGTTGTTGTCCTCCCACAGTCACAGTTACTGGAAGAGAGAAACAAGAGATGTTGTTTAAGCACAAACCAGTGGCCTCATTTTTATGTGTTTTAAACCTAAAATGCTAATGCACCCCTGTGCTAGACACATTAGCAGGTACCTTACAACATGCGTCCTAAACCAAGCACATAGATTGAACCCAGATTGAAGGTAACCTAAAGCTAAGAGAAGCAAATGCTTTACGCCAAGCTCTTATTTCCTCACAGACAGGTGAGCTGCACACATTGCTGCCACTGGGGACCCAGAGACCAGTGGACATCTGCTTCTGTCTCTGCAGCCACCTGCAGACCCCCATGAGGTGCTAGGACTTGAAAGCACAAGATTCCTGCTTCCCCACCATGAGCATTGGGGTGGGTTTGTCATGGATAGTTGAGAGGTTTTTTTTTTTTATTATTATTATTATTCTTTTATTTGTTCCAGGCTGTGAAACAATGAAGAATTCAGCAGTGGTTGATGTTTGATGGGTCTCAGTGGAGGTGTGCTGCCTCTTGGGCAACCTGTCCTCTCCTGTGTCATGCAACTGCAGGTGGCAGTGCTTAACATATGGGGCTGTGTGGCGGATGCTTTGAAGGACAGAGAGGAAGAGGAGCACTAATATTTGCAGGGATGTTGAACAGATTCTGTTGCAAATGAAGGAAAGCATGGCTTGGTTTATCGATCACACTCAGCATGTTTACTCCTTCAGTAGAATTCACTTTGAACTTCATTTTGAGCCCACTGACGTTGATGAAAATGTTTTCTCATTGCCTTTGGATGAACCCTGTTATTAGCTGATCTCTGTAATCAGTGTTATTTTGTATAAAGTATAAGATCTGTGTTAATGACATTTAGTTAACCAGTTAATCTGCTTAAATAATTATTACTCAACTGGAAAGAAAGGGGAGGAATCCAGTTCCACCCATTAGTCAACAGGAAGACTTTAAATATTCATCAGGAAAGTTACTCAAAATAATGGTATTCTCACAGCTCATGGACTACTACTTTTTTTAAGGATGAGGACAAACGGCTGACATGAACACAGAGCTATGGATGGGGGGGAGGCTAAGACTGGTGCCCATAGGCCAATAACAACTTGCAATTAATGAGGGATGGGAAAGATTAATTAACTTTTGACAAAGAAGAGGCTTGAAAACATCACACAGGTTCTTACTGATTTTTTTTTTAAGTGATAAGACTTTTGTAGGAGAAAAGCACCTGCCAGTTTATAGATGTTAATAGCTCCTGCACTGGGGAACAGTGTCCTGTTTGAAACCTCTTAGACTTGAAGTCTCTGCAGTGTGTCTGGACAGACTGATTATTCAGCAACTTTACTTGCTTGCAAAGCGACACAGTAATTTAGCTAGCATGTAAAAAGAACAAACCTGACATCCTGAAAGCACAAAGGCTCAGCGAGGACCAGACTTGCTGATAAGGGCAGGACAGGTTGCACTCACCCGCTGCCGGGGCTGCCTTGTGATGTGCAGGGGAAAGAGGAGATGGGAAAGGGGCCGAGAGCCCTCCTCCTGCTCCTCAGTTCAGAAGGAAGCCTGTACACAGTGCAGATCCCAGGGGAACTCAACGTGGGGCTAGCTGTTGGGCATGGATGTCCATGGGTGGAAGAGCCCAGGGAAGACCTACCAGAGTGGGGAGATGGGTACCAACGCAGAGAAGAGACTGCCCAGATGCCCCATCCCCTTCCTTCAACCTGACTTGAATACACTAATTTGAACAAAACCTCCTTAGAGCCCCGGTTTTCAACTTTTTGTGGAGTAAGGAGTCTGAAAATGTCCCACTAGAGGTATGAACTGTATAAGCCTACTGAAAATATGCTTGCTCTTCTTAGCTCCCTTCTCAGAAGCAGTGAGGCCCACAGGTGGTCATGTCCTGCACAGCTTCCCAGAGGCAGCCAGGAGGTGTGAGGTCTTTTCCAGGCAACCTTGGCCTGCCTTCAACTTGCCCCTGCACCAAGAAGTGCAGGAGCCAGACCTGTTCTGCTGATTTTCCTCTGCTCAGGGACTGACTGTGTACCCTTCAGCTGAAAGCAATTTTCCAGCTGCAGAGCATTAGCCATGCAGTGCTCAGCTGGCTGAGGTGGTGTTTGGGACTGCACGTGAGCACCAGTTGCACTCTCAGTCCTTGGTTGAATTTGTTTGGAGCCTGCAGAGCACCTCCAAAGTGGGAGAGTCATATGGCAACTGTGTGTCCATGGGGTGCATGGAGGTGCAAGTGATGTAATGTGTATGATGAATATGAAGAGACGTTTGCCATATGTCAGTACTGACATGGTCACCCAGCTTTGCCTCTCATGCTGGCTGCCCCTGAGCGCAGGCAAACTGAGCTGGGCCCTGCTTGCAAAAGATCAGCTCAGGTATTCAATGTTTTAAAAATTTAAAAGTCACTCTGAAATTTGCTCTGTCCAGGCTCAGGCTGCTGTGAAACTTTGCTGGTCCACATCTTGGTGACATCTGACTGACAGAGCTACGCTGGCAAAAAGCCCTGGTGCAGATACAAATTGCTGCCTTGTTCCAGTAGTTAATAGGTTTGGAGATATGCTGTTTGGATAGAGGTCCAGTCTGTCTCCGGTGTACTATGTTTTGCCAGAAGGATGTGCTGCAACAGATCCTAAACTATTATCTGTGCTCTGTGGTTCATGAAGTCACAGTGGGTATTTTGCAACAGATCTGTGGAGCCACACACTGAACAGTTATTGATAGTTTGTACAGTCCAGTTTTGCTCTTGGTGACCTTTTGGAAATGCTGAGGGGGAATAAAGAGGCTGGTGGTGTCCTACCATTACTCTTCACATACACAAAGGCTAAGAAATGAAAGGGCTTTTGGAAAAACAAACCCCCAGTCCCTTTTTTTCCTTTTCCCTTCTTCCTTTTTTCTCCTAATCAATTGTTCTAAACTATCTCATCATCAGAAGATATTCTCCCAGTCCACATTCTCCCAGTCTCTAAGTTTACATCACCACCAGAGCAAAACTGTCTTGTTGGCTAAACTTCAGCAAGAGGAAAACTGCTGCTTTTGGATTCCTGGCTCTGAATGCAGCAGGGACCAAATGGCTCACACTGACAATTCAGGTAATAACTGGCTCTTGAAACAGCAAAGTCTAGATTAATGTACTGGTGCTGAAATTTCCACCACACTTTCATGCAGGCAAAGCAGATGTCAAGATAAATGGCTTTTGCCTGTGAAAACATCATGGTATTTTCATACTAAGAGTTTATCAGTCCACCTCTGTCGGGCAAAAGGCTGTTCCACGTGTCCACTTGGTAGGTCGCATTTATGAGCTGAGATTGCTCTGCTAGATTTGTAGGCCTTATTTTTGGCTTTATCTCAGTTTACTTTTACTTATCCTGTCACTATCTTTTCCTGTTCTCTCAGTGGCCGAGCCTATGGGAAGCCAATACAGAATTCCTTCTCAGTCATTGGGGTAATGCAGGCTCCTTATGGGCTTGTGAACTTGGCTTTATGAGCAGTCTTGGAGTAACAAGATAAATACAAACTCTTCTTGCCATTTACTGGCCATACTGATATATTGATTAAGCACTAAAAGGGCATGGCCTTTAACACCAAGTGCAGTGGGGATTGCAGTGAAATGTGGCTGAATGTGGCACAGTCCTGGTTCTCATTTGGCTCCAGTCTGGGTTGCATCAGACGATGTGACAGGGCAGACTTTTTCCTCCTTTCACTGGGTGGTTTTAGCCAAGCGCAGGATGTGTAAAACACTGCTTTTAAAATGTTAGTTGGATCATAAATTAGCTGGGTATTTCTTGCTAGAGTTTGAGTAACTATTTTGGGTCACCTCCAGGGCTTTGTCACAGGTTTGTGTGCCTGGAGGTTTTGTTAATGGGCTTCAACACAGAGCTCTCAAACATGCTGTCCTGCTTGAAGGCCACAGCAGAAAGGCAAAGTGCTAGATGGAGTTATTGTGTGGGCTGGATCTGTGGTGTGGACCATGAACTGGCGTGAGCTGGGAGCTCTGTTTTTAAAGAAGTGATCAGTTTGTGTTCCTGGGGACAACATGACAATTCTTATTGATTTTCTTGCTGCTCAGGTTGCCCCAGATCCACCTGTCAATGGTCAGTCTTTGCCAAGCTCTTCCCCCATTGTATTTCATTTGCTCACAGCAAAGACCTGGTGACTCGTTGTGACTGTATTTTCCCTTGGAAGAGCCCTTCAGCCACACAACAGCAACATTCACGATCTACACTGAAATAAAGGGGATGTAAGCTGTCTGCTGCCCTCCAAGAATCTCTTATCCTTGATTAATAGCACAAAGCAACATGTAAGTCTCTGGTATGACACCAAACTAGGATGCAACGGCTCAGACGCGCTTAGCTGTGGTACAGGAGAGTAGATGTGCACATCATGGGGAATTTTTCCATGCTTGTGAAGAAGCCTTTGCAGAATCAAATGACTGTGAACCTGCTAGCCAGAATATACACAATAGCTTAGGCAATGTCTAATGTGATACCACATGGGAGAAGTCATCTATTTATTCTAGTGCCTTCCTGCCAACAAATTAAGGTCCAGCCGCTTTGGAGAGAGATGTCAGGAGCCTAACAACAAGCAGAGATGGTAGCACCTGCCTGGACGGAAAGGCTTTCTCATCTTTTTTTGAGGCAATTAGTCTGCATCAAGCCTCAAACTTTCACAAGGGCCATCTTCTGCCCTTGCCAGCAAGCTCTGACTATTAAATTTGTGCATTTGTCGGTTCACTATATGTACCAGGTATATGTAAGAAGCGACAGGACAAGAGGAAATGGCCTCAAGTTACTCCACGGGAGGTTTAGTTTGGGTATTAGGAAAATTTTCTACACCGAAAGGGTTATCAAACATTGGAACAGGCTGCCCAGGGAAGTGGTGGAATTGCCATCCCTGAAGATATTTAAAGATGTGTAGATGTGGTGCTTAGAAACATGGTTTAGTGATGGTTTTGTAGTGTTAGATTGATTGTTGGACTCAATGATCTGAAAGGTCCCTTCCAGCCTAGACAATTCTATGTTACTTAACTAATGGCTATCAGTATAACCACAACTGCAATTCTGGTTGACCTGCTGGCAGTAGAAATGCACAAGTCCGTTTCTTTTCCAGATGGGAAAGAGGGTAAAATCAGAAGATAGACAAAAGGACAGTTTTTGGTCAGCTGCAACAGAGTTTAGATGGAAATTTCGGGTTCTTACTGCTTTAAGGGATGGGTAGACACTTGACCAAATTTTTCATTTCTAGATAGAAAGCTCTTTACATGCGTGCCTTATAGACTTCCTTTCACTTCCAAAGGTGATTGTTCATGCAGGTCTCACTCAAGAGGGAGCAGTTTTAAACTCTTGGCTTCATCTCGTGTCCAGTTTTACAATGCTACTTCAAACCAAATTCTTTGCTCCTGCATGTATTTGTCAGGTGAAGCTCTACAGGAAACTGTAACTGGATCTGATCAACGTGTTAAATACAGATCAGATACTAAGGAGGGCGGATAGCAATGAGAAATAAACTGAGCAATATTTTGGTCTTTAAAATACATATGCACACACATATACAGACTTGTATTTTATATATAAAATACACAAATGTATGTATTTTTCCAGTTTCTAGTTGAACGAAAATTTCCATTGTAGAGTGAAACATTTTGCTTTGACTTGGGCCACCCTAATCATGCCCAGGACATTTGAAAAGGGGAAGGATCCATATTCATGAAGGAACATAGACCTTTTTGGCAAAATAATGGGTGAACCGCTCCATGCTCGATGTCAGGGACTGGAACGACAGTGTCACCTCGGAGGACTAGAGCAGCTCCCAGGGAGGTGAGAACTGATTCTCCTTCTCTTCAGTTCTCACATTAAATGAAGATGCTGATACACCTTCTTCCTTGTGAATATGCCCTAAATCTGCCGCAACACAACCTATAAAATCAGAACATTTTCAGCAATGACAGAACCATTCGTTCCCAGTTTCCTCTGTGTTCTTTAACAGAATTATTGTCAATTAATTCATATAAAGAATAGAGTCCACCTGCAATTGAGGGTTTTTTGATGTGTTGGGTTTTTTTGTTGTTTGTTTTATTGTTGATTTTTTTGGTGTGCTTTCCTCAGCATAGATTTGAGGTTTAAGTTGAACTCCTGAGAAGGAAGGACTAGTCAATGATTTCCCCAGGAAGTTTTACTCCCTCTCTGATAATCATCGTTACGAGGCGTGACTCAAGTCCAGACCATATCTTCCAGAGCAAATGCATTGTCTGTGGACTGCAGCAAATGCCAGGGTGTCTCAGGGGTATCAAGTTGTTTCCTTTGGCACCTTTCAGAGTGATTTCTGTGAAATGAAGTTATCGATATACTGAATGTGGCATGTTCTCCAGCAGCTGATATCCCAGGGATACTGACGATATGTTTGCTTGCTGAGTAACATTTTCCTTCCTTCTTGAATGTAGTTTTGTGAAAACTTATGTAATGATCTGGAAATCCCTCTCCTCTTCACAGATGTCTGCTGCACTCTGGGGCTTACCGCAGGCAGGACAGGAGTTTTTTTGTAGGAATTTGTTTGAAGAACAGTGATTTCAAAAATCTTGTTTATAAATGGTCTTTTTTTGTACTTTATAGCTCCTAAATAAGAGTGTCTATGGCAGAAATATAAGGAGCCCTGTTATGTTCCAACGAGGGACTGAAACTCAAACATGTCTCAAAAACATTTAGGTCTCTATTTCCCTTTGGTTCCTGTAACTGTCAGGCATCTAAGTAACTGAACCGAACATACATATTGCAGGCTTTAAGAAATAGCAGCTTTGAATATTCAACAGGAAAGCAAAGTAAATGCAGTGATGAATTTTTGTAGCACCTTCTAAGTGCTCCAGGTGCATTTATGAATCCTACTTTGGGTCATATCTGTGTTCAGAAATACCTTTCTTTGGCTGATCCAGGCGAAGAAAATAGGGGTAGGGCTGCCAGAGATTAATCTCTCACAGACTGCTTTGCTTTTGATTGGGTCAGTGTCTGGGGAACTTTATTTTAGCTGCTGTGGACCTATCTTCAGGCGATTTTACACAGCTGCAGCTGAAGCTGGAAACACTCAGGAAATCTGCAAATGAAAGTCCTAGTGATGCTACGGTCTGGCACACACCAAAGGAAGCTGGTCAAAACAAGAGTAAGAAAGACCTTAATGACGTCCCCATCATTCAGGCCAGGAATGACAGTCAGCTCAGCTAAGCTCTAATGTCTGTTTGCTCCTTTAGCTAGAAGGGTATCCCTGGAGTGTTCCTCCTTGGAAATGCTCCCTTTGCTTTGACTGAATGCGATGCTACAACACTGTGTGGCCAACACACCCAGGGCAGATAAGAGCTGTTGTTACAGGACCCTTGGCTCACTCGGGGTCTGCAAGTGCCCTGTGACTCAAGCCTGGGCCAGTCTTCATTTCCACACGTGAGGGTCGTCTCCAGGAAATCGAGTCACACGTTGCTCATGGCAAGTTCCCCCATTTCCTCCTTCATGACAAACAAGATTTGATTACAGCCAAATTGATTTGCTACCTCAGACTTACCCTGCAGTTTGACTGTATTCTTTCTGAAAGAAAAATCAAAAGCATGCTATTTTGCCCTGTAATTGGCCTAAATACCTCACTTTAGATGTAAATTGTATTAAATGCCTTTCTTTAATTGCTCCTGTAGTCATCTACCACTAGATCTTTTGGGCCTCTGAGAGCCAGCATCTTTCAAAGGATGGGCTCTGAGTACACCTCACCATTTTCTGTCACCTCATCAATGGATGAGATCTGTGTTCTGCTGAGCAAATACTTTTGCCCATCTGATATTTACAATATCTGAAAAACATTTCCAGTCTGCTCCCCGTGGTGGGAGCACAGAGAGGCCTCCGGGGCCGGGATTCAGCTGATTTCACTCAGTGTAGCTCTTGGTCTAATGAGGTGGTGAGGAATTCACTGCTTTGTCTTTAGGCCACAGACATCCAGTGATTTTAAAGCCAGATAGGATTCATAGCATCATTTATTCTGCTCTAAATAGCTTATCTAGTGTCTTCCTACAAGGCATATTTTCTTGTTCTTATATCATTCTTGTAGCTCTTTTCAAAATCCTTTTTCAAGCAGTTGCTACAGCTAGATAGTGTGGTCTAGCAATGGTTTCATTAACGATCTAGCCAGAGGTAACATGACTTTCCTATTTCTACCTGTCATCCCTCAATGGCTGATCTAAAGCTCGCATTGGTTGACTATTCTTGTTATTTAATGAGTCTTGCAGTACTTTATGCTTTTCTTAAGGCCAAAGTCAAGTCATTCTTGGGTTTTGTATTTGTAAGCCTTTTTATTATATTCTTTTTAACTCTGCAGTTGCATGGAAAACCTGGAGACTGTAACTCAAACGCCCACTGAAGGCATCTCACAAAAGGGGGGGCAAATAGTCATGCTCCTGCAATGCTCTCATGGTATGGAAGTCAATGTTAACAGACTTTTGGAAGTTTGGGATTGGCTATGCAGAGAGGTCCTGTGTCCTGTAAAGCAGGACATTTCAGGTACTTCTGGAAGTATCAGAGAAGCGGTATCTAAACACTTTTCAATGTTTCCTTTCTAGACATTTCTCCACTGCCTGTAGGGATTGCTCTTCACCTTGGACTCCTATTTTTTGCACATGGCAAGGGGCACCCACTCCCTTCTGCCTTGTCTGTATGGGCCTGAGGAGTCCAGTGGAATTGGTGGGAAAATGCCTAGCCCCAACTCGCATTGAAGCCACTCTGGGAAAGCAGGCTAACACAAAATGACAGCTCTATTGTCCCATTCTGCAACAGGAATAGATTCATCTAGACAGTGTCATCCTATAGGAAGATTCATGACTTGTAGTATGTGGTTTTTAGCATCTTGAGAAGAAAAAGGCTGCGTCTCTTCACAGCTGGGTATTTGCTATGCAGAGACAGCAAACAGAAGAGATGTACCAGTCCACCAATCATTTTTATTCAAGCAGCTGATACGAAATGCTGTAAATCTTTCAAAATGCATTGAGAAGTCAGACTTCAGCATTGGCCAGCTTACATGACAGAGAACACAAAAGCAGTGGAGGTGGATTAGGAAGATCAAGCACAATGAATCTGGTCCAGAAATGGATGAAAGCGAATGGAAATTCCCAAAGCCTTCAGAACAAGCACAACACTAAAACATGAGCCAGCTTCTTCCCAGTCTGGGACATTACTTATTTATAGACAGCATGAATGAAGTTGATTTATTGGAATCATTGACCTCATTGTTTGTAAAATCAGCACTGGAGGATTTCCCCTGCATCTCAGTGAGTTATTGCTGTGATAATCAATCCTTGAACAAATTCAGCTTTGCTGATAGCAGAGTCCAAGGAACCTTGGACTGCAAGGTTCTGCAAGAAAAGCTGTGCGCAGTTTCTCCAGTAATACAGTCCTGAGGGAACTCTTGGAACCTCAGTGCTGTGCATAGCTGCGATAGATGGAAAAGGCTAACTTGATTATAGCGCTTGGGGAATTGAAGAACAATTGACATCGTGTCCAAGAGTGCTTTGTTAGATTTCATTCTGTCTTAAATAGAGGGCTGTGCACTGCAGCAGAGTGGGAGGTGTTTCCTGAGTATTTCAGCTCACTGTGCACCATCAGCTGTCCCCGTGGAAGACAGTTCTGCTCCTGAGTTAGAAACTAGTAATAACTGCCAAGGTAAATGCACTAAATGGACTCTGATGTGCGCATTTCAATGATACTCTAATTGAGGGTCTTTTTCCTGAAAGTAATAACGCTAAATCCAAGCAAATGCCAGACAGAGGAACAAATGTAGCATTAAGTAGTATAAATAGATAGAATCTGAACATATTATTAAAAATACTATGATTGTTCTTAAACAACGAAGAATACTAGATATCTTCTTAACCCTAATGGAGGGAAAGTGCCCTTCCTGAGACCACGTGACTGTTTGTGGCATTGAGATGAATGAAAAAACAAGTTTGTCTGTGACCACAATGTGAGCCTATCCAAAAAATGAAAGGCAGAATGTAGATTATTATCTATATCTATATTTTTTGCTCTTCTAAATATTTTTAAAGCTTCCATCACCACAGCACTGTATCTAGGAATATATGTTTATCTAGTGCTGGGGTCAAGACAACAGCAAAGGTGGTAGAGCTCTGAGATTATTAAGGATAATTGGAGTAATCTTATTAGTATTACATATGCTGACCTGATCTACAACAGACCAGATGCTATGGCATTTTCAGTTTATTTCAACACAGCTAAAGTCAGTCAAGACTCTTTAAATCAACTGTTTACTGAAAACTAATTCTGTGAAGGATATATTTGGAGTCTCCTACCAGTGATGCTGAGATCAGGGTAAGCAGAGCAAGGAGTGTGAATTTTACTCCAAGGACAACAGGTAGGAATAAAGGGAGCCTCTGACTCTTTGCCTAGCTCCTCTCTCCTGTCTGTGTAAGGCAACATGTCATTCCTCTAACTGCAACTGAGTGCCGGGGAAAAGACTATCTCCAAAGTTATGTCAAGCATCTGGTTATCAAGGGAACACGAGACTCAGTAAGTAGCATCAGAATAAATGGCAGATTAGTGCCAAAATGAGACAAATTTCACTGAAACATAACCAGGCAATAGACAGGGTGTTTCCCAGAGCATGAGAGGACAAGGCTGTGTGGTTTGGGGGGAATCAAGGCAGTTCTCCGCTCTTGCAGTGCTTGAGGATCAGAGCTAGGGCTTTTTTGCCTGGAAGGAGGAGGAAATCAGTCTGGAGAGGGAAAGCTGCCTAACAGCACTGGTTCTTTGCTGTATAAGTTTCTTCCCCAAAACTGTGGTGATCTGCCTTGGTCTGGGTTAGATGGCAGTGGGAACAGATAATGCTGATGGAGGGGCACTAAATCTCTGCTCTGCAGTGGATGCGTTGTCCTCACTGCGGGCTGAATCTTTAGATGATGGAGTAGCTATATAACAGTGACTTACACTGACAGAAGACACTATGGTCTGAACTTGACAGAGGACCAGGTTGGCATAAAAGAGACTTCAGCAAATGCATTTTAATCTCCAACAGTTAGTGGACTGAATTTTTTGACAACTTCAAGGCTGACAAATTGGGGAGATTTAATTTCTTGGGTTCCTGAAGAGTTCCTGGCTAAGAGTGGCTAATCTGTGCTGGCCATGCTGGTTTTCAGTATTGCACCACATTAATCAGCGTTGGTAATTGTGTTAGAACAGCCAAGGAATGAGGAGTGTGGAACTAAGATGGACCTGTCCTGGATGCTGGGTCAGGGTGGGCGAGAGATATTACCCTGGCAGCATCATTAGTCCTACAGCTTGCAGCACACTACGGCACATCCTACTGCTGCTGGGCGTGACGCAGTGGAAAAACGGCTTCTGTTTACCAGCATCTTCCACAAAAAGTGCAGATGCCAAAGCCAAAAAGGAAGACAAAATTATCTATGATATACACAGAAGTGTACAGGAGTGCGTCTTCCATAAGAACCTGATATTAGGGGAAATATGATTGGTGTGCAAGAATATAAACCAGGAAGCAGCCACTGGCTTGGCTGCTGTCTGTGCAAAGAGCCTGAGTCTCCTATTCCCTACAGTCGGGTGCCTGGCAAGCTGATCAAATCTGAGCTTGCTGCTGCACCTAATGCAAAGACGTGGCTAGTGACAGGCTGAGGTGCTTTGGGTGCTGCATTTGGGCACAGACCTGTGGGGTATGTGTGGCTGGGGGATGTGTGTGGGTTGCTGGGTGTGGGTTGGGTGTGTGTGTCCCATGTGCATTTGACCAAGACACCTGCAGTCGGACCTGCTCTCCAGCTCAGAGAGCAAAGCGATGCCTCGAGCATCATTCCAGAGTTACAGTAGCATAGCTTAAAATAGCATTTGATCCTCTGAGCTGTGAACCGCTGGGGCAGGGGCACATTTGGCACCCTGAACTGAATCTAGCTGTCTCCAGTGTAAGGCATTGCATGACATGCTAAGATAAGTGTGAGAGCTTTTCCCTTGAGTGTTTCCCTGTGAGGTATTGCTTGAAAGGGCTTTAAAAGAAAGTACCTGTTCCTGAACCCAGGGAAGACCATGACAGAACCTCTGCTTTGCATTTCCCAGAAACAGAATCTGGCCCGTTGTACTTAGCACCAGGACGGAACTTCAGCTGCTATTTACCCTGCAGCTTGCAGAGATTAGCCAAATATTTGTGCAGCAGTTCTAAATCTATATGACTTAGGAAGCAGAAATGTTAAACACCGTAAAAAAAAAATCTTGGAAATATTTAAACTTTCTGATAAGAAAACCTAAAGTTAGGATTTTTTTTTTTCTTGTCTTGGCTAATAGGATAGTTTTAAACACTGTTAATGCTTTCTCTACATCCTGCTGAGAAGCCTTCCACTTTCCTCTCCAGTGTGGCAGCCACTGCAGACAATGAAGCGATTGTAATGTTGAAAAAGCAACAGATGCCGATGGATGAAATGCCTGGTCTTAACCCTCTGTGTGTTTGCGTGTGCACATGTGAAAGGGAGAGAAGGTGAGTGCAAACCTGAGGACAGGATACCTTTCTCCTTCATTCAAGTGTGATTGCTCTCATGTGGCAGAACGTGATCCAGCTCCCCTGATCTAAGAAGGGTGCTTCCTACCACCGGGATGATTTGGTGGCCTTTTCAGCCCAGACTGGGTCTTGCAGGAGAGCAAGAGGCTGCATGTTGGCTGCAGCCCAGCCCTGGATGTACAGAAGAGGTGCTGAAGTGCCTGGTTGAGCTGAGGCCAGAGGATTTTTTTTTCCTTTGGATAGAGAAAATAAATCCAATAATTCCTGTTGAGCTGGACAGGAATTTTCAGCTAGAAAATGGGATTTCTACAGAATCAGAAGGTTCCATGGGAAGCTGGCACTTTCAACAGAAGAGTTTAGGTGTTTCCACTGGGAGAAATGAAGTGAAATGATGTAAAATAACTGACCCCAATCTGAACCGTTCCCTTTGTTGGAAAGACCTGAATCAGTTTTAAGTCAAGCTGTTTCCCTGCCGTAAGGGTAAGACGTGCTGTGAGCGGTGACTGCCGCACCAGCAAGAGTAACCCCTGAGGGGAATCCGGCCACGCAGACCCAGGACGCAGGGAGGCACTGTGGGCATCGTGGCAGCCGGTGGCTTTCTGGGCGATGGGCAATGCAGCATGGATGGGGAGTGGGGTAAAACACAAGCACCTGGATGAGCCTGTCAGTTGCTACGGAGTGCTTTTAACAATGGTGAAAATGACATTTAATACAGAGTCCGAAATTTGTGGGTCATTTCAAATGCATTAAAACTAAGGCTGGCACAGATAGGTGTGACCACCCCTTTGATTTAAAAGTTTTGAAGTGAAATGGTTGAGTTTTTTTTCCAGTGGATCCATTTCCTTACTATTTTATTTACAGAAAGTTTGCTCTTATGAAGATTTTATAATTTTAAAACTTTGATCCTCATGTACAATGAAAATTAATTTTGAAATGTCCAGCTTTTCCAAGTGACAGGAATTTGTAATGGGTTTCTGCTCTAACCAAAGCTCTTTAAACTTCTAACTCTGAGGTCATGATTAATTAATTTAACTGTTCTGTTAATCATTCCATGCTTGAATACCAATTTTGTATCAAATCAGATGTTCTAATTCAGCTGAATTTCAAGGGATGTCTTGCACTCCCTGTTTGCTATAACTCCATTTAAACTGTATTTACTCTTGAAAAGATTTATTAGGTTTCATTCACCTTTTCTTACACTTTGTGAACATCAGAGGCAGCTCTGGTGAGCTGAGAGGAATTACTTTTGGTTGTGAGAAACATAATGTCTCGTAGCTTAAAAAAAGAAGTGAACTAATTTTGAAACAACTGGTGTATGTTTACTTATGTAAATTGCTGTTAAAATGTTTTGATCTTAAAAAGCAATGGTCACTAGTTGCAGAAAAGCAGAAATTTATGATAAAATGATTATTTTTATAACATTTCCTTTCTTCCCTTAAGAGAGAAAGGAACATAGTCAGCAAAATACAGGATAGCAGCATATACCTCAATTAAAAAATCAAAATATTAGGCATATGAAATTTGGCACCTCTGGAAATTCTTCTTTCAACTGGTAGAAACATTATTTACTTTCCACCTAGCTTTATTCAAGGTTTTATTTGCTTAATGATTGACTGAAATACGCAGCTCTTAAAAGAGATTCATTCTGAGAGACCGTTTTAAACATCATGCCCAGTAAATTTTTTCTGTTTCACACTGCTCTCCAGAGAGCTGAGCAGTTCATTCCCCCTTGTTTTCTGGAGCTTTAATCTGTATTAGAAAATGCTGACACACTTCTTCAGCTACATGAAAGTGCCACTAATGGGGATCACATCTGACTTCAGAGAAAAGGAACTTTGAAGAAAAATCACAGAATGTTGCAAATAAAGGAGAAATGAATCGAGGTAGAAAATCCACAGCTAATGATTACCAAATATGCTATGAATAGCACCTTTGATTTGAGTTACTGGTTAGTACAGCAAACAGATTTTAAGCAGCACATTTTACACAATAACATACATGAAAACCCTTGTTTTTAAGGAAGACATTGTTCTCCCTTTCTATTTTTACGACGGCAACACCTCAGATTATGACTCCATTGTATTAGGCTGGTGCAAACAGGCGGGCAGAGGCCAGCCCCGCAAACACGCCAACAATGAATGTGGAGAAAGAAAATTTCCTGTTTCACGGCAAGGGAAATAAGTGCACAGAGGGGATGCGGCTCTTTGGGGCCATGCTTGGCAGCTGGGGTACAAAACCCCGAGCCTTTGTCCGTGGCTTTGTCTCAAAACAGAGAAGTCTTTGGGTTTGGCCACCGCTGCAGGCAGCAAATCCCCCTGGGTGATGCTCAGAGCCTGGCCACTGTGTCCTGCTCATTCCTGTGGGACAGTCCTGGGTCCTTTGCTCTTGCAGGTGCCTGGATCAGCAGAGAAAAACGGCATGTTGCCCACGTGTGCTTTCGGAAAGGAAGAGCGCCTGCAATATTTTATTTGAGCTGATTTCCCTGACAACAAGATTAGAGTGGCTAAACATCGCTGCTGCTGGAAATTGATTTTGAACGTCAGCAGGACAAATGCTCACCTCGGCTGCAACTGCCTGTCAGGGATTGCTTCTCTTTAGTGGCTGGGATGTTGCTGAGTTTTCAGGCATGCTGTAATTTTGCATTGATTTTTAATTAAACAGTGCTGATGCTTGTATAAACAGGCACCTTGGGTTCTTGTGCTGACTTTGTCCAGAGCCGAACTCATCAAATAACGTTTTTTCCTGGTTCCTGCCCTCTCAGAGTAACATGTCAGACAGATGACCAGAAATTCATTCAAAAAATACATCCACAAAGAAATCAGGCTGCTAGATTAAATAAAAGATATTAACACAGACACCTCTAAGCTCAGCTGAAGCGGACTCTTTCACACAGAGGAAAGCCAAGTTGTGGAAAAAAATGTTTTCTTGTGTATTTTTGGCAGGTTTTTTTTTTAAAAAACCCCACCTTTTTAAAGGGTTTTGAGCATCGTTGTGCATCCTTATAGGGACAAATTTAGAAAACGTTGAGAAACCCTCAACTCTCTGCTTTGGTGCCACAAAAATGGAATGAACAATATCATAGAATCATAGAATGTGTTGGGTTGGAAGGGACCTTTAAAGGTCATCTAGTCCAACCCCCCTGCAGTAAGTAAGGACATCTTTAACTAGGTCAGGTTGCTCAGAGCCTCATCAAGCCTGGCCTTGGATGTCTCCAGGGATGGGGTCTCCACCACCTCTCTTGGCAACCTGTTCCAGTGTTTCCACCTTCATTGTAAAGAGCTTCTTCTTAATGTCTAATCTAAACCTACCCTGCTCTAGTTTAAAACCATTGCCCTTGTCCTGTAGCTACATGCCCTTGCAAACAGCCCCCGGCCAGCTTTCCTGTAGGCCCCCTTCAGGTGCTGGAAGGCTGCTATAAGGTCTCCCCGGAGCCTTCTCTTCTCCAGGCTGAGTATGCAGCATTTCAAACCACGTCCAGAAAGAACCAGTGGCTGTTTGAAGGGTGACAGTGAACCAGGCTGGCTTGTGGCTGAGCACATGCAAATCCATAAGGTCATTTCCCTACAGCAGTGGATGAGCACTGTATTACCTGGCCCTAATTATCCTAATAATAAAAGCAGGTAAAAAAAAAGGCAGGTAAAAGGCGGCTGTGAGATTCTGGGGTGGGTTTAGCCATTTTGCGCTGTAGCTTCCGTTCATGCTGGCGGGCGTGAGCAAGCTCTGGGGCCCAGCGCTGGTTCAGCAGAGTTGCAAGGGAGGGAGATCATGGGTGCACGGATTATAGAGATGCCAGGGCTCTCCTGTACCAGCCCTAGGCTTGATTTCTGAGGTCCTTGCTGCCGTCACAGACTGGCATTATTAAGGATATCTCTTCGGCTGCTTTCAAACCCATCCATATAAGGAAAGCTGCCACCAAGCTGCTTCGGGAGAGAAATGCAAGGGGGAGGTTGATGTTCATTTTAAACCCTCTCTGATGCTGCCTGCAAGAGGTGGAGGGAGCACCCTGTACATCTGGGATGTGTAAATCTGTCTGTCCGGCTGCCTGCTAATGCTCTGATGCAATGAGGCGCTCTGCTCTGCAATTAGTGACCACATCATCTGCTCAATTATGGCTTGTGGCAAAACAAAGTGGAAGAAAAGAGGAAGCAAGCGTGGAACAGAGAGCTTTGTCCAAAAACCCAAAGACATTGCTAAAAGAAAAAAAAGCACATAATTTTAATTTGAATTTCTGATATTTTTAGTGCTTTGAGCAACGCACCTTCTATCTTTCCCTTCTGTCTATGTTTTTCTGTTCTTGTTTCAACCCAAAGTTTGTCACAGGGAGGCAGGGTAAAAGATTTTCACTCTACAAAATGCTGAAGGAAGAATGAATATAGCTGCTTTCAGCTAGTGCACTTTCTCGCTCTTTCTGTCTTTCTCTCTGATCTCAGGGTTATCCAGAGCTCCTGCAACCAAAGCGGCAGCAGGGCAAAACCAGTGCATAAAATGATGTCTACATTTTGGCTGTAGATTTTACGCAACCAGGCAGGGAGCAGATGCAAGGATAGGGTTGTGCAAACTCGACTGCATGGGAGCTGGGAGCGGGAGGGCGAGGAAGGTGCAGCTCGGTGCATTTATTCCAGGCTCAGCCTCGCAGCCCCTCCTCTCCCCGTGCCGCTGCCCCTCCACCAGCTCTCACAGCAGCCATCGGCCAGAGCCCCCCTGCGGGTCAGGTAAACCAGCTCTGCCCATACCTGTACCGACCCAGCGCTGCTGGACAGTGAATACTTTACGTAGCCCTTCCAAGAGGCCACCATGCAGTGCAGGCCCGAGAGGACCCTTCCCTCATGTATCTTGCCAGCAGCAAGCACTGTGTGTGTACACAGCATTTGCTTCTGTATGACGTTCTCCTTTGCCAAGTGACATTTTCCACAGATGCTGGTTGAGATCAGTCTGCACCTGCACATGTGTGTGTAACTGAGGCTGCGATTAGCCAGTTTGTTTGAACAACTGTGGTTTCAGCCTTAAGCTCTTCCCCCCCCCCCTTATGCTTACAGCTCCCATTTCTAACAATTTGATCTCCTGCATATACCGAATCTGTGCTGCAATAGATGTGCTGCAAATACTGCCCTCTTCTACTGTACAAACCAAACTTACTGTTCATCTCTTTCCCCTCTGGTGTACAGCTGCTTTGTCTGTTGTTTGTTTTCGAAGCATTTATCATCATAGCCAAAAAGTAAGCTGTAATATCTGGGAGATATACCTAAATTCTTAAATTACACTGAGAATACTTGTGGAGAGCAGGGCTTTCTCTGGCTTGACACACATACTTTTATACCAAGGTGACAGGGTTGAATTGCATTTTGCTATGGTTCTTGGAGTGACGATTAAGGAAAATGGGCAGCTCTTTCAGTGACTATAAATATGGCAAGACTGAAACGCTTCCTGGTCTTCCTGGAGAATGGCTATTTGGAGACAGGAGTCTGGGAGTGACTTCCTGGGCTGTTTCATCCTTGAAGTCAACTTAGATTGGAGATAGAGGTGGCCATGTAATTAGTTAAGTGACTGTAGAAATATGTAAGGATTAGGGATCCTTTGTAAATCAGAACCAAGATTTGGAGGAGGATGGAAAAGAGAGAGCACAGGTAGGATTTGCAACCTTGTAGCACTGCAGAATTTCCTCCTGCCAGTTAGCGTGACTGCACCATGTGGCATTGCTATAAAACCAACACAGGGAACATGAATTGCAAACCATGGTGGAAATCCCTCTGCCCAAACCCAACGGAGGCAGCAACTATGTGGCAGAGGTATTGCGACACAGCAGCCTGGCATGGGAGCGGGATGGATGGAGCTGTCTTGCCAGCTGAGATGCGCAGCGCTATTTTTGGCAATTCAACTGCATGGTCAGTGATGAGTCTGGTCTGATGCAAACTGGCACACTTCACTGCTGAGGCTCATATGGCAAGCACTGCTGCTTGGCATATATTCTTGAATCATTTCCCTCTTAACTTGCCATACTTCTGTCTTTGCTAGCTGTTTTTAATCCTGTCTCTAGTCCACATGCAGTGAGATGTCTGCAAGGCAGTGCTGTCTGTACCACTGGGAAGGATGGAACAACACCTCACCCTAGATATTGAAATGTCAGTACACCTCCTGCCATCCCAAAGAGTTATGCAGCAGTTCAGCCTGGAGAGCAGGAGCCTGTGCTACTCTGTGCGTCTGGACAGGCTGGTAAGGTATTCTGGTCCTGGTTTCTATACATTCTATTTTTAGGAAACTCCCACTGTGATATCTTTCTGCTTGCCTAATATAAAAAGGTAACATGCCCTTTATCTGGTTATTAGAAGATCACCCAGCTCCACAGGTCAATGAAGAGTCAAAAGCATCATTTAATACTTGAACTTTGCTGCTGGCCCCTGCCTGTGGCTGGTGCTTGCAGGGAATCCAAAGCAGCTGCTTGGAGAGGAGCTGCGATGTGCCTGCGTGAAAGGTAGCCGAGGGCCAAAGGCCAATTGTTTCTCTGAGTCGGTGGCATTTTTTTCTTCCAGGAATTTTGCTGCATTGTGACTTAAAGGTCATCTTTCTCTTGGCCAGGAAAAGAGGCTGACACCAATCCCACCACTGCTCTGGGGTCCTGGCTTAAAGGGTCTGGTCTCATGATGTGGGTACAGAGGAGGAGGGATGGACACTTCACTAGGTTTATTCCCAGTTCAAAACATTACCAGGAAAGGCCTGATAAATCCCTTCTGAGGAGGTTTCTCCTCAAATGCTGATATCTCATTTCCCCCCATCAAATTCCCCACGGGGTCGTCATCGGCATTAGTCTTGCTCTGGTGGTTCACGCCGCCCTGGCCCGCACCCCTCCCTGCTGTGGAGAGACTTCCTGCGTCTGAGTCAGCCCGGCAGCGGGACCGGAGGGAGCAGATGGAAACAGAAATCGGCTCTGCTCACGCATCGCGTCCTCCCTGCACCCACCGCCATGGAGCGAAGCTCTGCCCTGCTCCGCCACGCCGCACTTATCTACGTGCCACACACTCAAGCCGCAGCAAGCCAGCCTTTTTCAACTTGCAGCATTTAGGGCTTGCAACAGGCTTGCATTTAGGGAACGGCGGGCTAACTTCCAGCATGGGGATCTGTTACACTCATATTACAGCGCTTAGGAAATACCCATAAAATATCAGCTCATTAGACACACTCGGTAATGGAGGTACATCAACAATGAGTCAGATTTGCTGTTTGTCGTTGCAGCTTGCGGTTGAGGCGCTCTGCCCGGCTTCCTCAGCTGCACTGTGTGCAACGGGGAGAGGAAAACAGGGAGGTGGCTCATCTGCTTATGGCTCGCTCTAATGCGGTCCACTTCAAGCAATGTGTCTTCTGAAGTCCCTCCGAGCAACAAGATGCCCTAAGCGCCAAAAATAACTCAGCGAATGAATGCTGAAAAAAAAATAATCTTTCCCTGTGCCTTATGCTGGCTTTTTATAAAATGTTCTTTTAAAAGAATGTCCATTTCCTAAGAAATTTTCTTTTAAATGAACATCTATAAAAGGAAACCTTATATTTGAAAGGTGAAACTGATTACTTTTCTCTGAAGATAGACAAAGGCAGAATTTTAGGTGTTTCTTCGGAAAATATTGAATTGAATGAAATTATAGGGGGGAAAAAAAGGAAGCCAGGTTTTCAGCAGTTCTGTTGAGAGTTGCAGCTAGGGCAATTTCTTTTATCCACATCTCAGAAGGGAGGAAGAACAGCCTTTGGTCCTGGATGGAAGATGTACGATGTTTTCCTCCTCCTGTGACAAAGACTGCAGGTGCCATCCAAATCCAGTTCATCTGCAAACTGCTTCCATGGGCATAAATTTCAAAACTGTTCATAGGAAGGTTATTTACACACGGGGACTTGCAAACAGCTGACACTTGTGCTGACAGGAGAGTAAAAAGACAGCGAAACATATCTGACAGGCACGTCCTTCCTTGCACAAGACTCTGACGAGATAGCATTTATCCAAGTGGATACAGTCCTTGCATCTCTGGATTCATGTCGCTGCACTACAGCCTTTGCAGTTGTGTGACCGGCTGTGTTGCACTCTCTGTAGGAAGATCTTTTGTCCCTTTAAATGTCACTTACTGTCAAATCACGGAAAAGCTTAGAAGCCAGTGTTGACATTAATGCAAACAGAGCTTAAAAAAAATTCTGGTAAGGTTCCACCGATAAACACTTTGTCCCTAATCTTGTGGTTGGATGTGTGTGGGCAGACGTGTGTGTTCCTGCAGAGCCTCTCTGACTGTCGGGAGAGGACACTTGTGTTTTTAAGTCAGGTATTTGTCTGAAGTTTTTTGCTGGATAGGGTCTTAGTGAGGGGTTTTGAAAGGCAGCTGAAAAACTGAAGAGCACAAAGCCACCAATTCTCACTGGAAACTGTACTTCGTAAGTGGCTTGGGCTCTTTTGAAACTCTAACGTTGCTTTATTATTCAAGAAGTATCGCTTAAATATTTCTAATCTTCCATTTTTTCCACAAATATTCACATTCTTCCATCCCACTAAATCCTACCTTGTTACCAGTCATAGGGTCTGAATTTTGCCCTCAGCTATTGATGTGAACCCCTCATCTTCAGCTAACTAGACACCAATCAGATAAAGGATTAACCTTGCACGGAAACACATAGATATCCATGGGGTTTGCACAGGCATGTTGCATATGCAGTGAATCTTGGAGGATGCAAAATCAAATAAATTATCTAAAAATAAAATTATGTTTAACTGAATCTTGAATTTCACTCAAATATTTTTAATGGACAACCAGGCATTAAAATAATAGTTGAACACTTACTTTCAGATACTAGGACCTGTCGTGTGTGTGCATGCACCCAAGTTTTTTTCTTAGCAGTAATGAGAACTGAGTGAACACAGCTCCTGTAAGGTTTGTGACAGTGAATTTTAAGTGAGAACACACCACTTCTGTCTTTCTTAAAGATGCTGCTGCTAGAAAATGCCCTAGAGGTTTGTCCTGCCAAAGAGGCTGTTTGTCCTTCTGTCATGTCCTGCATGTGTTACATGTAGGAGCAGTGCTCTCTAGAGACGTCTGTTCCTAAGAGATCTCTTCCCTTTCTGGCTCTCCAAGGTCATGCTTCAACACAAGACTTGAAAATCTTAAATGTCAGCAAACAGTGGAACAATCTGTTAAGCACACTCAGAGTCTAAGTAAATTGTCTTTTTTTCCATCATTGTGTAAGCTTAAAAATGTAGAGAAATGCTATCAACTTTGCAACCAAATTTAGTGTTATCCAGCCTGCTCTTCTCCTGTTGTAGTGACTTTTGCACACATGCCCAGAGCACCCAGCCTATCATTCTTGTTATGTTTTTTGTTCTTTGGTGTTTCAGTGTTTCTGAAGTCTCTCTTGGGTTGAATCCCAATGAGTCAATGGAAAAGTTCTGTTGACTGCATTGGAAGCAGGAACTGGCTTTTAGGACGCCCTTCTTAGTCTGAACTTGACACTGTTTGTAATTCATAACATATGCAACTAGAAGGGTAATAACAGCCCAGTAATGAGGGCTAACTGTCACCTTTAAAAGTGAAATCAGTGTGCAAAAGGGGGTATGTGTTCATATTCCCTCTGTACATTATTATGCTCAGGATTTGGAGATCCTTCTTTAGGATAGTAATGGTACTTTGCCCAGAAGGTTTAAGCGCTGCCACTTTGAATATGAAAAGAAATCACGAGCCTTGTCAGCTGATTTAAACTGGTGTTTGAGGTCAGCCAAACCAAAAGAAAATGCTCATTTGGAGTTCAGTCTTGTTAATAAATGATGGCGGTTTTACACTCATTAGTTATCAGCTATATCATATGGGCTGATGCCCCTTCTGTGGCTGTATAGAAATCACCTCTCAAGTAGACCATGGCTAGTGTGATCCAACACCAAACACCAAAGTTTAGGGCACTGCTTTGAACTCTGAAATCACCAGGACAGAGTTTGCCCTTGCTCTGAAAATGAGCTCACGGGCTGCACGTGATGATGAATAAAGATGATTGCAGCTAATCTTGCTGTCTGGGGTACTCTACTGGCTTCAGCCCAGGCAAAAGAGGTGTCGCTCATCTCTTGTATAAGGTCGAGGAAAGTAGGGGAAAGGAAAAAAAAAAGTTTCAGGAAGAAGTTTTCAGAAGTACTAAGTGTTGGGGAAAGTGAAGACTCATTTTCACTTCAGAAAAGAGGCGAATCTGGACTGTACCCTATACACAGCCTGCATAATGCCTCTGGAATATAAAGGGGACTCCGTCTGCTGAGTAGCGAGGCTGAACTTTACATGATATGAAAACCAGCCAATGTCTCCACTGTATACAACATACTTAGGAAAATGGCTCTGTTGTACCCAGCTTTCCATATTTAATGAAAAAGGCTGCATTGTCCTTTCCAGGCACAGCCGGAATGCAAATTCATAAATATGGTTAATATGGCTGTCTTGCTTTCACAAGTTTTTTCTTACAGTCCCTACTTAGTAAAATGTTAAGTCCTTCATTGAAATTCCACCTCCAGTGGAACAGCCCTCCATCAGCTGTCCCTGAGAAAACAGAGCGAGTGATGACAGCAAAAGCATTGTGATGAGCTTTTCTGTGCTCTCCTGGCATTCTTTGGAAAATTTTCCATTATTTTGCCTAAGAGGTCAGTGCTGCTCTGGAAACTCAGTTGTGCTTTGGATGCTCTATTATCAAGCAAAACATAACATTATTTAAAAAAACTACTAAAATGAGAAACCAGTCTTTGGATAGCTTGGGAAGGGTCTGCTTTAATAATAACTTTTTTTTCAATGATTCCGTGACTCAAGCAGCAATGAGTTACCATACCCATCTGGCCATATATATTTAGCTATAAATTGTTTTTCACAGAGGAGAACATTTGCACATAATTTTACAAGAAGGGGTGGAAGCTGTCGTAGTTTACTTGTCCTCCTCTCTCTCTACTCCTTGTCTCTTTAGATTTAATTATTATCTTTTGTCCTTGTTCCTTTGACTAATAACCTTTAAATGAAAGCAAATGCCTTTGGTGCTGCACTGAGAAAGCTCTCAGCTTGTGCAACATGGTTCTTTAAAGAGAATGATGTGAGAGGCTGGGAGAGAATTTCAGGCATGTCCATGAGAAAGGGGTAGGGTAGAAAGAGACTCCCAGGAAGCCTCCTGACCACATCTTTACCTGCCAGTTCAGGGCAAGCCATTGGAAACAGGAAAATGGCAGACATTAGGAAAAAGGCAGATGGCAGCTATCTCCTAGATGTGTTGACAGGTAATTCAGGGTCTAATATTTTGCACGTATATAACATCTCGTGAAGATACAAATGCCTATTGTATTTAATCCTAAATATGGTGAAACAGAATCGGCCATAGGATCTGCCATGCATCTAGTTATTCTTGTATTTTGTTGCTGTCTTTATGGGGACTCATTTGCACCAATAATTAGTATTCTAAAATTCCTGTTTTTTTGATAGGCTCACACAGAGTCACATACACATATAGAAAGACTTTCAGACAGACTTTGCAGACATACAGCACTCTCTTCTCGTGTTCACCAATATTGTTAACAACACTTTCCTGTGCTCGCTGCCTTTACTGGCCTTAGTCACTGAGGCTGTTGCCCTAAAGTACCTTTGACCCCTTCTCTGGCCGTGAGACTCCCTCGCAGACTTAAGAGATCCACCTCCCCCAGGTTTGACTTTGACGGAATTGCTCCTGGTTTCCAGTTTGAGGCAGGCAGTGATATTTTATAGTTCTGAAACTGATTGGGAGGAGGAGGAGGAGGAGGAGGAGGAGAGGAAGAAAACACAAAAGCAGAGGGGGAGGAGGTAGGCAACACAGCAGACAATGTGGACTGTTTCCTAGCATCACTTAACGGCTGCTTTGAATGGCTGAGAAATGACACCAGGAGTTTTACAAAGGCAGAATATGTGTTTCAATGTATAATTATATGGTTGCAATGTAGTGTTATGGATAATTATCACCATTTTAAAAAACCCTTTAACCCCCCCCCCTTTTTTTTTTTATTACAGCTATTTCATGGATCATAAAGTATTACCCACTACAGGATTTGGAAATTACTTGTTTTGTTGTGGTATTTTTATTTTTTTCATTTTGCAACAATCTCTACAGGCTGTCACTGTATATTTGTTGAGAACAACTCCCTTGCAAACAATACAGCTGAAGACCAAAATAGCTCTGATGCACGAACTGACCACAAACGCAACTGCAATCCCAGGACAGGCAAAGGCTGGCCCACGTGCCTAAGGCAGTCAGGATCTAGCCCAGTGCACAACATCAATGAGTGGCAATCTCTCATCTGATCCATGTGGACATTTTGTGGAGCAAAGTCCTAAATTTCAAGCCTTGTAACTTGCACATATGTTCCTGCCACCCACCAGGGACTAGTAAGATTCCAGTTAGAACAGGCACTCTCAATTTTGCTTGCCTTGTACTGGGAGATATATGAGCATGCTTGTTTATGTGAGACTAGCGAGAACAAAGGCTAATTAAATCCCACCCTTCCAATAGGACATATATTTTTTCAACCCTGAAACAAATTTTCTATGTCTGTGTGTTTTGGCTTTTAAACTTAATAGCCTGCAGGCATCAACCACGTCAGCAAAGAAATGGAAAGCTCATTATTACACTATTAGAAGGTTTAAAACTTAAAACCAGAGGCTATAACAACAGCAAGTGCGATATCAAAGACATGCCCTTCTATTTGAGCCTTTCACTGAATTCAGGCTGGAGGGATGCTGTGACGCTTGTTTTACTGTGCCTGTGCACTCTCCAACCATCACAGTATGTTGAGGGTAGAATGGCTTTTTTTTGGATATTATTGTAGATTCCTATTCGACCAGATAAACAGAACAAAACCAGATAGTATGACTTTCGGAGGTAAAGACGTGCTGTTGGGTCATGTGAATGAGCATTCAATCCCTGCCCAGGCTTTTTCTGAACAGTGTATCTGCAATGACTGTGCCACATGAATTTCATAGGACAGTTTATTCCATTTAACAACTGGCCCACAGATTATAGTATACCTTTTACTAAAAAACCATAATCTAAATTTTGGGCTGTTGGAGGTCATTTAGGCTATTCTGTATGTATGGACTCCTGGAGAAAAGGGTTCTCTTCTTCTGCCCTGATCTATCTATTCTTTGTTCCTCACTGGTCCCTCTGGACTGTTACCTTGCTGCTCTGTATTATTTTTTCCACACAATCCCCGGCCTTGATGTTTGCCATACTGGAAGCTTTTTCCTTACAGACCATATTTTCTAAACCTTGTAATATTTTTGTGACCTTCTGGGACAGTTCCCATTTCAAGAGCATTCTTTGGGAGGCTGATTCAATACAGAGAGAAAGAATTCCGACTTCATTTTACAGGTCATGTGTTTCCATCCTTTCTAATCCCACAGCGTCCTTCCCTATGCTCATGTGGGGAGCTGTGTGCAGCCCTGGTTTGCACCCACGTGAGTGCGGTGCTTTCTCAGAGGTCTGCAGGTGTTGCAGATGTTGTGGTTTTGGCCAAATTGGCCACTGGCCGGTGACAGATGCTCCCCCCCAGAGGAGGAGGAGAGATAAAGAGAGATTTATGAGTTTAGAAGAAACTAAACTACTTTAATGAAATATTAAGAATAGTATAAAAAGGAAAATAATGAAATAGATACAGCATATACAAAACCGTATTAAGCTCCCAGGATGATGTCACCAGCAGGCACTGGGGAAGTCCCCGGCTGGACTCAGTGACGGGTGGGAACTGGGTTCCAGAGTTGGAGTCAGGAACACACCAATTGGGATCAAAGACAGATGAACAGACAGGGTCCTCCTCAGATGTCAGCCATTGAAGGAAGAGAGTTGACCCTTTGATCCCTCAGCTTTTATACTGAGCCTGGGGCAGATGGGATGGAATACCCCTGTTGGTCAATTTTGGGGCACCTGTCCTGTCCGCTCCTCTGTGCAGATGGGACCCCTCTACGCTTTTCCGCTTCCGACCCTCTAACGGGGCAAATAACGAAATTAGCTGACCCTGGCTGTTATAGCAATAAGTATAAGCAAGAGCCTTGCTGCATACCATTCCTTGGTGCAAACTGTCTTATCATTCTGAACGAACCGCTTCTGACACAACACGCTGTTAATTTCAGAGAGTTAGAAGAGGCCTAGCTAAGAAATAAAATTACTGAACAGAAAGTTGGTTCTGTCTTACCTCAAACCAGGACACAGAATCAGATGGCAAGTGCTGTTTATGGACTAGTGAGGATGCTGCCACCAAAAGAAAAATGCCTCAGTCTGCCATCCAACTCTTTCTAGATAAGCAACAATTCTAAGGCTTTATCTGCATGTGTATCCTCTGAAGGAAGTCTCCTGTATCCTGGACTGTTGGTTTCCTAAGAGAAAAAAAATCTGCTTGGAGCGGATCCTTTGGGGGATTCAGAGTTCCCTCGAGGAATGCGGCCCTGAGCCAAAAGCGTCAGGTGCAGCTGATCCCAGTAAAGCTCGGGGCTTACGAGGGGCTAAGTCGGTCGGGGAGGGTGGAAGGATTTCTGGCTAGAAGCCAAGCCAAGGCAGGCTGGAGGCTTGCAGCACTGTCCTATCCGCACTGTTTTCTTTGATGTGTAACTGCCGCCGAGGTGTACAGAGGGTGGTCGGGGGCTTTGGTGGTTAAACACAAACCGCAGGTATAAAATCTGAATTGCAGCAGGGAAATTGCTGGGCCTGGGTATACGGGAACCTCCAACATTTTACATGATTTCTGTCGTCTCCAGACAAGTATACTGACACTATCCTTTAAAAGGCAAACCCTAGAAGCATGGCTGGCTGACGTGGCTCACAAAGCCTTGCCAATGGTCTCTGCTAGTCACAAGTGAAAAAAATGGTCAGTGCTTAGGGCACTTCTAGTGTAAACATCAGCCACAGTCGATGCACTTTTGAATTTGAGACATGGCAGTGGTAATTAAAAACACTTTGGTCCTAGTAAGAGAGGCTGCAAGTCAAGCTACTTTTCTAACCTGTGGATGTTTTTTAGGAATTGCCATGTGCCCTCCTGAAGTTTCCAGCTCAGGTCTGATGGGAGTCAGTGATGCCAGCTGGTGTCTGAGCCTACGCAGAGGGCACAATGCTGGATTGTTACAAATGAAACTTGCTGGTACCAAACAGGATAGGGATTTTGCATCATCTATTAAACACCAGGAATTAATTTGCTTTTCACTTCCACCCCACCACCAAAAGAAATTTGTATCTAAACCTTTGGTCCGTGGTATTCTTGGTGGGCAAACCCTGTATAATTCATGCAAAATCAAAGGGGAAGATGATCATTTCCACTCCCTGTAGGCTGAGAAACAAAAAGGTTTGGATCACTTTAATGGGCCCTGATGAGACATAAGAACAGGATCATTTCATGTGTGCCTGAGTGCTTCAGCACAGACGCAACGTTGAATTGATGGCAAAAGTGTGTGGCAGCAATTATTGCCATGAGAGTTGCTCTGGAAGGAAACACAAAAACTTCATTTAACTCCCTCACTCACCACTGTAAGTTAATTTGGACATGCTGTATTCCCAGCACAGTTACAAATTTAAAAATAAGCACAGCCAGGTCTGTAGCTGAAGAGGGACTGGATGGTGTAACAGATCAAAATGTGCTCCAGAACATACTGGAGTGTAGTTTACAGAAAGCTGCCTTTTAAATCTTATGCCTACAATCTATTTCTTTCTGGAACAAAATATGGTGCTTCCAGCCTACAATATGAAGTGAGTCATAATATTGCCATTCTGCTCCCAGCACAATTGGAGCATACCTATGGTATGAAGTGGGAGAAATATTTGGCCAAGCAGAAAGCTCCAGAATTTTTTTATGTACTGTCAAGACATGCTTAATAAATGGAGAGTATTATTTTCATATTGCGTAATCCAGACTTTCCTCATTCTGGGGTTGCTTCAGCAAAACATGCAAACATGTGCTTATCTTGAATTAGTGTTTAAGCCCAGATGTCTGTTAACATACTTATGGCAAGAACTTTCCTAAGGGTTGAGCTTCCTGCCATGCATGGAGACAAATATCTGCTTACACCTGCAGGGAGACGGAATGAAGTCTTGCAGGTAGATACGGAGGGTGAGTGTTAGTGGCAGAAAGCATGTGAACATGTTAGTGGCAGAAAGCATGCAATGGTCTGTGGTCTGCCATCCTGTATTTCTGCTCTTTTCCTCGGGACAGATGTCAGTTGTCTCCGACATCACTCATGTGGGCATGGACTCAGCCAGGCTGTGAGAAGCAGCCTGAAGAGGAGTAAACAGAAAGCCTGGCTGCCCAGCTGGGAAGGCTTTGGGGCAGAGGATGAAATCCCCATCCTGGCCATGACAACAGGCACGTTGCCTTCAGCAAGACCAGATTTCAATCTGTGTGTATAAACAGACACTGAAACAAAGAGCGAACCAATCACGATGTATACGGCTGGATGCGAAGCATTTTGGCAAAGGAAACAGGGCTTAAACCTTGAACTCCTCCAGGTGAAAAATAAAGACAGGAGCAAGTTTTGTGCACACAGGATAGCAGGTGGGGTGGCTTGTGGGTAAAGCTTTGGTCCATGACACAGATGATTGATTTGGCCTTGATTCCTGCCCTGCAGCTGTGCGAGCCTCCCAATGCCAGTGTTTCCTTTCCCTCCAAATAAAATATGAGTATTGACACAAACCTGCTTTTATATAAAATCCGTGAGCTCTCATGTATTACTGTGCTTATACTAGAGACTGTTTATGGGTTGAACTTAACGTTTATTTAATATACCCTACTCCTTGATATTAAATACTGTTACTATTAACTGCTGTGATGCCTGCTGCCCGCAGGGCTTTAATGATCAAGATCATCTAAAATAACAGTGGTTCATTTTATTTTTAAGCATTCAATAGCGTGCAATGAATTGTTTAACATTAAGCAGGGTATGCATTATTATGCTGTGCTCATATATGAAGTGGTTTTTTTGACCAAACAGCCCAGAAATCTCTCTTGCTCTTGAGAGAGAGCTCACAGAATCAAAGAGCTGATGAACATTTGAACCCTCCAGAGTGTGAAATAATAATGGCCAGCTGGTGCCATTTCAGTTGGGAAAGCAGTGAGCAAATGGCAAAGATATGAGACTTAAATCTTGTTCATACCACACCACTGAGGACCACTAAGAAACTGGTTTGAATTGGTTTTAAGAGGATTTCAGAACAAAGAGCTTTCTCAAAATCTCTGCCCTTTCCGAACAGTAACATTCCTCTGTACATGCAGGATCTTTGGACTTTGAGTTTGGGAGTAGGTTCTGGAAAACAGATGCATCTACCACTACTGAGACCCTCTGGGGAAATTAACATGAGAAAACCATCAGGAAGTGTATGCCTATATATGTCTTCAAACTCCTTTCCTTCCGTTAAAATGCTAAATTGCTACTGCTATTTTCATAAGGCAGCTTGGGGTCTCTGAGCAGACTCCCTGTTGTTTAACAAAGAGATTGATAAGTCAGACGCTTTGCAGGATACACCTGTCAATGATGGGGTGGTATCCAGAAAGCCAGTGCTAAAGTAATCTGGGGGTGGTTACGGAAAATATATATGCCTTCTGTAAGCACAGGAAAACACTGGGGACAAGTTAATTGGATCCTATGTATCATTTCATCATCATAAGCTTACTATTCACTTTGTAATTCTTTAACAAGGTGAAACAATACTTTCAAGAATAGTCACAGGGCTGTATCCTTTCGAACAGTCTTTCAGCCTCTATTGCCATGTACACCGATGTTCACTCTCTTCAAAAAAGCTCTTTCCTTACCCAAGGGTATGTATGTGGATGATGGCAAGCTGCAGAGTTTTTTCTAGCAAATTTGCTTTCCTTCATAAACATTTTTCTCTGGAGTTTTTCCCACCCTTATTCCTTCAGACATATTGATCTCCATAGGCTTACTTCGTCCTCGTTTAAGTTCTGTTTTCTTTTAAGCCAGCTACATGTCTGGGAAATATACACTCTGGTGTTTCAAGAGGGCAGAGGGAGGTATTTCTAGAAATAGCAAGATGACAAATAAATAGAGAGAAATTCTGGTCTTGGCTACCTTACTATAAACTCAGCCCATAGATCTTTTTTTTTTTTCAGAACTGAGGTTTCCCCATCTGTCAATGGGCGGATATAAATCCCAGCAGACATTGAAGAGACATCTGGAGTGTATCCTTTGCACTCCCAGTGTCAGTGATCATCACCCAGTTACCATACATTTTTGCTGAGCTAAGGGAATTTTTCATCTCCCCTCCAAATGAGTGATAGCAAAAATTGTGGTATGTCTAACATCCTCTTCCACAGCTACTATGAGTCTCTGATACCAAGACTCCTACTTAGCGCTTGTGTTTCCATAGCCAAAGGTTTAATGAACATATGAATGAGGCATTTTATAAACTAATAGGGTGGGTGCTGAGGGATGGGATTGCTGCCGTCCTGCAGAGAAGACCCTGATGTCTGCGACAAGACCATGGGCAATGGAGGAACCATGAACCTTCAGCAGCTCAAGAAACTGAACAAGGGATTTGAACATCTTGGGAATCAAAATGAGGGGAGAGGATTTTCTAAGGAACCCAAAATGCTTATTTTCAAATTGAATTTGAATGTGGTCCCCAGCTTTACGAGGTGGCTGCAAAAACTCCAACCTAAGTTTTCATAAGTGAGAGAGAGAGATATTTTCCATCCTCTCACATCTGGCCACAGCCGAGGTGCCCAGACAAGAGAGCCAGCTACATTTTTTCTACCCCAGGAATGACTCTATTGTACAGCGTGAATGCCAAGATCCAGGTTCCTTCTGGGCTTTGCACGTTTTCTCAAGTTGGTGTTTATCTTGCCTGATCTGCCCTGACTTTCTGGTTCCTGTTACTGTTTTTTCTTATTGTTGCTGGTGAACTCTGGCCCTTACCGGGATTATGGTGGTGTTGCCTTTCTCTGAGGGTATATGGGAGATTTTTCAATGCTGGAGTGCTCCTGCCCCATGCTGAGATGGCATCTGTATACCCCTGCTGATCAATCTCTTTTTCTTCTGTATATACTATTAAAAAACATAGAAAGAAATACAGCTAATTTACTAGCCCCCATAATTAACAGGGGTTGCATCTGTGAAATGGTGAGTGGCATTAGGACTATTGTCTTTGCTTAGCAACAGGCATGTGTGCAAATGATTTGGAGGAAAATTCCCTGAAGTGGAAACTACAGGCACTTCTCTAACTGCTTATATAAATTAATATAGCAAAGTAAAAAAAGTTGGGGGAAAGAACTGGGAAATATAATCCCCAAACATATGGCTTCTTTGTAATCTAATAAGTCTTTTTTTTTCACAAAAATAAATCATACAATTATTACTATATGAACATTTCCTTGCATCTCCTGCGAATATATAAGGGGAAAATTGATACTTCCTTCTTGAGAAATTATCTGTTTTATGTCATAAGTATCTTCAGTCCGATTTCCTGGTAGCTTAGCAGTTTGCATAGAAATGCATTAAGGAAGTTATCTGCTTCATTCACTTATTTTATTCATCCACTTCTTGGCCTTTTATTGTATGCCACACATTCCTTCACTTCAAGGGTTTCCTGACTTAGATTTGCTTGGCCTCAGCTCTGTGAGTCCTCCAAAACCAGATGAACCTGGCAGTTTGTGTGAGCACAGCTAACCTTGAGAAGGATTGCCTAAAAATCTATTATTTCCTGCATTTTCAATATCAAAATGTATTTACTGTGATTTCCTCATACTGAGGATCATCAGACTAAAAGCTACATATTATGGCAATGGGCTTAAATATTTACGGCTAGTACAGACTATATCTAATTTTAGATATCCACACCCACCACGCTCACTGGGAAATGAAACCAGTCTCTCTCAGGTTACGCTTCCAGATCTTCTAAGGAAGAAAATCCATTAAGCACTGTCGGTAGTGCCTTCTCATTACCTCTGATGACTCTGTTTTTATTCTTGCCTGACAGCTCACAGCAGGAGCACATTAAAAAGGGTTGCCCATATAGGAAATCTGAAATTCTGTGGTTCACAGACACCTCAAATGAACTTCCTTAGGTCTGGTGTAATTCATACAAAGACAGGATTTTGAACCCTCTGTTGAGAAGCTCCTGGGAAGGACAGAATGTTTTAGCTTTTGGCCAATGGAATGCATCCTTTCTATCAAATAGCAGGGGCTTGGCTTGTTAACGTGACAGATAATTGAAATGCAACTGTATGGGGGGGAACCTCAAAGTGGCCCGACAGTAAATGATCTCAGAAGCTGCAATATAGGTTGAATTTAAAACTTAAACTAATTGCACACAACCTAATTTCCCTAACCACGACGGTGTCCTTCCTAACTTAATATGGCATGAGCTCCCGGTCAGGTCCTTTACTGTATATTTCCTCCATAATCTACAAGCAGCATCACTAGAATGTGGCCACAGACACCTCCCTCCGTGTCCACTGGGCATCACAGCTGAAGTCCTTGTCACAGTGTCACTAACTTTGGGGACCACTCACCAGAGCAAGACTGTGTGTGGCTGAGGGAAGATGTACTTTGAAAAACTTTGAGAGCGCTTGGGCTAACTTCGTTCTTTTGGAAATCAAACTTATGGGGCCTTATTAATTAGAAATGTGGATTTATTAGACAGTAATGTGGTAACAAAAGTCATCAAAGGAGAAGAGGAGAAAAGAACACTCTGCAGGTAACCTGTACCAGTGAGATTAAAGACACAATGAGTGACACAGTTCAAAGACTTTTCTCTTCTCCTAAGCACTTGCCTGGTTCTGACATTACCTTTGCCAAGGCTTTCAATGACTGCCAACCTCTCCCTGCAACCGTTGCAGCGCTTCATATTGAGAGAACCTAAAACCACACCTGAACTCATGGTATTTGAGGCATTTTCCTTAGAAATTTTTGTCTTTGTTGCGCAAACATTTCTTTTAGAGGAAGTGCGAGTAAGTCTGCCCTTGGATAATAATGATTACAATACCGTAACTGTAAAATGGATAATAGCAGTAACCAACAGCAGTAACCAACTAGAACTGGCCAGGGGGATGATAATTCAGCTTTGCGACAACTTCTGAGGTTTTACAATTTGTTTTCATTTTATAAAGGAATGAAAACAAAACCTTCAGATATTATGTTTCCAATTTAGGTCTTTCTTGCAGCACTGTCAGAAATAACCAGAGGGCCCTGGACCTCAAGAATTTGTCCTTCCAAGTATTTAAAAAATGCTTCAACTTTCATGAATCAGCATTTTCTCCTGGTGGGATAGTTCATCAAAAATGCTCTGGTCAGAACTTTTGCTAACCCCAAAAGTTCGAAATCATGAGTCATATCCCCCAAAACATAGTTGTTACAAATGACTTGGTTTATGATTTATGGATTGTTTCTGGACTGTCTTCTCTTAAACATACCTTTTCCCTCCATCCTCTGAGGATGTATATTTCTTTCCCACCCTCCTCCAGTTCTTCTTTCCTATTTTCTTGGGCTATTTTTTTGTTTGTCATGCAGCTCCATGGCTCTTTTGACTTTCCCTAGCTTATGCACAAGAATCAAAGCTGAGATAATGTCTTTATGGTATGCTGTGGCAGGGATTTGCCAGGAAAGAGGTGGCTGCTGGATGGTGTCTGCAATGGATAGTGGTCACTGCAGGGTGGTCCCGCTGCTCTCCTGGAAAGCCCTGTTTGGCTGCTCGTTGGTTTTCACTCATCTCGGATGGCATTTTCGCTCAGGAAGAGCTGACATCTGTCAGAAGGCAAGAACATCTGCTCTCATGCCCTGGCTGGCTGCAGCCCTTGCCAGCTCGGCAGCACTTGAGGAAATCAGAAGAAACACACGGTAATAATTATCACTCTCCCTGTGGGGCAGCCGCTATGTGTACAATGTCTGTGGTTTGGTTTTGGACCCAGCTGGCTCTGAGATGGCTCTGCAGGACCCATATCTAGTTCTGGCCAGCTCCATGTCCCATGCTGTCCCCAGCCATGCTTTGGAAAGACAAACTGTCTTTCTTTTTGTCTAACATTTCAGATGGGAAGACTCACCCGAAGCCATGTGGAAAACAAATACCAAGAAAAGGAAATGTGGCTATTGATTCTGAATGATGAGGGAACTGCAGAAAGAGGATTAAGATCTGGAAGGACTTAATGTGATGGAAAGTACAAGGTGCTTTCTGATGAGCTGGTCTTTGTATGAATCATCTCGTGCACCTCACCATGAGGTACTGTGAATGCACTCTGCCAGGGACAAGGTTGCCCTGTGTCCTCAGCCATTTCCAACCTGTTTGGCATAGTGTCAAAATACTGTTTTCCTTGCAAAATTGTTGCAAGACTTGGTTTTGTTTTTTTTTAATCGCTCACATTCATACATAAATAGAGGGCAGGGGGAGAGAAACCCAGTAGGATTACCACATGGAGACAACACAAGTTATTCCTGTTCCACCATTTTCTTAGGAAACGTTAATTCAGCTTGTGAACCTCATTCTGCATTTGTACTCCCTGTTGTCTCTTCCTTCCTTGGAAGCATCAGGAGGAACTTATGGTATTGCTACAAGCAGCTCTTTACAGGAAAAGAAATAAATTGGGCAATATACTTCAAATAATGGAAGAATGAATTATTTCACCATTTTAGCAGTTTCCCAGGAGGGAGAGTAGAGGGAGAAAATGCACTTAACACTCTGAAATATTAAAATAACAAGAACCACAGCAACCTCACCCCTCTGGACTTGAACCAAACTGAACGGTTTAGGTAAATTCCCAGCAGAGCTCCATGTGGCACAGTCCATCAGAGAATATTGCTATGTATGGCAAGCGAAATGCTCCATATTAATGATATCATGAACTGGCTCAGCTAATTTGGAGTTCTTCTGTAAGGCCTAGTTTCTGGCAGATTAACTGAATATTTTTTGGAATATGAAGTCCTCTTTTAATGTTGAGTTTGATCCTGTTTTCATGGACAGTATTCCTGCAAAATTACTTTCGTAAAGCTATATTTCACATATATTTTTTTAATGAAAGATGTTACTCCCTTGTATTCCTGGAACAGCCTTAAAATATTTCAAGCAGTAACTAGAAGGCAATGAGATGAAGGGAATTGTACAAATTTTTGAGATTTACTGGTTACATACACAGAACAAAGCAAAGCAGCACTGTAAAGGGTCTTTCTGAGAGCTTAAATAAGAGCATATAAATGCCCTTCTAGATTCTGTTCATGTTTTTGCTGAAAATTTTAATGGAAATTTTTCAGAGACCAAAAATGGGATTAAACTAGAAAGAAACTACAAGCAATTCTATAGTATCCTTTGTATTTTGATACAGCTGAAATGGTCTGTGTATAGTTATATCTAACCAAAAATAATGATGCAATTACAAAATATCTCTAGAGAGTATTTTGTCATCTATATGTAGATAGACCCTGACCCCTCAGTGTAGACCTTGGGTTTGTGTGCCCATATGGGGCCATTTGGGAAGTGGGATCACACGACCCAACCTGTCAAAGCAGCGTTGTTGTCCAAGCTTGAAGGGGCAACACAAGTCCTGGGCATTACTTCCGTAAGCCACTGCTTGATATATACAGCATAAAACAGATGGTCTCAGGAGGCATCTTCAGTGTGAGTTTGTTCCAGAGATGACATTCCCTGGTGGAAATGCCTCACCTTTTAAATGAAAAATCAGGTCTCTGCATTTCTGTTGCTCGTGGTCAGGGTGTCAAGCAACTGGGCCCCCAAAACTAGAAAGAGACATTGACTCTATGCCTAGTTATTGGAGAAAAACATGCCGAGGTAAGCTAACCAGTTCTGAAACGGAGCTGGGGAGATTGCTCAGAAACCGAGAGCATCCAAGACGGGGAGGGTCTGGCCTTTGAGGACAGAGCTGCTCACAGCAGCTGGATGGCTGCCCACTCTGGAGCTGGAGCATGAGACAGTTTGTGAACTTAAAACACATTTTCCAACCTTATGGGATTTTCCTTATGGTCTGTTCTCAGCAAAGCAGCATTATTATTGTAAATAGATGCTCTTTTTGTCCCATCTCCCAGGGGATAAAAAATAATGTTATGTTTGAACATGTATGTTTTCCCACTCATTGCTGAAGTTGTTCTTTTCCTTAAAGTCTGCAGAAAGCCGAGCATTAGCAGATACTGTTAATACCATTACTTTAAAGTTATAGCTGGATGTCTGTGCCAGAGAGTCTTTAATAAAAGATGTGGCCTCTGTCCCCTCAGAATTGCAGGGGTTGGAAAGTAGTTTTAGTGAGTCATCTCAGGCATCCTCCTGCACTGTGGCAGGACCTTTTTGTCCAGCCCCTCTGCACAGTCCTCTTTAACTCTTTCCGATGCCTAAGTTCTGCCTCTTGTGCTCATCACTGGGACTGCTATTTCCATGATACGGTTACATACTGTCTGAACCAGGAGTGAGAATCCTGGTACAGTGCTGTGCTGCTCTTCTCCTGCTCCCAAGCAGGATCATCACCCTCCCATCACCCTCCTGAGTGTGCCTCCTGTGCCACTGTGCTTGGGAATATTTTTACAGCTGTCCACCTCCCTCCTTTGGGAGTTTTTTTTTTCTTTTTTTTTTTTTCCCAGTGCTTCTCCTGTCAGTGAATGGTTTTTCCAGCTTTCTCTTCCCCTGAGGCTGGTTGGCGCATTTCATATTTATGGATTCATTGCTGTGCTAGTCCATGAGGCAGAAAGGCAACCCTGGGGCAACCCCGCTGCTGGATTTGCTGGTGCACTGGACCCACAGTAAGTCTGGGGAACTGTGCTAGCTGAAATACCAAGCTCTCATGGTCTTTCATGCCTTCCCCTTCCCTGGGATCCCAAATACACCACTTTGGCTATGGGGACTAGCTGGGGACACCACTTCCCGGCAAGTGCTACGGGATGCAGATGGCACTGTGTCCTCCAGGGCCCTTCCGAGCCACCTTGCCCAGTCTCATATGATGGCTTTCCATGCCCACATTCACATCTGTTTAAGAAGAGGGCTTTGGTTTTTGTCATAAATCTATGAATATGTCTGCTACAGAACAAATACTAAGGAAGAGCCATCACTGCGTAGTGAGATCTGCATCCATTTCAGCCAAAGGTGGTAGCAACCACATGGTTGGAATCTATCACTGGGTCCTCCTTCATGCTACGCTCACCTGGCTGTGTCCTCACTGGTGAAACATGATGGATGGTGCTTGGGATTGCAGTAAGGCGTAATGATTCATTCTCAGGCCTGGGAGAGCTTTCCTGTCCACCTGGGTACATGGGAAAGCCATTGGCTGTTAAACGGCATTTGAGCATTTTAGTACATGTAGATGTTGCATGTAAGGTCTAGTCCCCGCATTCAGCCAAAGCTGCTGGTAGCATGGCTTGTGTTGGGTGAGAGATTTCTGAGTTTGTATGTGAATAATGCTTGGCTATAAATAGGGTAAATTCACATTATTTTTTTTAGCTTTTAGTTATTAGACATTATTTTAAAACACATTTTCCCTGATCTTATTTGGGGAAAAGAGAGAGATGAATATCAGTTCATAAATCCGGTCTAGAATTCATTCATTCAGTGCTTCTTGGGATAAAACTTGGGGTGACAATTTATAAAGCCTTCATTCTTCAGTAACTTACTCCCTGACTTAGCCGGAAGATCCATAGCTTGGGATACGAGAACAATATATCTGACAGGAGACTGCTGAGTGATCACTCTTAAAAGCAGACTAGAAATATAGTAATTTGGATTTTTTTTATTGCAAAGATAAATAATAATTTGACAGGAGATGTCATTACTGTTTAATGACTTTGTCTGAACAGAACAATTGAAGGAAATATGTTTGCTCTTCCTCATCCCTTGCCATTTCCATGATGTCATTAGGTCTGGCCATAACAAGTGGAAAGTTAGAACACAGGAAAGGGCAAAATATACACAGTGATGCACGGTAGAAATGGTGTGTATCACTAGTACAGACATCAAGGTATCAAGTTTTATGAAAAGAACAGAAAATGAGAAGGAAGTTTTAGTGAAGGCCTTTTGCACTGACTTAATTATTTAACTAAGCCATCGTAAAGGTGCCTTATTAAAACCACTGCCACATCCTGCAGAAATGAAGAAGTTTGTACATGTCTAGAAATTTTGGTTGCTTAGACCTCTTTGCTGAGTTCTTGTTTTTCTTTGCTACATATGGAGTATCTGCTGTTGAAAAGCATCTGCCAGGCTGTCAACATGTATTTGTTCTGGCACCACCTGTAAGTGGTTTTGCCCCCTGGTGTGGATGGTTGGCCACATGTACTGAGTCAATTATTGATTTGAAGACAGAGGATGTGATTGTTAGTTCAAGTTGTAGAGATTGTCCTTCAAGGGCCAGAGGCCACAGTTTCGGTTTTGGTTTCCTCAGCTGATGTCACCTCCTGCAATGTTCCACTGATTAGAAGGGGAGGGAAAGACCAAGACTGACTGTCTTGGACTAGTGGAGAAGAAAAGGGTCATTTTCTCATCACCTCCCCTGTTAACGCTTTTTGTGCTCCAGACAAATCCCGCCATGTCTCTTCTCAGCAGTCCATTGCTGCATAAGCAGAATTTGGAAATCTGTTTGCTCATCCATGTAGCAGAAGAATCATTCCAAAAAGTCCCTTTCTACAGCACCATCCCAGTACAAGAGTGCTGGATTGGGCCAAACTCACAGCCCAGGGAGTCAAGTCTGCATCTCTGATGTAGCGGTGAGCAGATTTAAGATAATTTGCCATCCATCAGACCAAATTTAGGTCTTATCCTGGTCTGTAACAGAAGGTGGTGTCAGCTCACATTTTAATATCTCTTGCAGAAGTCTTTTTCATTAGCTTATGATAGCATTCAATCTCCCTGATACCTGGTCCAACCTCCTTTTTTGCACACCTTGTTAAATTTTGTCCTCAGTAACGTCTGTACAATGATAAGTTCCTTGGGTTAATCACATACCATGCAAAGAAATATTTCTATTTAAGCCATTAGGCTTTCTCATCTTTCCAACCCATTCCCTCAGGACTGTGTCTGACCTTAAAAAAACCCCATAATTCTACATCTGAACCACCAGTACACATTCAAATGGTCTAACTCCTTGCTTAGTATTCTTTGTGTTTCCTATTGCCCTTTAAACACCACATAGCTAATACAAAATAGTAGGCAGAGGGGCTTAGGTGGAATTTAGGGTGGATAAGTCTGGATAAAGTAACATGGTTGCTCCATCTACTCCTCTAATTCCTGTCACTATCCTTCTTGATGTGTGTTGTAGTTTGCTTATTCTCTACATCTAGTTTTTCATGTTATTCATGATGCAGTATTGTCCCCTGCTGTGCTTGACGCACAAGGACATCCGTTGACTGCTGATACTGGATGAAGAAATCAGTTCTCTGCATTCGGCTGCAGCAGCTTCTGGGCTGTCAGTTGCATCCTGGGCGATCAGCAAGATGCTGGTGGGTATGGGAGGTACTGGTGCAGAGCTCTTTTGTGTCTCTTTGTAGCATAAAGCTCTTGTCAGTGTGAAATCAAACCAGGAATGGCTACAGTACAATGAGAAGCTGGATAACAGAGCCAGAGGCAAAGGTAGGAAGGGGGTCAGGTGCTGCAGGCTCCTCCCCAGCCACAGCTGCGTATCAGTAGCACAAGGGGACAACAGGGGCTTTGTCACCGCAGCACTCAGAGCACTGCTGCTGAAACGATCTACCCTGAGTAAATAGGATCACAAAGCATGCTCTCTATGGGCTTCAAGTGGATTGTGCACCCGCAGGACAATACAGGGATGTGTGTGAGGAAGAGAGATATGAGCGATAGTTATCTCAAGTCTTTGAATACCATAAAACACCTTCAGAAAGAAAAGGTCTTAAGACACTTGGGGGTGTATATGATGCCTGTTTCATCTGAATGTGGAATAACCATGGTGATTAGGCAAAAACCACCTCTGGTATAAAATCACTAGAGGAGGATCGGTAGATCTACTCTGGTTTATGTGACACAGGATGCAGAATTAAACCTTTTGTGGGGAACCTAAGAATTAGTGGTTCTGTAAAATTTATCTTCAAAAAAGCCAGACATGAAAACCTAAGAATTGCACTGGTGGGTTTCTGTTGTGTCGTACCTTGAATGTTTTATTGAGATCCCTGGTTTACTCTGGATGATACCAGGAAGATTGGCAGAGAAGTCCTTTTAGGCCCCGAGAGGCAAAATGAACATATCAGTTCTGTGGCTGCTAGTCTGAAGAGTCAGATCTTAAAAGAGTCAATGCTTTCTTGTCTCAAGGATAAAGTTCAAATCTGTACGATCAAAATTGGATGAACATTAAAAGGAAAAAAAAAACCCACTGCAAACATCCATGCAAATAAACATCAGAGCTCTCTTTCAGTGCTATTTATAGCTCTTTCAGCTTAATGACCCCAAACATTGCATGAAGGGTTTCTCTAATGTGCTACCAAGACTGTTTATAGGAGACAACTGTCTCAAGAATGTGGTGTGAAGACTCCCACGGCAGCACCCATGCAGAAATTGCAAATCTCCTTGGGTAGTCTCTTCCTGTCTAATAAAGTTTCAGCAGGGGAAAAAAATGATGGTATGCAATTTAAGTCATTGCTTACACATCATGGCAAGCAGAGATGGGTCAAAACCAGTGTGCATTAGCAATCAATTAAACATAACTAGCACATCAAAAGTGTGGACAGATGTGCTCTTGTGCCTGTAGCTGGCAAAATTTGGGATGTTACGGCTCCCATCTGGTTTGTGCCATGTCTTGGCTGGTGTTTCCTTCCCCATGGGGAGAGGCTGCAAGGAAAAGCTGCTAGGTGCACGGCCTGTCAATGGTGTCAGGGTGGTCCCAGTCTCCCCTGGGTGCTCCTGCACCACCCAGGACTGAGAGCGGCCCAGCCATGGGTAGCCCCATGATCAGTGACAGCCCACTTCCAACTGCTCTTTTTTGTGGGAGGACATGAGAAACAGGGATTCGAGTCAGTCCTATGGCATACGGGCAGGATATAATAGATTTACGGATTTGTACAGGTACAAGCTGACTGTTCTGGGCAAGAGCAGCAGTACAAAGGGCTACAAAGATGATTAGGGGACTAGAACATCTGTCTTATGAAGAAAGGCTGAGGGACTTGGGCCTTTTCAGTCTGAAAAAAAGAAGACTGAGGGGTGACCTTATCAACGCTTATAAATACTTAAAGGGTGGGTGTCAGGAGGATGGGGCCAGGCTCTTTTCAGCGGTGCCAGTGACAGGACAAGAGGTAACGGACACAAACTTGAGCATAGGAAGTTGCACCTAAACATGAGGAGGAACTTTTTTACTTTGAGGGTGGCAGAGCACTGGGACAGGCTGCCCAGAGAGGTGGTGGAGTCTCCATCTCTGGAGACATTCAAAACCCGACTGGACACGTTGCTGTGCAACCTGCTCTAGGTGACCCTGCTCTGGCAGGGGGGTTGGACTAGATGATCTCCAGAGGTCCCTTCCAACCCTACGATTCTGTGATTCTGTGAATACCGCTCCTATGCTAATAAAAGTACCAGAGCAGAAGACTCTCCTTTCCTGCATGGCTTGCCTGGCCAGAAAGGTTGGGATCACTTCTCTTGAGACTGGTGAGCGCTCCAGTCCACTTCAGTGCAAAGTCAGACAGATTAGATTGAATCATCATTAAAGAACAAAAAATGTGCCTCCTAACAATAATTAACGACGGTCGTCTTCTGTATTCCTTTTAATTTACAGAGTTGCAGTCATGGCTGAACTATTCTGTATGCTATTCATTAGCTGATCACATGCCACTGCTAATTTTTTTCAAATGGATTCACTATTTATAAATGTTCACCAGTTTGTGCCGACACATGAGAGGAGGGAGGGACATATTTACGCCATCTACTTTATATCTTTAGTGCAGATGCTTTGCAGTTCTCCTTTGGAGGGACTGGCCTCTCTCTTTTACCAAAGATGCAACTTTGGCTCCTAAAGCTATTTATATGACATTCATCTATGTTCTATGCTTGAACTAGTTTAAGACTCACTACCCTCTTCTCCTTCAACCATCTAATGAGTCCATTCACCTTTGTATAGTGGCCCAAGTTAGTTGCATGGCATTGGTACTACTCCTACATCATTGAGTGTTTTTACATTAAAAAAATGTACTTTTAGAACAGAACAGAACAAAACAGAACAGAACAGAACAGAATAGTTCCACTTTGAAGGGACCTACAGCAATCTTCTAGTCCAACTGCCTGACCACTTCAGGGCTGACAAAAAGTTAAAGCATGTTATTAAGGGCATTGTCCAAATACCTCTTAAACACTGACAGGCTTGGGGCATCAACCACCACTCTAGGAAGGCTGAATATAAATTTTAGGGTGAATAAATTTCATGCTAAAAATTTCTGGGTTTTTAGGGTTCATGAATATCAAATGGGATGCTCTGTGGCTGCCTAAGTAACAAATATCACACATCTCCCTTTTGTAATTCACAGAGCAAGCGAGTTAATTTTTGTACTATTAAACCAACTCTGCTAGTAGTTGAATTGAATTTTTTTGTTGGTACAACCTCAGCCCTAATTAAACATCTATAACCTCACATAGCTAGACACAATACAAGTCACCCTGGCTGAGAGACCTTTGCTCATGGAAAATCAGCATTTGATGTTCAAAAGACGGAATGGAACCAGCATGCAAAAGCACCTACTCACTATCCAAACAGTCCCTATTGTTACAGTTATTACCAGTAATATCCTGTTTGTCACTGGGATAGCACTTTGGTTCGCCTGCCCTTGAAATAGCCATTTACCTTGTGGCTAAACCATTTCAGTGTGGGACTTGGAAATTCACCCAAAGGTGAGGAAACCTACTCAGGGCTCTGGCCTCCAGCAAAACCTCTTCAAAATGCCTTGAGAAATAACCAGACTCATAAACGTCCATGCATCCAACAAAAGAAACCATTTTCATATCCAAGTAACAAATTTGTCTTGCCCATCTGTATGGCATTGCCTCTGACCCTACTCTACATCCATCACATCTCAGCCCTGGCAACAAGCCCTGAACAAATTCATTTTTGTGGACTGTGGGTGAAATCTGTGGCAGAATATTACTAGTGGGGAGCTAATAGCTGGTTTGGACTTTTGTACAGTGCAGCTGCACACACAGTGAAACACCAACAGCCTTTCGTCCTAGACATCACCGTATCTGAGTTGTAAATGCTGTGTGAGATATCTGCAGGAAGCCTGTTCCTTCCCAGGGCAAAATCCATGTACTGCCTTTGATTTTCTTAGATGTAGATTGGGCCCAAGTTTCATAGAGTGGTTTCAAGCCCTTTCATGTGAAAGGCACTGAATAAGTATCATACAGATCTAATACTGTTGGAGCCCAGACCTCTGAAATGCCGGTTGCTTCCTCTGGGCCACCCTTGTGTGTTCATCTGCTTCACCTGTGCCTTTGAAACCTGCCTTAGGTATGCAGCTAAAAAGATGCAACGCAGCAGGGCAAGTAAACATAGCTGGTGCTGCGGGGCTGTGAATGGTTAATGCTTTGGCCACGGCAATGGTGCATCTGGAGCTTTTCCCAATGCTGGGCTGGATAGCATCACTGTCTCCCCTGAGTTGCTGGAGTCGCAGCAGTGAGAAACTGCTCTGAGATCACCACTGGAATCCTTGATTTTTAATGATTCACCCCCCTCCTCTTTTTCCATTAGAAAAAAGGAAATTGGTAAATGCCCTGGGACTCAAAACCAGGTTGTGACCGGGTGAGGCAAGAGGAAGTTCTTGCTAACACACCACTGCTGGTAATAACGCCTGGGTGAAAAACCTTCAATGGGAAAGTGCAGCTTTGCAAAAAATCTGCAGCAATTAATTGCTTTTGAGCATTTTCAGCACAGGAGAACGGAATCAAATGGTTTCAGCTTGTTTGGGAAAGTTGGAACAGTTGGTTTTGGCAGGGGCAAGGGTAGGATCAGACAAACCAATTCCCCAGGGTAAATTCAAATGTGTTTTTTCGAAAGCCTCAACCATTCCTGCAGGATCTGCCTGCACGCAAGGCTCCCTGTGTGCTGTGGTACCACCATGCCCATGGTACTGCTGTGCCCATGGTACCACTGTGCCATCTCTCCTCTTGGCCATGGGCTGCCACGCAGATAGATGTGGAAGGGGCTGCTGCCAAAGAATATCCTAAAAATTGTGAGCCCAGGGCTAAGGTTGCCCCAAGTGAGCTCTTTTCTTTCTCAATACTCAGAGTGTTTTAAATAGGTTATGTTATACTTTATGCCATGTAATATTTTTATGTTATTTTAGTGGGATTTTTTCCAGCACTCTTCTCCAGAAGTCGTTTCCACTGCTCAATTCTGTGTGAAGTTTTGTAGTGAAATTGGTTTAATAAATGATGGGATTTCTCAAAAAATTGAAATTCCGTTTTTGATCAATGCTAGTTTTGACCACTGCCGCTCAACAGGGTTTGTTCTCAGAATAGCATGTTAATATACAGAGCTATTTTTTCCCTTATCTTTCTGAACTTTCTCATTGAAAACATTCTTAGTTTATATTTATGTGCTATAATAGTTAAGAAGGCAAATAAAAATAGCTGGAGATATTTTAGAGGACTAAATCTTCAAATCCTGAAAATGTAGCTTGACTTAAAAGTGCAGGCATACTGCTTTTACCTGGCACCCTAAGGAAATAAAGATTATGCAGCTACGCTCTTCATCTTCCCATCCTTCTCTCAACCCCCCTCTCCCTCTGTGACTTTTGAGCCTGTTGGCAATTTCTACCACTTCTGACAGAGAGGAAACGAAGTCAAAGCAAGTCCCTACGAGTCACCTGGGTAGGGAAGAGAAACTCGGCGTGGTGCCCCTGTCGAGTGCCAGCCTGCCTGGCTGGCATCAGCGCCTACGTGTGTGCACAGCCCCCATGCACACACGCGTACCCACACGCTCACACCAAAACCACCCAGCCCACAGGCTGATGCATACATCATACATGATGCATACATCTGGTACCAGCTATCATATGGGTTTCTCCACAGGCAGAGGTATTCGCAGGGCATGGGAGAGAGTGAAGGGCAGCGGGTGCTGGGACCAGCATGTTGTTGGGAGCAAGGCTGTAAGGGACAAGCAGATCTCAGCTTATCATGGGAAAGTGGGTGCTGTTGCAATATAAGACATAAATTCAAGCAGCGAGGCTTCCTCAGGGTTTTGGCTCATGGAGGTACGTATTTACACCATGAAATATTTTTTCTTATATCTTGTCTGGGTAAAGGTTTTTTTCTAAAAGGGTTGTTTAATCAATCTGGTGGGAAGGATAAAGAGAGCGTTGCTTGCATTAGAACATTAGAAGTGACGCTGCCCACTCTTGTGGAGGAAAAGGTCTTCACATTTCCATGGATCAGATTCTGCAATTACACAGCTTTCTTGTTTGGCCAGTTCATCTGCTAAACCTGACACGAAGCCAGAATGAAAACAGAGATTTTCCCATTACAGAATACCAAATCTATGATAAGCCACGCCATGAAAATTCAGTTTTTAAGGAGGTGGGGAGAGAATGAGGGAAACTCCAACTGCAGCTGCAAGATAAGCAAGGAGTTTTGCAGTGCTTCTACAAACTGTTTTTCAGGGACCTCACAAATAACAACAACTGTAAGCCAAAGGAGCAGTGAGAGAAGAAAAACAGCAGAATTTTGGGACAGGAAAATTTAAGCAGAAGTTTGAGCAATAGTTTTAGCCTATCACACTATTTGCATGATAACTTTGGACACAGGTGGGTAAAGTAAGCAATTGCTACAGAAAGAGGCCCATGAATATTGGACTTAATCTGTTGGTCTGTTTCACATGGTGATACAGTGAACATCATCGATGATCTTCATTATATGTTTGGGTTTTTTTACCACAAATTCTCTCACTATAAAGTACTCAAACCAATCACGACTTCTGCTTTCCCTACCATCACGTTAGTATTAAATAGTATTAAATTCTATTTATAGATGGAGTAACAAATGTCTCTACTAACAGCACCGAAAGAGACTATGCTGGTATTCTCAAAGGTTACTCCTTAAATAGGATATAAGTATTGTAATTTATGCATCATTTGCCATGAGGCACAAGATCACCGATGACATTTTTATGTGTGTGTGTATATATATATATAGTCGTCATCATAACTGCAGTCTGCAAAGTTCAGAACTTCAGAATTTCAAAAACAAATGAAGCACTGAATATAATCCGACGGAGGCTGAATTATATTTGTTGTCCCAAAAATCCAGTGGATTTAATTGCATCCCTACCACTGCTTATTTGCCAACACCAAAATAAACATCGGAAGCAAACAAAGAAGTTCTCTGAATAAATCCTGCATTGCCCCAATTGTATGAGCTGCCATCTAAGCTGCCTGGCTACCATCCAGGCCTGAATCACATTCCCGGACAAGAAGTAACCCATGCATCCCCTTTGAACCGTCCTCTCCTCTCCTTGATCTTCCTTTACCTCCCACCTGGCTCTCCTGCAGCTCTCAATTAAATTTCTTTTAAAACACTTTCTTACCTGCATAGTGGTCAAACACAGTGGGCACATACTCCTCCGGGAAGGCATCATTGGCGTAACTCATCAGCAAACAGGTTTTCCCAACTGCACCATCCCCGACCACCACACATTTTAACATCTTCTTCGTGTTATTGCTGCTGCCGTCAGTGCAGTTGTCATCTTCTTCCTTGCAGTTCATTCTTGCTGCTGTTGCCGCTGCCGCTGCTCTTGCTGCTCCCAGGACTTCCAAGTGCACATGAAGGAAAAATGAAGTGCGATTGTATTGACTTTTCCTGAGTTTGGGGGGGGGGGG
>VYZM01006666.1:107880-125489 GCA_013398915.1 Dromas ardeola
GGGGCTGGGTGGGGGGTGGGCCAGCAAATCTCAAACTCAGGAAATCATACTAACGTTTCCAGGCTGTTACAGCCGCTTCTAACAATTACCAGATTAGTCAAGAGAATCATCGAGGTGAATAAATTAAATATACAGACAGGAATATCATAAAAAAGCGATCTGTCCTTTCTCGTTCGTCCAAGTCAGGAAATCCTCATCCTGCCCCAGAGTTCTCAGTATTTATTGCAACTTAAAAAATATCAGCAGCCTGCGGCTTTGATTCGCGTCTCCCTTCCTCCAGCTTGGCTGCAGGAATCAGGGATTCCTGTTAAATCCACTCCATTTTCCATTTCATTTCTAACATGGAGGAGAGCCTGGAGGTTTTTAATGGAGTTTTTCCTTTCTTTCTCCAGCTTGCTGTGTGTCAGGAAATCATGGGTTTCCTGCTGAATTCCATATTAGGATCAGTGGGCTTGTGAGGGCTGCAAACAATGGGAGCTCTGTGTGTATTTGTACTTTGGAGGAACTCTGCCAGGACATGGAGAAAGAAAAACACTAGAGGTCTCTCTGCAGACCGAAGTTTTTAGGCTTCCTGCTCCATCCCGCACTCGAGCTGCTCTCTGGGCTGCCGGCACTGAGACCGGCAAGGAGGATTTTGGAGAGGCTGTGAGACATGCGGGTGTTGGACCTCCATGGCCAGGCGGGGTACGAGATGTGCCCGTGTCTCAGGGTTTTCTGTTGTTCTCAGGCGCGATCTCCTCTGATCTCGGGACAGGTATTTTCTTACATATGGGAGGGGAAGGTGGGAGGTGGAAAGGCAGGCAGGAGGTATAGTGGTAGAGAAGGTATAGAGTAGAGTTTGACGTCAACTTTCTCTGTGTCTCCAGCTCCCTAAAGAACTTTGTCAGAAATAATAAATAATTAATTTTTCAATTCAGGCACTCAGAAAGTATCTCTTATATTTCCCCTCATCCACCCAAAAAAAGAAAAAGGGATTTTCCCCCTCCAGTGTAAATATATAAACACAGAGCAAGACAGAGAGAAAAAAGAGGAATTAAAATATAAAAAAATAATGAAAGCACTGCATAGCAGTCTGTGGAAAGCCAAATTTTAAACTGCATGATTCCTACCCCCTCAACTCTTTTGTTCTGGTGTTTCACATGCCTCCCGTCTTCCCCCCATTTAAATATATAACACTCTATATACACATGAAGGGCCAAACTCCCTGCTCCTTCCACAGGAAAGATTTTGCAATTTCTAGTAGAAATGAGCCAGACATTAACATAAACCCCAGTACAGCAGCCCAGCACATCCTGCTGACTGCGTTTCCCTTCCACCAGACTGGAAGGCTTTGAAAGGGGGAACCAACCCCCTGCTGGGGCTGCACAGCGAAGCACACCGGTGCTAAACGCTTTCCCTGCCTGGCTAGGAAGAAATGCCCACAAGCACACACAGGCTCAGAGTGATGAACACCTGGAAGTGTAAAGACCAACACAGCCTTAAAAAGGAACTGTCTTAGCCCCAGACTGCATGAGTACAGAAAAAACACACCCTTAATAACGAACCTCCTTAGCCCCAGACTGCGTGTCCCTCACTGTTTGCAGTGAAGGGGCTCAGCAGACCCACTCACAGTTCCCCCTGGACAGGCTCAGCCCCATGTCTGTCAGAGGTCTTCAGTGATCTTATTCTATGCTGGACCAGCTCTCAACACCTTCCCCGAGAGCTGGTAAATGAAGAAAACACGTGAACAAGGTTGAACAAGGTTTTTCTGTTTACCTGGAGAGGCCCCAGGGCTCTGTTTGCCGTCTCTTATCAAGAGTCCTCATCATTCAGTAATTGGTGCACCATGCCCTGTGTTCTTCATCTTCTTCATGTCCTCCTTCCTGTTGGCAACAAGGATCTTAGTAGGCAGTGTTAGGACCAGCACCACACCTGCTCGTCACAGGGCATCACTGCAGGATTTCCCGCAGGTAGGAGTTCACGTGGCGTCCTCTTAGCTTCACAACTGCGGCCCAAGGCTCAGGTTTATTCAAGAAAACTTGTGAGTTCTGGGCACTTAAACCCCATTCTCCAAGTATTTACTTTGCTTATCATTTCCAGCAGCAGCAGCACAGTTGGGTCATCCTGGGCGGCATCAAGCACTACAGGGTTTTCTTCTTTAAGCTTCTTTCTAGTTGCAACTGAGGTCAAACTCCAAGCCTGTGCCTCTGTTTAGCTATTACGCAGCTGAGTAGGTACCAGCACACTGATACCCTCTATGCCTTTGCTTACCAATCTACTGACCTTGTTGGGTAAGTTTGCCAAATATATGAGAAAGTGCATGCTGTTGCAAGGTAACTGCAGATCCTGAGGAAGCAAAAAATTCCAGTAATTCATGATTCAGTTCCCCATTGCCTCTATCAGACAAAAGGAACAGCTATGGTGCTTCCCATTTTACACAGCATGATCTATCTGCAAGCTTTTTCGACATCAGACATGCTGTAGTTAAGACGAGCTTTAATGCTACTTAGGCCAGATTTAGGCCTACAAAAAAATCCTCACGGCTCATTCCTCCACGACCATAAAGCTAGGCAATTCTCAGCAGGACTGTGTCCACCTCAATATTTTTGCAAGTGGTTAAACAATGAAATTCCCTTGCTATTCCTCTAGAGGCTTTAAGATACTTTATTCTCCTCTGTTTTTTTCAAAAGGGTCTTTCAAATGTGCTTAAAGGAATTAGCTTTTGTGATGCTCATACTATCAAGGGGCTGAACCAGAGGGTCTTTGCAGAGCCTTCCAATTCTAAGCTCAGATGTGTGGGAAGCTTTGTGGGGAACCAGTTTTAGTTAAGATGCACCAATTAGAGAACTTACATCCCTTAGCATGCATAATGGAAGTACAGCTATGCTGTGAGAGCCTATCTAGCAGCTTGCCTGGACAAGGCCAACAGGATGAGTCTATCTTGAAGGTGGGGAAGGCTGACATCCTGCCTGTATGACTCAAATTCAGTGCTACCTTTTTGCTTTACCTACATAGGTGATACATACAGCTTTAGAGGAGTTATTACAAAATTATAAGACCTGTATCTGGACTAAAAACATGTTTTCTTTAACGTCATTATTTTAACTTCATTTGGCACCATTCAGATCAGCTGGACCAAAGCATCTTAAGAGCTGGTTTAGTTGCAGCAAAGTACAATCACGTTGTTTTATGCTTTTTTTCTCAGGGGACTGAGACAACATTAACCCCTCTGCTACTCTGGGGCTGTATCTTTTACTTACAAAGTTGGCACTGACTTTGCTGTGTGAAATAACAGCCAGTCCTGTCATCTAGCAGTCTAGCAAAGTTTGAGACAATCCTGTTACATTTTACAAAAGATTTCTTAACCTGTAAATTGCAAGTGACAATGCTTTAGGTTAAGCTGACCCTTCTGCAGTTGCTGTGCAAGTTTCAGCTCCCCTAAGACAACTGCACAACGGAATTCCCTACAAGCCCCAGCGTGGAAGTCACAGCGTTATTGGTAATGATTAATAAAGCTCAGAAGGTCTGGTGATTTAATCTGGATCCAGGGCTTTTTTGCTCTTTCATTAATCAGGTTAGAAATGGTCAGTTTTCCTCCCAAGGAAGACCTCAGTCATTCTCATTTCACAAATCCACTAAGAGCAGGCTGATTGAAGTTTGGAAAGACGCTCATGAAGTAAAAAAGTGAACCAACTAGTCTGAATGCTTGGAGAGTTTGTTTAAATGCGTGTGGTTTCCCAGTATCCAACCCAGTTTTTTTCCTACTCATTTTACAAGCTTCTAGCCAAGACCACGGTGGCAAGAAGGGAGGCTAAAAGAGACCATAATAGATACAGGCAGGTGCTATTAGCAATGTGGAGTGAAAGTGTCACCTCTGAGGGACTTTGTAGCAAAGTTTCTCAAGCAAAGAGCTCTTCTCTAGATGAAGTGCCTCTGACCTTTTGTTAATTAACAAATTAACTGGCAGCAGATCTATTTCTGGACTGTAGAGTATGTCCAACTCCCACATGTCTGTGTGGAAGCATCAGCTTCATCTTCATCAGCACGGGTGTGACAGGGAGGTCCCTGGAGCTGCTTCCTTGGGGATTAACAAGTTCAGAGCCGGTGCAAGAAATTTTGGTGAGAAGATCTGTAGGAGATGAAGGACTTGCAAATGTGTTAATTAGTTTTGCAATGAGCAATATGTTTGCCAATTAACTCTATTCTATATTTCTCTGCAGGCTTGCAGAGGGAAAAAAAGGATATGATGCTCTATTGCACTCTCCCTGCTCTCTTCCCCTGGCCAACCCTGCCACTCTCATGTTTCTCTACTTCCTCCTGCAATGCAGTGGTCTTCCTTTGTGCAATTTTATGAGCTTAAAAATTGACAGTCCAAGGAATTTTCTTCATTGACTGGTTTCCTCACCAGACCTGACCACCTTGATTTTATAGCGGCCATATTTTTCCTTAGGTCTTCTCCTCCTAAACTACCCCCTTCATCATCCCATCTTGGCCTAAACCGAGCAGATCTGTCTCTACATTCTCACCCATAAGAGGCAGCTCCATGGGGTGGGGGATTTTGAAAGTAACTGCAGTACCATTAAGCTTTTCTCCCCACATGGCACTGCTAGAAACAGTGATGTCCAGCCTTCCTCTTTCCATTTACCAGCGTTGATGTGGGAATGAAGTTTCTGGCACTACTACTGAACTGTAAATTGACTTCAGGCAAATCTTCTCACATTTTTTCTTATCCTTTGTCTAATCCATTTAGATTTTTAGAGTTTTTTAGGGGAGGGATTGTGTTGATATTGGACTGAGCATACCAGAACTGTATTAACCTTAACTATCACTGTGCTGTTCAAAACCAGGTTTCTCTGGACCTTTCCTGGACTAGCTTATGATTAGAGCCAGACCCTTGCAGTTAAAAGAATTTGTGAATTTTAGACATGCTCACAGTTACCATATTCTCAGGGGAGGACCGCTAGTCCTAGCTAGAGCAGCCTTGGGGTGGTTCCTCTTTGTTCTTGGGTTGCCTGTATGGCCCTCAATGTTGTGCTAAGAATAATTGAAATGAGGGCAATTTGTCCTTATTCCCTCCATCCTCTCTTCCCCTTCCTTGCTGGCAGCCCCATTCATCAGTCTCCCACCCCAGTGAAGTGGTCATGTTGAAAAGCAGAAGCAGCAAATTAAGGAGGAAAAATAACAGTTTCACAGTGACCACAGGAGGGATGGAATTGCTCTGTGTGAAGCCTTTTCAGAGACAGCTTGCTGAAGGGCAGGTACGGAGGTTCAGCTTTGAGGCTTTTTGAGTAAGAGCAAGCCTCTCTACAGCCATCACACACCTTCAGTCACACTGCCACCATCACCACCACCATGGTGGTCCATGACAGCAGCGGGATCCCTGTTTCATGCTACTGCCATGGATATAATTAGTGTCTTTGGGTTTTCCTTTGGAAAGATGAGCTTATAAAACAGATGACTTTTGGGAGATGAGGTCAAGCGAAGGACAATTCATGTGCTGTCCATTAGAATACCCTCTTGCTTCCCAGAGACAGCTGCTATATGAGAATTGCACATGGTGTATTTGTGTGTTCATGAATGGGGAGAGCTGTTTTCAACTAGGAAAGATAGTGATCAGCTTGTTACCTTACAGTTCATTCTGCATCACTGACTGTAGATAGTACTGTGTTACTTGCCCATCCATACAGCTGGTGGTACTTGTCTAGGGTCTGTATTTCCAGCTGTTCTGTTCATAGGTATTTGTATTTGGACTTTGAGGATGACTCTTCCTTGGAGGTGTGAAAGTTGTCTCTGCATGGTGGAATATGTGCATCTGGCACATAATCTGGTGTGTCCCTCCATCTGCATGAGAGTTCTCTCGTTTCCTTCCAGAAAATTGCTGTCTGTTGCCTCTGCTTTTTCTCATTTCTGGTTTTGTTCTTGCATGGCTGTCTCATAAATTTTTTTCTCCTCTCCTCTCCTCTCCTCTCCTCTCCTCTAGTAGAGCTGATGTCTGACAAAAGCTGTTTAACCCTCTCCCTATCACAGTGGAGAGAAGTGGACTTAGGTAAGCATTCTGCCTGGGATTAGCATAGCAGGAAAAATACCACTTTAGGCAATTTCTTCCTCCCTCCCTATGGTGTTTTCCATAGAGGATTTTTTTCTAAATTACATTTATTTTAGGATGAGCAATACAGGAGGCCAAACAAGGGGGAACCTCATCTATGCCCTCTTCTGCATCTTGAAATGGCATTTGCCTCTGCAGATGGTGGACTGCTGGGAATGTAAAAGGGCTGCAATCAGGAAATCAAGCTGCACTGAGGGCACCAAAATTGTGACCAATTAGCACTGTGCGTGCATCCACTCAGTGAAGTCATTAAAGGGACAAATCTATTTTGTTCTCCTCTGAGTAATTCTTGGGACATAATTTGCAATTTCTTTAAAAGCAGAGAAAATTCTCTGAGTTAGATGTGACCAAATGTAAAGTTTCCAACACAGGGAAAAGTTTCATGTCTAAAAACATGCCAGTTGGAATCTGTATGTTTTCAACTTTCCCCTTTTTGGGCCACATTGCCAAGCTGGCTTTATCGTTGAAATGAACACATGGCTGATTCATAAAACATTCATGCAGAGTTTTTACTCTCTTGGAAAGAAGGGAGCGGGCTGCTTCCAGGGAGGGAATGTGCTTTTGTGCTTCATGTGATCTTTTTCCTCCTCTCAAAAAAAAGCAGAAGGCTGGTGCTGCCTCCATGTTCCAGGCGCAGGCAGATGGGAGGAAGACCAAGCTAGAAAGCAAAGGGATGTCAAGACAGCAATGGGTGTTTTTTCTGCTGTGTCTCCTTGCTGAGCCTATTCTCAGCAAATCCTTGTGGCAAAGGCACTGCAATGAGACTTCAGAGCACCCTGTTTCCAAACCTGCTGCTCAGACTTGTGCAAGTGGAGCAGATCATTTAAGTGATGCCCTTATCTCATGTGTAAAACAGGAATAAGGAATGCTTCCTTTTTTTCTGCCTATTTATATGGCTAACCTTCAGGGCAGGGACTATCTCCCGCATTGTTTGAAGGGTGTGGTGGGTCCATGACAAAGCTAAACCAACTTATTTGCCGACTGTCACCACGAAAATGTTTGGTCTAACCACATAGCGAGCTTGTTAAAGGATAAAATGTGTAGGAAATTCTTTTAATTTTTTTTTCCCCTTCATGTTGGTTTTCCTCTGGCTGAACTCCCCCAGCTTGCTATGGGGACAGCTTGGCTTTCCACCAGTGAGAGAATTATGGGAGGAGTGCTGGCAGCGGCAGGTTACTTTGCTCCTTTTGTAGCAATTGGAGGTTTTATTTGCATTGCCAAATCATCCTCTTGCTTTAAAGGTGCCTCGGTGTGGTGGTAAAACAAAGAAGGAATGTGGGCACCCTACCTAGGCTGCTGAAACGCGTGCCCAAAATTGCATGAGGACTAAGGTTAGAGCATTAAGTCAATGCCTTAGGACCCATAAGTACCTGAATATGCAATGGAAAGGGGTGGGAGAAGTGGAAAAACAGTCAAAGCCTTAATTTGCAGGGTCTGCTGCCTACTTGCAGGTAATTGTTGCAGCCACAGCAAATGCAGGGGACTTCTTATCAGCTCACGACTGGGGGAAAAGAGGGGTCAGAGCATGTGTGTGGATGGGCTGATAACTCAGCTTAGTGGCTGGTAATCTTTCTGCCCTAATGAACTGCATGCCAAGATTTTCCTGTGGCCAAAAGCCATCAGACATATACTGAGTACCTTGGGCTGTCGAAGATGGATATAGAAGAGGTCCAGGGCGTGACTGCAGTGATTCTCCAGAGCTCCCTGAAAAGGGGGACAACCAAGTGCCATCACCTTCAGCAGATCCCTGTGGCTCAGTGCCTCTCCACTGTGGATGTTCATGTTACCAACCCAACTTCACCAACACAGTCCTGCATCCCTCCTCAGCTACCTGTAAAGGGTTTACAAATTGCACCTACTTCCAGGCCCACAGCCTGGGCTCTGAGCTTTTGCTGTGGAAATGTGTCCCTGTGCTCTTTAAAGCATACACCCCACTGCTTTGTGAGAGATCTACACAGGGTTTGTAGTGCTCAGCAGAGCTTTTGCTGCAGGTAACACAACTGTTACTAATGTATGTGTTTTGTGTGTGGCGTAAGCTGTGGTCACAGCTTTGCGGACATGCCACAGTAGGCTTTCCTGGCTCTCTTATGCTGATTTAGAAACTCTTTCACCCATCTGTACTGCCTCTTTCTCATTGCTGCCTGGCTAATTCCTCCCCTGAGAGGCCTCTGACATCTCTCATGAGGAGGATGTGCTTATTTAGCTGTGTCCATTTGTGAAATTTAGGTATAGTGTATCACTGGGGAGCTGTGGCTGTCAAATACTGCAGTATGGTGTTGTGCTCTGCACTGTGCTGCAATCAAGTGATGCCGCCCCATGAAGCTTTTAAGGGTCAGGACTCCCTTTCCCTGCTCCCACTTCTACCACAGGGGCACATTTACATAAAATGAGCCTGGCTGCACATTTGCCACTGTCTCAGAGCTGTCTGGGTTTGCTTCCAGTGTCTGCCATTAAATGGCAGGACTCCCTGTGGGTTGTTTTCCTTAGTTCAGAAGCACTTGAGACCATGCTGTCTTCATGAAAGTGTATTTTGCAATGGTGATATCTCAAGAGATTTAGCGGGCAAAGTTGACTGCTAAGAATTTCCAATTTTGTTTGACTTCATTAGAGTAATAGATCCTGTAATCCATCAGAGAGGTTGTGGAGTGTCCATCCTTGGAGTTATTCAAAAGTTGTCCGGACATAGTCCTAGACAACTGGCTCTACGGGGCCCTGCTTGAGCAGGGGGGTTGGACTAGATGACCTCCAGAGGTCCCTGCCAACCTCAGCTACTCTGTGATTCTGTCTTCAGATGCACCATGCATCTCGACCTTTTCCTCTGTTTCAATGTACAACCAAGTGCCATGCATAAGTATTTTGTGCACCCCTTCCCAGATGCACTTCTGAGGACCAGCACTGCAGCATATTTCAAGAATTCATAGAGAACCCTCTAGTCACAATGGAAATCATGACTTCTCTATCATTCGGGTCTAATGAATATCATTGTTTCTGTAAAAACAAAATGTAGACTAAAACTATGGTAAATAATATGGGGATCAGCTCCCTGTGAACTATTATTGACTGAGCTTGACTCCAACATAATTTCTTTGCTGCCTTCATGATATATTTGGTAATAACCAGATACAGGTTGCTGTTTGTTACAGCAAATGTCTAGGAGGAGATCGGGGGATTCGTTCTCTTTCTTGTATCTCTGATTTGCATCCTGCAGGCATCAGACCTGATTAATTGGCTTGTGCTGGGATGAACTCTACTTTTTTGGATATGCGGAGAAGCACGTAACTTCTCGTCTGTGGAAGTCCCTCTTGGGCAGAGGCCACTGTGTCCTCTCTCTAGAGGGGCTCAGTACAGTATGGAGATGAACAGACCTCCTGAAACAAGTGGGTTTATTTAACATATGAAGAAAAACATTAGAGGAATTAACTTCAAAACAGCCAGCAGCTGATAAGCATCTGTAATTTAAACTTCAGACTTCTTTGATGGACTTTTCTCATCAGTGACAGGAGCAAAACACCCCCAATTTACGTGCTTTAACGAATGCAGGCGATGTGGAGACACAGTCTGCTCTCAGTAGGCATCACCCGGTAGGACTTTTTCTTGCAAAAGCTTTTCCCAAAGCCCTGGGCCTGCTGTGCTCCTCTGAGCCCTGCAACCATATGTTGTACTGGCTTTTGTCAGGGGACCCAGCTGTGAAGCCTTCCTTTTGTCACAGGCTGACTTCTTCTTCCACTCAGTCATCCAAGCAGTGTGAGAGCACACTGCTGCAGGAACCACTCTGTAATCATACCCTCCAGAGCAATTCATCTTTAACGCCTTAGCCACAGAGCATGTGATGACCGTGAAGCACAGCCTGGTTCCCATGTCCACCCTGAGTCCACCAGTCTTCATCGCCATCATCAGCTGAGCTGAGAGCCCCACATGGCAGGTGCTGTTCAGGTACACAATAAGAAAGAAACCTGATGGTTTCCAAAAACATTTCAATCCTTCCTGTCCTCTCTGCAGGTCTATCAGCCATGTCTCAGCCCTGTCTGAGATGGGAAAGCACTGCAGTCCTGGAAGATGTCACATCTTTCTCTCTGTCGCAGGTGAGAGCCCTCTCCTTTGTGGCATATGAACATCAGTAATAAGATGCTTCATTTCAGCCTGTTGCCGTTACAGTTTTGAAATTGCCATTACCGTTTGAAATGCTCCAGTGATTTTTAATCCTTCCTATAGATCATCTTCAGAGCTTCATCCACTTTCAAAATGGCCATTGAAAACGATTTTGCTGCGTTAGTTGCTGGATAAATAATATAAATAATAATCCCTAGTTAAAGTCATTCACTAAACATCTGAATAATGGCATGGTGCTTATATACTTTTCTGCACTTTCTCAGGTGTCTTGAGCACTGTTAATTTTTTAACAGATTGGAAGTACAGCTCAGATTGCGACAAGACATTTCAATATCTCTCTCAATTTCATCTAGTCCACCTTGGGCCATATTTTGATTATTGGGGGGGGGGGAAATAAATAAAAAAAAAGGGGAAAAAATACCAACCAGAGGAAATTGATTTTATATGTTCTTGCAGAGAAGGAGCTGCTAAGCTCCTCAGAAAATTTGTCCCCATGAGATTTCCCAACTTTTTTGACCAGGTTCAGTTATCATTCCTTTTCCAAATTTGCACTGAGGTAAGGGGGATTGGAAAACAGTATGTTGGGAAATCATACGAGAGTGGGTTCATGTGACAGATCTTTCTGCGACTTGTCATGCCATGAATAGCAGAGCAGCAGCCTTTCAGCACTCAACCATGTCACTGCCTGCCTCACTTTTGATGGAACTGGGGTGAGTGCATGCTTGTGGAAACAAGGAAAAACTTAACTAGCACTTTTTATCTCAGTAAAAAGTCTGGTTTGTGTTCTCATTCCGTGTTTGCATAATATCCCAATTTAATTGCCCTGCTGTTATTGTGGCCCCTGCTCCAATTGCTCTTTGCTCGCATGTAGGATTTGCATTCAGCAATGCCTAGAAGACTACAGTGGAAACATGCTCCGGTTACTTTAAGCATCGTACAGAAGTACAGGAAAACTCAGCAGACCCATCCCCATGGCATTTGCAGTCTAAAATGCAAATGAAAAGAGGGGAACCCGAAGGGAAAGGGTTGTCCAGCTGACGTGTGAGGTCGTGGTGTTGCTAGAAATAGCACCCCATGCCCTTGACTCATAAATCAGTGGTTATCTCCTGCTGAGTTAAATGCCTTCGAGTCATGTGCTGTGCCTACAGCAGGTTGCTCTGAATGCAAGACCAGGGCCAGACTAGCTGGTATAGGATTCTCCTGCTCTGGCATCTGTCACTCTGCAGTATTTGTGGAGGACTGAGTGTAAGGCGCTAAAACTGTCCTCCAGGTGCCACTTAGTTGCAGAGCAGACAACCTGTGAGCTCAGGCTGGGACTTCTCTGAGTCTCTCCATAACAGCAGAAATGTTTGCTTGGAAATGTCACTTGGAAAAGTATATTCCCTCTCCCAACCCAGCTGTATCAAACACTTATAGACATAAGCAACGAAAATCAGATGACACAGGGGCCTTTCGTTAGTTCACCTTTTTCACCCTCCTGTTGTTGTGTGTCCCTGTTGAGACCAACCCTGTTGACTGGGCTTGAATTTGCATTTGAAGTTGCTGCATCTTACGGCTCATGCCAGCTGCAGACACTCTGACCCAAGGGGCAAAGTCCAAGTCTGGACACTTCCCTGCGACTGAATTTCCTTGGCTGGCAAGTCCCTTTGCTCCCAGTTGACACAAATCAGTTTGGGAATCAAGAGGTTGGTAAATTTGGAGTTCTGAGGAGAGTGGATTCAACGTGGGCTTGAAACCCAAGAGGATATGACAATACAGCTGTGAGATCATCTCAGGTGCAGAACCACATCCCACCTCCTCTCCTTCCTTCCAAAGCTTAGAAACCACATTTACGTCTGAGCAGGACCTATCTGATCAGGCCAGCAACTTCACATAACCATGAGGTTACCTCTTGCAACAAGCAGCTGCCCACAGCTGTTGTTTCGCACTGTGGATACAAACAGCTTTGTTTTTATGATGCAGGGGGAAAACTTGGGCTTTCAAACCCTAAGAAGCTATTTGCTTTGCCTTCTCTGTCTCTTCACACAGCTGACCTCTGCGTCTAGCCGTGAAGGCATTTTCTGGTTTAAGAGTTCGGTTGAGCAGAGTGCCAGCAGGTGATATCCCAGCCTCTCCTGCCACTCTGTAATTAGCAGCCCCAAACATGGAGCAGTGTCTGACCCTTTGACATTTTTTGCTAAGGCTTTTATTAATTTGACATTAGTTTTCATAGCAACTCACCAGGGAGCTCTAACAAACATTCAGCTGTACCTGACAGAAAATGGTGGGTTTATCTGCTCAAAAGGTTATACCAAGCGTCAGAGGCCAACTGCGGTTTGAATCCTGGGGAACGCTCCAACTGTTTGACGGAAAAAACACGGAGAATTAAAGTGGGAACATTACAATTTAAAAGCAGGATTTGTGTCACCTTGAGCTACTGAGCTCTGTTATAGTGGTCTATTAAAACTCCTACTCTCTGGGGAGCAGGCGGGTAGGAGACTATTAACATCCTTAATGTCATTGCTCCTGAGGGGACGCTGCCTTGTCACCTGTAAACTGACTTAAAATGAAGGGTTGTTTCATTCATTAGCTGATGGAGAATTTTTTCATTTTCTGAAGTGAGCTTTTCCATTGTTTCCACAAAAAGACTCTTCTCAGTGCTCCTGTGATCCCTTTGCCCACTTCTGGTGTGAGCATGCTGTTGCATAGTAATGCTTGAGCACCTCAAATTGTCTTTTTTTCGGCCACACACTGTGATGATGGCCAGAGTATATGCAAGTTTGAGTTTGGTTTTTTTTGGTGGATTTACAATTTTGGTTTCATGTGGTGTTTTGTTTCAGGGTCTTTTACCCAAATGCAATTTGATGGCAGTGTTCACCCAGCATATGCTCTACCTGGACAGTGGGACATCCTTCCACCTGTTCCTTGACAAACTTGAAATGGTCTGTCAGAAGATACTTCTTCATTCACAACGAGTCTCTTGATTTTACCCCAAATTCCAAACATGGACTGGTTGCTGTAATCAAGGACTCTGTCCTCCCCATACTGATTCTTCTCTCCAGTAATTTACAGCCTCTTCTGTCTTTTCTCTTTTTGTTGCCCAGTTTGCAAACACCTCCTTCATCTGTTTTCCCTTTGTGTGGAAGGGGGCATTATTCAACATGAAAGCATCATTCAGTGCTATCTACTGGCTCAGCATTGTACAGTACAAGCCTCCGTCCAACAGTGGATATCGTATAACATTAACCAATTTGATTCATGCATCTCTTACAAGGCTCATTTCTCCCACCCACCTGCTGAAGGTGGCTTTCAGGTATCCATTGTACTACCCACATTTTCACCTGTTCTTGCCTCATACCTTGGTTATTCTGCATAAGGATTTCTCCTCCAGCATACATGAAAACTTCTAATTGTTTTAGTCTCAGGCCATTGCTCTGTGATATTTATCTTCTGAGTCGTGACTAAAACCTTGATGGTTTCTGAAAAGTTTTGGATGCACTGGACAGTGTGTGTTTAAGAAGCACTGTAGTTGTTAATGCTGCATCTCCCCTCTGCAGATTTAATGGTGGTGACCCCAAATCTCTACATCCTATATTTTTACTATTGTTGAACAAATAAATCTTCCATTTAAATTCTCTTGAAAACTCATTAGTTTCTGTCTCAGATACACTTAAGATCTCAGTGAAGCTTCCATAAAACGGCTTGCAGTTGAGGCAGGAGTTCATTTTTCTCTCACACTCTATGGGGACAGCATTTATGATTATGTGTGCCTGGTAACTGCAAGTGGTGTTACAGTGGTCTTCATCTCACTAACACTTGCTGCTCATTCTGGTGAGTAGGTAAATAGGCCCATGCTGCTTTTCTTCCCTGGTTGCTTCCATTTGCAGTGAGGTGTACTTTGAGGGACTACACCTTGCACTCATTTGCAAAGTAAAATCATTGCTAGGTGTAGGCAAGTTTGGGATTAAAGAAAGGACAAAGAACATCCAGAATCATAAAGAAGTAATCTGTGTCCAAAGCATACCCTGATGCAGTTTCACAGCTGCCAGCAGAGAGGGGTAGCTGGCTATATAGACAATAGCTGCATTGCCAAGGAAGAAAATTGCAGAGCCAGATGTTCCTCTTGGAAGAATATTACACTGAACTTGGCAGATGAATGCGGTAGCTGCCAAGTACATCTCTTATTTGGTCATAGGTAATGATCCCTCTATCAGGGAACGTGGAGGAAAAAGACCACACAGAATATCCTCATCAAAATGTTATAGCTGAAACATTAACTTCTCCTGCACCAAAAAGATTTGGGAGCTCCATGGCAACCTTCACATCTTGTTTGAAGGATGATGTTGTTTACTACCAGACATGAAGTGAGAAACTTAGAGTAGCTGAAGCCAAGTGCTTTCAAGGTATTTGTTACTGAAAGGTGACTAAGAGGCTGATATAATTTTTATAGCAACCACAGTTGTTTGTGGGCGCTGTTGTAGTTCTCAGCTAAGACTGCAAGTGAGAAGGAGAACTTCTGGTTCTGTCTCTTAAAGCAAATACCAGGAGTTCGGGTTTCTGAGGACATGTTTGTGCTGCAGCCATGTCTGCAACACAGAGTGGCAGAGACAGACCCAATCTAGCTTTAAATTAGCCAGCTGGACGCGCGTAGAGACTAGCCACTGCAGTGCAGCACACCTTCATCAACTCACTGCTCGTGTTCAGTCTTCATTGGAAAATTTTGAAGCCTGATGTTGCCTGTGTTGCTGCCTAGAGCTAACATTGCTAGGGTCCATGGTACTCTGCAATGGCAGCATGTAGACACATAGCCCCAGGTTCATACTAGTGGGATGCAATTCATAAAAGTGTCTGACTTGGGAATCTGGCTGTGGTGTTGCCCATGGAGAATGACTGATACCTCCTTATGGAGATCCACCCTTCCAAAGACCCCTGACACCTCTGTAAGTACTTATCTAGTGAGAGCTTAGATGACTGAATCTTTGGAAACAGGTAACATTAACATCTCTGAGATAACTGCAGAGTTAATTCATGTCTTGTGTCTCTTCAGTCATCTTTATTAAACTTTATGAATTTGATCCCTCTCTCCTGGGCCTCTCAATTTGCAAACTCAGTTCTTTCTTTAAGTACCTTCTATTTAATAACGAAAGAAACTAACAATAGCCCAAATCCCTCTGCCAAATAATCTCTCAGTAAAGAATTTACCCCTAAAAATTACTTTGGCCCAACATTTCCCATGCGTAATATTAAATTCACTCCTGCACCATTAACAAATTTAAGATCCGGTATCTCAGGGATTGTAACGAAGTTCAGAAAAGCTACAGATCTTAAATGAAACTTGCAGATCATACCGAACGATTTCTTTGTCTCTGGTCACATCTAGTTCATGTCCCCCACCACTAATCTGCAGCCAAGGGAGGGAAAAGGTCAGGGTTTGGAGCCAGAACGCACCGTGCTGCTTACGCATTTTCCAGGGAGTTAGGGACAGTAAGTTTCTCTCCCCACCTAGTGGTCATTAAGAGACTTTTAATAGAACAGTAGCCTAAACCAGGGTGCTTAACAACCTTCCTTGAGTGATGCATTTTGCATTTTTTCCATGCCAGCACAGGGAGGAGATGGCTGCTCCCTTTGTTGGATATTATCTAGCTGAGATGAAAGCAGAGAGGAGGATTTCTGGACGATTCCCTTTGTTTCCGATACACTTAATCAAAATATGATGAGGATAAGAAGCTGAACTGGTGGTAGGAAATGATTGTAACGAACGATTGGGCAGTGGCCGCTAATTTTTCTTTCCTCTGGAATCCCCCTGCTGTGGGTTTTGCAGTGAGTGAGAGCAAGTTTGAAATGTGACAGAAACAGAAATATCTTCATTGCTTGACAGCTTGTTTGGCCTGGCTGTGGTTAATTTTTTCTGCAAACAATGTGATATTGGGCAAGGGAAGAGGAACATGAAATTAAAATGAATATGGATGTTAAACAAAGCTGATACTGACTTGTCTAAATTTGAATAAGTGAGCTAGGAGACTAAATAGTAGAAGAATTCTTCCCATTACAGTGCCCTAAGGTGTTACCAGTAACATGGGAAAAAATATATGTAACAAAAATAAGTGGCAATATTAACACAAGGCATTCCACTACTTTGCCCGACACTACTCATACAAATACAGCCTGCAGGACTGTGTGAAATGGGGAGTGGTCCTTTTTGGGAAAGCAGTGGGGTGTTTTACTACTCCCCTTTTAGAGCGGGTCATGAAACACAGCAAAGAGAGCAGTCCCAGTGGTACCTTGCTCTGACTCTGGGTTACCCACGGATGGCTCCCTGCCTCAATGTAAGATGATCTCTCGTCATGTTTTCCAGTGCTTCATTGTAGTTATATTATTCTGTAACTGTGAAATGAGGGTAATGATATTTTTCTTTCTGTGAATAAAACCTGCCAAATGAAAGCTGAAAAGTATAATTAAAGACTGTAACTGCATCAAAAGTGCTGTCTGAGGTGTATTATCTGCAGGACAGTGCGGGTGTCCTTTCCTCTGCCTAGACATGCTCAGGGGAGACCTGGTGGCTGAGTCTTCCTGTTCTGCACGCAGAGGCAGGGCCAGGGCAGGGGTCCCAGCTCATGCTGCTGTTGTTTCGCCCAAATGACAAAGTTCCCAGAGGACCCTTATGGGAAAATCCCTGGAGCTTAAGGCTGCACTGAGCTTTTTTTCCCTTACCTCTGAATGAGGACACAGGTGACCCATGGGGCTGCTGGGTGGAAGAGGGACCCAGAGGCGGCTTGCTCATGGTGCCACTCCATCAGCTTACTCCAGATATCCTCTGCAGCCCTTGCTGATGTGCCTTCTCCTCCTGCACACTAATAAAGCCTTTTAACTGAGATTTGAACTGCTATGAGCTTCAACAGTTTGGGACAAGCTTCCCCGGAGAGGAGATGGATGTTTCCCCTGTTAGGAAAAGGATCCCCAATTGCCATGGACTTCCCATGTATTACCTCCTCTATCTCACTGAGTTTGTTTTTAATAAATCCCTAAAATAGGAAGGGATTCTGAAAGCACTCTGGTACCACAAGAAGGGGTCAAATTGTCCTGTGGTGAGGAGGAGAAACAAGTCTAGCTGAGAGTTACCACACGTGACACCACCTTTCTGAAAGGTATGGTGGGATGAGTTTGGGATGGAAGAATCATGAAATCATGGAATAGTTTGGGTTGGAAGGGACCCTTAAAGGTCATCTAGTCCAAACTCCCCTGCAATGAGCAGGGACATCTTCAAATAGATCAGATTGCTCAGAGCCCCCTCCAATCTGACCTCGAATGTTTCCAGGGATGGCACATCTCCCACCTCTCCGAGTAACTTGTTCCAGTGTTTCACAACCATCATTATAAAAATTTTCTTCCTTATAACTAGTCTAAATCATCCCCACCTTTCTTACAAGCCCCCTTT
>VYZM01006667.1:0-20429 GCA_013398915.1 Dromas ardeola
ATTCCGTGATTCCGTGATTTAGTGAATGTTGGCATAGTGCTTTCAGAAGGCGAAGAGCTCATTTCTGTAACATCTGGTGTAAGACAGTCCGATCTTCCCAATTTGTGCAAATCCTTCTGTAGTTTAAGTCCTTTGTAGTATTTTAATGCCTGAAACCGTTTAGTACAATCAGCAAACTTTAGTAATGCACAGTCCATTTCTCTCTAAATAAAATATGTAAAATAAGTATTACTTGTATTAGCTCCAAAGGATATAACCTTTTGACCTTTCACCCTGCTGAACAGTGTGAAAATGGCACCCTCCTGCTATTGTGTGCTCTAACCCAGTATATGCTACACTCATCGTCAATTTATTGATGTATCAGCTATACTTTGGACACCCAGGAATGGGATTGGCTTTCTGGGTAGAGACTACTGGGGGTTGCTGCAGGGACGTTTCACACAAGAAAAGTACCGCAGGTACAGTCACACTTCAGGGAGGATAAAATGTGCCAAAGTTTGTGCGCTTTTTTTTTTTTATCTGATAGATCAAATGTTAAATTTAATCTTCTCAAATTGTCGCCATCATTGTTTTACTAGCTTATCAACTAGATACTCAGTTTCCTTGGCTCTGATTTAAGTTGCTTCTATCTACAGTTTCCAAGATTTTCTTTTTAGGAGCAGCTTTGCTATCTTTAGAAACAGTTGCTGTTTTTAAGAATAACTTGCATAAATAGTAGGTTTAATTGCACTGGATTATGCACAGTGTTTTCTGGATATATGGTAGAGCTAGCTCAATGTGCAGAAGCACCCAGAAAAAGAAGAGAGACATGTTTTCTAGCTGTTAAATGTTAGGGGTTGATTATGTTTTCAATATTTAATCAGTTCTTATTGCCCAGCATGGCGTGGTTGAAATATATGCACCTTCAGGGTAAAATCCTATATATTCTACCTACTGAAATAGTTGTTACCAATCTTGAAGGTCTGAATGCCAGCCATTAACATCAGTTCCATCTGTTCTACCTTTTACCCAATAAACCTTCCTAGTCTTTGGTATTAAATATGAAAATATTGTGTCTATCTGTACAGACTTGGGTCCACTTCATTATTGCCATCATAAGCCCAAAGCTGCTTAGTTCTTAACCATTAGTACAATAGCAATTAAATATCATCCCCCCCAAATTTCCCTCTCTTGGATTATTGTGGCAGATGAGGTATGACACATGAAATACTCTGATACTGCTATAAATTAAAACATTTATAAACGTCTTTATTCATTTATGTATTTATTTTTATTTTTATTTCCTTTATGGCCAGCTAAATTTTTCTTCTCCACCATTGCAGACAAGAGGCTTGTGCTAAACTTTGGGCAGCCAAAAAATCAAACACGTAAAAAGCAGCCCAAACTTGCAGACCATATGAAACAAAATTCTTTATGGTCAACAGCCACAAACCATGTAACACTTAACAGAATCAAGGGGAGATGCAGGGACAACTCACAGGGAAGAAGTGGTTTTAGCTCAGAAGAATCATACGGCTTACTCTGGGATGTTTGGGTAATCCTGTAATCCTGTACTTGCCATGAGAGATGCATTGCACCTGTTTGCACATTACACATCAGCCACAATTTGGCCCTTTGTACTGGGACATTTCTTACTAGCTAGAGTTTTGTATTTACTTCATAGACACAACCAATCTAGCTTGAACCACGTGGCTTAGCTATTTCAGGAAGGAACAAATGTAATACCTTCTGCATTTCTACTAATTTTGCTATCTGAGATTGTGGTAAAGTTGGTGAGTTTCATCTTGACCTCTTGAAACCTGTTTTCACAGGAGAAATCACTCTCTGTGAAAGTCAAATTCTCTCCAGAGTCCAAATGTGTTGGCTTTCAGAGTTACAGTGTAGGACTCATTCCTTTACTCGGGGAGCAGCAAGGATCCAGAGAGCAGACCTCGCTCTTGTGTCACCAGAGACTCCATGGACAACTGTCAGTGACTATTCAGTACGCTGTTCATTCTGCTGAGAGAGTGAAGCCTGCCTCTTTGGAAGCTGCAGAATAAATATCCTCTTCAGTACATTCTTTCACATTATTCCTTTCAATCCTTGAATGAAATACCATCTGGTCCTGATGACTTACTGTAATTGCATCTCTAATTGCTCTGTAACTTCCTCCTTAGAGAGTTCAATCTCTGTGAAAGACATATTCTGATGTACCATTAAAATTGCCTTCAGCATAGCAATTCAGTTATCAGGACTCTCCACTTTCTACATCTGACTGTACCCAGACAGTGCAGAAGGGTAACGGCTACCATAAGGTAGGATTTTTCTGGCCTACAGGAATCCTGCTTTAGTAAATAGAGATGTTTTTCTTAGAAAACATATTACAGATCAGACAAAGAAATGAGATGGATTGGGAATTCCTTATCATTGAAAAATCTGATATTTATTATCAGTTCTGTTGCTTACATCTCTCTGAACCCAGGCTTGACATTATAATTGTCAATCACATTGACATTATACCTTTGCTATGGAATATTTTCATGCATTTAATGTCTCTGTCCCTTTTCTTTAATGCTTTATTCTGATGTTGCTCAAAGTCACACTTACTTCCCCTACATTTTATAAGAAATCTTTTTGAAGCACTGAAAATAATGTAAAAAGTTGTACACACATTTTTCCATCTATGTCTATGCATCTTTATGGCCCTGTAGTTATGGTGCAACGCATCATGGCTGATATATACAAGTTGTTGAAGCATTCCAGTCAATGACAGACATCACTGAAAGGTTGAAAGTTCTTTGTGACAGCTAAACGTCTATTCTTTGATAGACTTCAAGCCCACACTTCAATTACTGGAACAGATAAAAGGAACTTTTTTTGATACAAAAGATCCCAGCACAAGAGCGTCCTGCAAACAGGGCAAGACACAAGACATCTTCTCATATCCTCCTAAGTAAAAAGGAGCATGTTTAGACAAATTAATAAGAGCCCTACCTTTTGCTTCCCACATTTTGCAGTTTCCATTTCTTCTTCTCCAACATCTGAAATCATTTGCAAATAGATTTTGGAAACCAATGCCTCTTGAAGAAATGACATGTCTTATTTCCACCTCAGAACTTCAGAAGAATTTTCTGTTGCTAGCTGTATTGCTTCCTACTGCACATCCAAGAGAAAATGGGGAGCTATAACCAATACAGCTCATTCAGTTCCCCCTGATGGATCTTCAGCTCAGGATGGTGACATCCGCCTTGCTCATGCTCATGAGGATCTCAGGATTTTCCTTGAGTTCAGCTGCATTCTTGGTTCCATAGGAGCAGCCCTGGGATCCTGAGTAGTTTCAGCAAGATTTCAGGTCAATATCATCAACATGGTCACCATAAATCCTTGCATCACAACGTGATTGTAATCATTATCCCACATGGCTTCACTTGCAAGATTTCACCTGAGGCTACTTCAGACCTGGCTGCCAGTCCGAAGCAACATATGGGCATTTATAGTATCACTTCTCTAGCGCTGTCTTCACACAGGGGTGGTGAACATACACAGTCTCGGTGTCATATTTCTCTCCCTGCAAATGTATGGTCTTAACAGATGCCTTAACACATGCAAACAGAAGGCATAGCCGTCCACTCTTCCTGAAAATGTATTGAAACTCAGACAATCCCGTTTGTCTGCAACAATTTTGTTCTTCTGAAAAAGAAGCCGCACTTCACATCCTGACAGGCTGCACTGTGCGTGTTACATTGGCCATATTCACTGTGTAAGGGAGCAGTTTTCAACCTTATACATTCAGCATGAAATAACTTGCACTGCACAGCAGTTACCAGGTGTAAACAACCACCCACCAGACTATTTTAAACAGTCAACAATCCCCAGGCTGCCAGGTAATGTGAAAGGCTAATCCAGACAGTAAAAGAAGGAGAATGAGTAATGAGTTGAAAACATACCATTTTGTGCCCGAAGAGGCCACACTGCAGGCCGTTTCTGAGATGCCCTTTGGCATCCTTATAAAAAACGTTTATTACTAGAATCCAAACCTACTTGCTGTGAAGAAATGACAGTCATTCAAAATGTTTTGTCTATGTTGACCCTATTATCTATTTTTCTTTCTCTCTACACCATCACCTCACCATGCTTCTAAGGTGACTGAAAATGGTAGATGTAATACAAGTTTCTAGTATCTCTGAGATGAGACGTTTGAAGTCCTTAGATGTATGCACCAGCCAAAAAGAGTATAAGGGATATGAGAGCATCCCTACGCACAAGGGATGCATAGAAACAAGTATTTCGGTAAACTGTGGTTATGGTAAATTCAGTGAAAGTATGAATATGTCTGCTGCTTTGATTGCTGGGAAGGGGGGGGTATATAGAAATAACCTGGATTATTTAATTTCTTTTTTAAATCCTCTCCCTCTTCTGGAGTCTACGTATGTGCAAATCTGAATGCTATCTTTGCAATTGTTGGTGTCTCTCCTGTTAAGTGATACCACTGCTACAAAGACATTTGTACTGTTGACATTATTATAATTAGTATAAGGGTTAGCTATTGTATTAGTTAGAGAATCCTTCCCTAACTAGCTGAATATATTTCTATGATTTGTGAGGCCCTTATTTATTCTGGATTTAGGTTTAAAATACTTAGCAAAATTATTGTCAAACATAAAAGCATTGTGAACTTTGTGGCAAATTAATATGTATTATTTTTCCAACACGGTGTTTGTCCACTCTTCGTTCTCCTTTTTTTGTAAAGTATTAATCATCCATGCAGGAAATTCAATCAGTACTCGTGTGATAGGCAATAAATACAAAAACATAATTTCTTTGTTGTTTTTATAAGTGGTTGGCTATTTGTTTTCAGGTTATTTTTGGTGTGAGGGAAGGTGCTAGTATTTATATGTATTTGTGCAGCAAATGTTGGAATGGAATATTTTACATTAAACTACTTAACACTATGAAAGATTAAAACCTATGAAACTTATAAATGATAAATATTTAATAAAGAGAATACATGCTGGCAGAAATCTAAGGGTTACGGGCCCTTTCTTTTAAGATACAGAGACAAAACCTGTGATTTGTCTTCAGGCAAGGGTAACTGAAATGTCATCCAAGACTCACACACTTTGACCTCTTTTCGCTGAGTAACATACCAGTTGCATGGCAGGTGCATTTGAAATATTAAATTTTGATGGAACTGGGAAGCAAAACTAGAGCTACATGTGTATGTCAGCGGAAATGAGAGACATGGCTAATCTACCAGGAGCAAAAAACTGTTCTGCCCACTTCAGATGGAGCACCCAATCAGACACTGTATCGCTGGAATGGTGATAGAGTTACAATCAGTTTCTCTGATAGGATGATGAATTCTGTCAGATTTTTACAAGCAAATGACATGCACTCACTGGACTGGGATTTGAGGAGAAAAGTGGATTTAATCCAGAAGTAACTGACAGCATGAGAGATTGAAAGGGTCAAAGGGGGGAAAGCAGAAAGTGCTTTCTTAGAGGAGTAATTTTTTATTCAATATAACTAAACCGATCTAGATGAGCCTTCCAGAGAGTCAGACTAGATAAAATATTCAGACAGGCTATTTTAATCTGGTCTATGTCTACTCTCTATAAATCTGTTTCTAATCTGTGTTCCCTTACCCAATATAAATAATATAGGAGGAAGATTGTATATCTGAGATGAAAATACAAGGCCATAATTCCTTAATGGTCTCAAATCCAGCCTAAAAATTGAATGCCTGAATTCCGAAGCCACTTCCTAAAACTGTTGCATGTCCTCCATCTTACTGATACCTTCTGTGGGGAAATGGAGGGGAGGCAATCCCTTACTGTGTAGAGAAAAGTTTTTTCTTGACTTTTGAGTCAAAAAGGGATTTTCCCAGAAACCTCACAATGGTATGTTCTGATACTCTCATCACATAGCTAGGGACAGGGATTTAACCTTACTGTTATTAAAAAGAATATGGACCATGATGGTCCATATGGACCAGCGGGGCGGCTGGCGGGGGCGGGCGCGCGCTCTGACCGTTGCCGGCGCTGAGGCGGCGATCGCCGTTACTCGCCGTTACGATCGTTGAGCTGAGGTAAATCGCGGCTAAATTCTTTTGGAAAGAGACCTGGGAGTCCTGGTGGACAACAGGATGACCATGAGCCAGCAATGTGCCCTTGTGGCCAAGAAGGCCAATGGCATCCTGGGGTGCATCAAGAAGAGTGTGGCCAGTAGGTCGAGGGAGGTCATCCTCCCCCTCTACTCTGCCTTGGTGAGGCCACACCTCGAGTACTGTGTCCAGTTCTGGGCTCCCCAGCTCAAGAAGGACAGGGAACTGCTGGAGAGGGTGCAGCATAGGGCTACCAAGATGATTAGGGGACTGGAACACCTCTCTTATGAGGAAAGACTGAGGGAATTGGGTCTGTTTAGTCTGGAAAAGAGACGGCTGAGGGGTGACCTAATTAATGCTTACAAATACTTAAAGGGTGGGTGTCAGGAGGACGGGACCAGGCTCTTTTCAATGGTGCCCGGCAACAGGACAAGAGGTAATGGGTACAAATTTGAGCATAGGAAGTTCCACCTCAACATGAGGAGGAACTTCTTTCCTTTGAGGGTGGCAGAGCACTGGAACAGACTGCCCAGAGAGGTGGTGGAGTCTCCGTCTCCGGAGACATTCAAAACCCGCCTGGACGCCTTCCTGTGCAACCTGCTCTAAGGTGACCCTGCTCTGGCAGGGGGGTTGGACTAGATGATCTCCAGAGGTCCCTTCCAACCCTATGATTCTATGATTCTATGATATATAGCCAATTAGCCAGAACAGCTCTGCAGAAGGGGATACAGTGGAGATTCTGGACTGAGACACGCATTACCAGCTGACATGATGGTATTTTGTTGCACACTAGCAGTATTGGCCTCTTCTGCATCACCTGAAGTCAGTTATCATAGCAAACCAGACTAAAAAGTTTTGGGTTTTTCTGAGACATAACTCCCTTTCAACCCAAAAAGCGTACCACTGCTCCAGCAGTACTTGTCTGCAGAAGTTTATTGATGTGGACATATCCAAAGATCCTTCCAGCCGTTACTTAGTCTTACTTGAATAGGTGCGAGCAGTGGCAATGGCCTCTCCATGCTGTGGTGGAATAAAGTATTAGAAAACAGAAGCTGAGACTCCATCCCTCCATGCCAGCAATCTTTGGGGCCAGAAAGACCAGTTTCTCTTTCTGATATCTGCATCAGGCAGTGGTGCTCTGCATCAGCTGAAGGTGCTCTGTTTGATTCTTTCTGAGCCCAAATATCTTGGATTCTTGTGCATCAACATCAGCCCAACCATCTTCACAGACTGAGTTATATTAGGGTTTAGTAAATTTTGTTTTAAGACTTGAGGCTCTGTGAAGAGAAGTTTGGGCCTACAGAGTAGTATTACTGATTGCCGCCTTTTGTTCTTAGTTTTGCAGTGCTAAGCCGATACGCGATATGAAGAAAAAAAGCTAGAAGGTCAACAGACGAATTAAAAACTGAAATTAAAGAGAAAAAATTCAAGCCCCTTAACTGGGACTTGTGCAGAATTATGTAATTAAGTCCCAAAGTGCTGAAGACTACTGTGCAGCTGTCACCTAAACCAGTAACCCTCCATTTATTGCTTTAAAATCCTCCAGAATGATAGCACACACAATGAGTTGCCTCAGTCTTGGCAGAATGGAGCAAACTCTTACCTTGTTTTACCCCAGTACTTGGAAGGGAAGCATCACTTCTGTTATTAAGCCTGAGCAGCTTAATCCAGACATCATTAGGTTTAACTCACTCTGACAAACTTAGACTTAAAAGAAAAAAAGCCTTCTGTGACAGTTGCCCCTTTCTTGTAAAATATAGCCTCTTATATAGCACAGGATGATGGTGAGCTTGTTTGTCCAAGAACTGGGACACCAGTTTCGATTCTCTCCTCAGCATTTAAGCTCCCAGTTCATCAATCAATGCCCTAATCACTAGGCATTGACTCTTCTTTGTAGGAATGTTTGTCTGTCTCCTCAAAAATTATGTCACTTTGCATTATTGGGTTGGAGACACAAACTGTCTTTATAGGTGATTGATCCCTAATCTCAAGGTTACTTTTTTTGCATTTTATTCAATGAACCAGGAAGCGGTTCCCCTCTCCCTGATCAGAATTCTAAGATACCAATTTTTGTGTGGAAATGGAAGACCATGTCTTTCATTAGCTTTGTTTTTAAAGAAAAGCTCAGAGGTACGTTTGATGAGTGGATTTTGTGCTGGAGAAAAAAAGAGGAATCTGGATGATGTGCCTAAGAGGCAAGATTTAATGATCCTGCTGTCCTGTTGCCTAACTCTAGGCGGCTTTCCACTCAAGATACTAATTGTTCTGCTTCCCATTTGAGGATATCTATCTACGTCCACATATCTAACCTAGCCACCAAACCTGTGACGGCAGATGCCTGAAAGATAGTCATCCTATCCTTACTTTTGGGATCATCATTTATAGGATCCAGCCTTGAGAGCACATTGCTGTTGGGCAGCAGCAAATTAACTTTATGAAATGTAGGTTTTAAAATTCCTTCTTATCTATCTAATAAATTGCGACCTTAAAAAAGAGAAAGAGTCTGGCCTAGAGAGTTAAATTTATCATGACATTAATCTGACTATGTTTTTACTCTGCTTAAAGTTTAATTTGATTCTTTCTCTCTAATAAATCTCATTTTAATTAAGACAGCCCAAAATGAATTATAGGGACTGTTACTGGATGCTCATTGTTGAATATTTCAGAGATAAACGAAGCTGACTCCTGCCCTCAAGTGAAGCAGAAACAGCATGGGGGCATAAACACTGGTGGGGACGAGATTGCAAATCGTAACATGAACTGGAATTATGAGGCTCCTACCAGTTGGTCTTGGCTAGTAGACCCTGTACGGGCAGTGAAAAACCTCGTAATTTCTATAGGGAGTGTATAAGACATACTGTCAGCCCTATTTGGCTTTTTTTTTTTGTTGCAATGGCCATCCGTGCAAGTACCACATGCTGGATGTATGTAGCATAGCTGGAATAGTATGTACAAATTCATGTACAGATTTGACAGTATTGCATTACAGCTGAGCCAGTGAATTTCAACATTTATCTATAACAATCTGGCCATCCCAGTCAAGCACTTTTCCTCCCCTTGGAAGAAGATTATCAGTGATGCCAAACTATACAAACAGCACTCGGTTCTTTTTTCTAATTTGCATTGGCTTGAAATGGAGTTGTTCAGATATACTTGAAGGCAGAATTGCGTCCATAAAGGGCCCATTCCTGCAAAGCGTGACGTGCATGCAAATAACTCAGCCTACAAAGATTCCCATTGACAGCATTAACTTTATGGCCAGATGTACGGTTTCGCGAAATCAATACCTTTGACAAGAGAGAAGTTTTTTGAACATGAGACGCATGGCTTTTCACAGCCATTAGAAATGAGTATTCAGTAAAAGTTCCCATATTTGAATTTCAGAAATTAAAAAAAAAAAAAAGCGCAGTATTTCTTCTCCATAGAATATGACTAGAGTAGTTCTCCTGGTTTACTAGCAGATATTGTCAGATATAAAACAAGAAATTTCTTTGACAGGACATGCTTTCATACTTTAAAACTATATTTTTATTTAAAAGTTTGTTCAGCATAAAAGGATCATGAGTCCTTAAAGAGTTTCTTAAACTCTTTGAACTGTATAAATGAGAACAAAAGATTTCTAGTCCGGTATTGTGCAGATGGTGCTGTATATTGTAGTATAATTAAAATCAATTATTGAAATGGTGATAAGGTCACAGTTAGTATCTCTGTTAGGATAATAAACTGTGTTAACTTTTTTCCCAAAGGGTTGGACTCACAGGACGGGGGTTTTAGAGGAAGAGTGCACAGATTGTATAAAGCAGTTGCAAATGGTAGAATAATCAGTAGAACTGTAAAAAGATAAACGCAGCAGCAACTGATTATGTTATAGGTTGATGCCATCCAGTGGTTCAGTGGAGCACTGAGGGACAGGTTTTGAGGAGTATCTGGTATGAGATACCATTTACAGATCGGGCTACATATTGATTGTGTTTAGTGATTATCAGTGTACTTATGTTCTAACCTACAGTTATGTGATACTCTTCGTATACACTTTGGCCTATATAGATATACACAAGCATATATTGCCTTGCATGTGTTGTGTGTTTGTGTGCACATACAGACAACAGTAATGTTATATAGTACAGTTTCCACGTGAAAGGACGCACCTCGGAAGAGCACAGTTATTAAATGATGAGGCAGCTAACTTTTCCTGAGGTAAATCAAGTTAAAAATGTGCGCTCTAGAAGTGGAGCAATTGTTTTATTTCAGAGCTCTACACTACAATGAATTTTCTATCTTATCAGATGCCTGTAAAGGGGAGACATCCTAAATTAGCTGTATGCAATTGTGAATGCAGTTAAAAGTAACCTTACCTACACCATCATAACAATATTGCAATTTATTTATGTGCCCTCTACTTAGAAAATAAGGAAATACCAAAGGACTTGGTATAACATGGTTTTCAGATTGATGCATTGCATTCCATTGCCAAGCTGCAGAAAAATTGCCTGTAGATGTTAATTTTATAGTGTTCAGTAAGCAGAACTGTTATTCTATTAGCTTCAAATTAGCAAATCAGTGCAAAATTTAAAAAATTAATTCAAGCTTTGACAAGAAATCTGCTTGCTAGTTTCTTGTTGTGTACAATGTTAATATTCAGCCTCCAAAATATTATTCTCTTTTAACAACTTGAGCTCATCAGTTTTATGCCACCAGGATTGTTGATTTAAAAAAGGAATACAATCTTCGTTATAACAAAATACTTCTCAAGAAAAGTACTGGTTCCATGAAAATCCATTGTTAATCATCAAATGAGTAAAGAACCATGGTACAAATAGCGAGGTATTTATGCCAAAGTCAGAAAACTGGATTATGTGTGGATTCACAATGAACTTTGTACCTGCAAGCAAGTGTGAAAGAATACAAGCCACCATCTGAACTTCTGCATTTGAAAAGTTCTTATGAGGCAGGAGCATTTTTGCTATCTCGGTTACTTTGCAAAGCCTCCACCGACAATATCTGAACCATATGCTCCTCCATCTCAGTTGCCTTAATTAAGTGGATATTCTTCATGACCAGGGTGAGTCTGAAGAGCAGCACCATAATACTGGAGGGATCGGGGGCTGTTCCCCCTCCATTCAGAAACACTGACATTACTGCCACTGCCTGACGTGCCCCAGCCCTAGCTTGTTCATCTGGAAGGACTAGAACAGGAGACCATGTCCAGAGACAGTACGGAAATGTGGTAATGTTTTCTACTAGAAACATTCAGCAAACATTCAATGAATAATGTTCAGCTCTCTCTTTCACCAATTTCACTGCCCAGGCCTCCTACTCTTCTTCCACTCCCTGCAGCCCCCACCTTCCTCCTTCGAATGGGACATTCAAAGTGTCTCCCATCCTAAAAGAACATTCAGCAGTGTCTTTTTAAACCACAGAGAAAAGTGGTCAAGGCATGTAGCATCCAACAGTGCTGCAGGGGTCTGTATTCCAAGCAGAACAGGACCCGTGTTACTATCAAAGTTAGCATATCAGGTGGAAACATTAAAAAAAGAAAATAAAAAAAAAAATATAGTGTAAAGTCAGAAAGAAGAAGTATCAGTACTAGTTATCTCAAAAGGCAACACATTCATTTTAAACTTCTCTAATTCCAGCTGTTTGTATTGTTGATATCCTCTCCTGGGCATCTTAGAGACAGGAAAATGGTGAGCTGGCGGAGAAGAGAGCATTCCTTCTAACACTGATTGAGTGTGTAATTTTCCAAGGTGTATCTGGATTCATAAAAGTCGTCTATTCATGCTAATATGGTCTGTGAAACACAGTATAGTTTTTCTGGATTACATGGAATGCAAAGAACCATGAATTTGAGAAACCTGACTCAATCTTTGCAGATATTCGCCTTAAAATAAGTGTGAAGAAAATGCGTGTCTTCTATTCATAAGTATGCTTATATGATATAACAGTTTATTTAGGGGATTGAAGGAGGTATTGGGACTTGTTTCTTCTTTTGAGAATGGAGGTCAGTGCTAAACAGCTCTGAGAGATCAGAAACAGCTCACACTACTTTTCCGTGAAAAAACAACTTCACGAGTGCTCCGTGTTGGAATTCCTGCAATTCCCTGTGGAGTGACAAGTGATAGCATTGGCACATGGTAAACACATTTTGAAGTACATTAGAGGAATTACTAGATTATATTGTCCTCTGTGGAAATTGCATGATCTTCAAAATTTGCAGATTTTGGTTGAAAGGAAAGTGCAGAGATGAAGGAGAAAAAAATATTTTCTGCGTGTTCCTTTTTTTTTTTTCTTCTGTAAGTGGCAGAAGCAGAAAGCAAAAGGAGAGGGCTAAGAAAATGCAAAGTGACTGACAGAGTTATCCCACTTCCATTTTGACAGGAACACAAAGGGTACTGAAAACAAGCCAGTTTCCTGGCAGTCTCTTTCATAGGAATTCTTATCTGTTCTCAACAATTATTAAAACAGAAAGTGAAACTTTTAATTCAAGTTACCAAAAAAGCCTTTTGAATACTTAATTGTTGCATCTTTTCTGTCCCCTTGAGTGCCAAGCAGCACGCAGTTAGTGTCATGCGAGCCTTCCCCCAACTTGTGAAGTCCACAGCGTTTCAAATCCAGACCTAAGGTTTTTGTGCATCTGTTAACAGGGAAGTGCCTTCTCTCATTTAGCAATTATTACTTTTTTCCCTAATCTCAGCCACGGGCAGTTTAATTTTACTTTGATCAACTGTCTTGTCTTTATATCACTTGTCTGAGATCTGAAGAGAGAAACATGACTGAGGAAATGCTTCTGAACTGGCATTAATGTGATTCAACTCATTTGAATAAGTTTTGGATTAAATTTGACACTTTTTTATCTGTAAGTTTGGATAGATATTTTTCATAGATGTTGGGATGGGAAAGCATGAACACATGGATTCACTGCAATAGTTACAGGTGCCCATGTATGTCTGTACTCTGACTGTATAAGTTGTAATGCATAATTCTGTACTCTGTTGTATACTTACATCAGTTATTCTTCACTTTCTCTAACTTTGATCTTGCCTTTGCCTCTGAAATACAAGAATATTAGTCGTTACAGCATGCTAAAAGTTGACAAATGGCATGGGTGAGGAGGGTAAAACTGGAGACCTCTCAGGGCAAAATGCTAGCTGCCAGTCACGTCTTCTGCAGAGGCTCTGCTTCTCTGGTACCCTCAGAGGCTGCAGTATGGAATAATGATTTCGGTAGTGGATTTTGCCGTTATTATTTAGATCCTTGTCAGACTATTTAGGGCTTCATAGGCTTAAATTGTCCTTTCACTTCCACCCAGGAGATCACTGGAGGCCAGTACAGTGGTGCTGAGGGCAGTAGCGTAATGAGCTGAACTCCTACTCATCCTTCCATATAACCAGGTTTCAACACCTCAGGCATGACAGGAAAGCTCTTTCGGAAAAGTGTATTACAGTGACCTTATTTTGGCAAATCCAGCAGTGGAGAGGAAGCAGCACGGGGACTGGTCGCTGCATTAGAGTGCAGGAGCAGCATGGCCAACCAAAAGGTGTCCCTGTGCTACAAAAAGGAGTTTCTCTTCTTTAAAATAAGTTGCTGATATAAATTGGGATGATGTTATCTCTGCCTTGGTTAACTGTGTCGCACATGAGTGCTAAGTCCGTCCAAGTAATGGATAATATGTTCCTCTAGTCCAGCAGCTTCAAAAAAGATGAAGCTGTAGGCCTGTGTACCGCAGGAAACTCCTTGCCTTCTTTACTTCATCCAGAGCAGTCTTGGGAGTCACACAGGAAGGGGGCACCATTCCGAATAATGGTTAAGACCAGACAGTCCACAACATAACTGCACGAAGCTCTGGAGTCCTCAGCACAAGAAGGACATGGACCTGTTGGAACAGGTCCAGAGGAGGACCACGAAGATGATCCGAGGGCTGGAGCACCTCTCCTGTGAGGACAGGTTGAGAGAGTTGGGGTTGTTCAGCCTGGAGAAGAGAAGGCTCGAGGGAGACCTCATAGCGGCCTTCCAGTGCCTGAAGGGGGCCCACAGGAAAGATGGGGAGGGACTCTTTATCAGGGAGTGTAATGACAGGACAAGGAGTAGTGGTTTTAAACTGAAAGAGGGGAGATTTAGATTAGATATTAGGAAGAAATTCTTTACTGTGAGGGTGGTGAGGCACTGGAACAGGTTGTCCAGAGAAGTTGTGGATGCCCCATCCCTGGAGGTGTTCAAGGCCAGGCTGGATGGGGCTTTGAGCAGCCTGGTCTAGTGGGAGGTGGCCCTGCCCATGGCAGGGGGGTTGGAACTAGGTGATCTTTAAGGTCTCTTCTAAACCAAACCATTCTATGATTCTATGATTCTATAGTGGTCTAACGTGTCATTCAAAGCATCCAGGCTTTTACAGCAACCTCAAAGTGTTTTGTTACTGAAGGTTTTTGTAAGAATAACACTTGTAAGCAATATTGTCTTGAGGCTAAAGCAGTTTCTAGTTTGTTACTTCTCACAATCCTTTGCTACACTGCATTGTACTATGAGGTAATTAAAACTGATATCCCTCAGAAGTTACAGATTCCTCGCTCTGTGTTTATTTAATCAGGCTGAACACAAAGAAAAAAGTTTGGAGGTAAAAGCAAATCTCTAATTGAGATTGTTGTAGATAGATCCCACTGGATTTCTTGTTTAGTCCTGTCAGGCTGCAGTGTCCAAACAGTGAAACGGTTTGAATTCCTGAACACTTGTGCTGTGCAAAGACAATTGGCAAAGGAAGGATAAAACTTGAAATCGGCCGGTTTGTTTTGCTAATCGTTGTTAGGAGTTTGCAGTCAAGCCCAATGCAAACTACTTTTATTTTGCTAACTCTGCATAAAGATCATGAAGGAAGATCTTCCTGAGGAAGACTTTGAAGGAGGGTAAGAAAAGGGATTTGTGGCATAATTCAGAGAAGTAATTCGGAAATGTCTATGTAGAATCTTCATTACTTTTTCTTACAGAGTAAAGAAATGGGCTTGGAGCAGGCACAATTGCAGTAGCAGAAGAAACAAAAGGCAAAACCCGAATACAAAAGCAGGGACAGAGAAACACAAGTTCTTTTTAGAGTTTTTAATTTAGTTAAAACAATGTGGAATATTTACAATTACATTATAAATTGTTGACTTTGAAACTGGGCGTTCAAGAATGCTTTGACTACAATAGAAATTATCATCATTTTGTAAAATATTGAGGATGACAAAATATAAATTCTAGAACTGTCACCCTGCTTTTAATAGCCAAAATGTTACCGAAACAAATTAAATAATCAGTTTATAAGCACATAGATAATAAAATAACAAAATTATATGAAACAGCCAACATCAATTTATCAAGAACAAATCAAGTCAAATCAATCTGTTTTCCTTTTTGACACTATAACTGCCCTAGTGGATACAAAGGAAGCAGTGGATATGATATATTTGGACTTTAATAAGGCTTTTGACACGCTACCAGTTGCATTCTCATAAGCAACTTAGGGGAATGTTCTGGATAAAATTGCCATCTGGTGGGTGCACCCACTTGTTGCAGAAATGTACTAAAAAATAGTTACGACACTTCACTGTCAAACTGGGAAGATGTTTTATATAATGTGTTTTACAGGCTTTTCCTATGTTTTCTTCCAATTTCATTAATGAGCAGAAAATGCTCATCAAAAAGCTGTGATTTTTTTTTTTCCACTGATAAGAAGGGAATATTTTGGAGAACAGGATTAAAATTCAGAAGTCTTGGTAGTTTGAAGAAGTTGCCTGGAATCTATAAAATTACATTCCGTAAACATGAAAGATGTGCTACAATTACTAAGGAAAAATAAAATGCCCGAGCAGAAAATTTTTAATAAGTGTGAAAATACTGTACAAAGGGGCAGGGCTGGATCACAATCTAAATATGAAACCACAGTTTAAATACTGCTGTACAAAAAAGGAGAAAATAAATTGCAATGTTTGGATGTAAAGCATGGCAGATAGGAGGTATTTTATTTTACACATGACATTTTAACTGTAGCATGATGTCAGATACTTGGTTTTCAGGAAAAGGTAAACAAAAGCTAAGAGTCCAGAGGAAAGTCAGAAGAGGTATGAGAGGTTTAGAAAATACCTTGTGAGGAAAATTTGAGAACTTGCTGATTTATTGTGCCTTCTTTGTTCTAAACTAAACAAATATGAGAAAGCTTGTCACAAAAAGAACAGTGAAATGTTAAGATTATTATCATGACAAGAAATCAATATTTCCTCCTATCCACTGAGGATAGGACAAAGGTAGTTATCTGAGTTTACCCAAGAGAGAGTTAAGTTAGATGCTAAGAAAGACTAAGTGTAGGGACAGATTGTGCTGGAACATGCTAACTGTGCAGTCTCCTTCACTGGAGATTTCTGAGGACACGTTAGATGAATGTGTAATCAAGAGTGAGCTGGATATACTTCATCCTGTCTCAGAGGTTTCTTTCAGCCTAGCTTTGTGTGATTTCTACTTAGTAATGCAAATGTCTGAAATTAGTACTTAGGTGGATTCTAGAAAACAGCTCTTAGGTGGATTCACGCAAAAGCATCTCTGCCAACAGCCTGGCAGCAAAGCCTGCTGAGGAGGCCTTGAAGCTAGGAATGAGGACATGAAGGGAGATGATGACCCACAGTCCATTGAGGAACCGGTGGGCTGCATTGGCAAGAAAATGCGAAGGGTATGGTAGACAAGCCAGAGCTTAAGAATGACAAAGCAGGGTGAAGGAAGCCCACTTCAAGCACATGCACACAAACAGGGAAGTGCATGGAGGACAGCATCGTGGGGGGAGCTCTCATACTTTCTGAGAAATCAACAGGCTGGAGCACCTCTCTGAAATGCTAGTAGCATGGGACAATAACAGGTGGAATCAAAAGCCTGTGTGGAGTTGCAGGACTACAACCTTGTACAGACATGGTGGCGTGCTGCAATGGATGGACACATGCTCTTTGGCAAGGACTGGTGAGGAAGCTTGTGGGGACATTCAGCTTTTTGTGAGAGACTAGCGGGAATTCATGGAGCCTTGCCCTGGGACAGACAACCCTTTACGCGTTAGGATTGGAGGGCAAACCATGTTGTGGCAGATGTCTGCTACAGACTACCGGATCATGAAGAAGACGTGGCTGTCTTCAGACAAGGGGAAGACGCCTCACATTCAAAGGCCCTGGTTCTCATGGGAGACCTAGTACGTGCTAGATGGCAACACAACATTAAACAAGCAATCCTGGGAATGCATTGATGAGAACTTCCTAGCAGTGGTGTCCAGTGATCCAACAGTGGCCGACGCTCCATTGGGCTGGATGCTTGCAAACAAGGAAGGGTTGGGGATATGAAAGTTGGGGACAGTCTTGGCTGCAGTGACCATGAGGTGGTGGAGATCCCAATCCTTAGAGAAGAAAAGGTGGCAAATAGGAGGAGCACAACTCTGGATCACAGGATAGCAGGCTTGGCCTGTTGAACGATCTACTTTGAAGGATCCCACAGGAGATGGTCATGGAAAGAAGAGCAGACCAAGAGAGCTAGCTGATTTTCAGGGATCACCTCCTCCAAGCATAACAGTGACCCACGCCAATGTGGAAGAAATCAAACCAAAGCAGCAGGAGGCCTGCATTGAGAATACGCAGGAGCTCCTGACTCAACTCAGACCTAAAATGGAATTGTACAAGAGATGAAAGCTGTGACAGGTGAAACGAGAGGAATATGGAGACACTCTGAGTGTGCAGGAATGGAGTTAGGAAGGCTAAAGCCCATCTGCAGTTGAATCTTGGGAGAAACAGAAAGGGCAACATGAAGGACTTTTACAGGTCCATTAACAGCAAAAGGGAGAATAGGGAAAATGAGGGCCTGCCACTGAATGGGACAGGGGACTTGGTGACAAAGGACATGGAAAAGAATGAGGTATCCAATGCGTTCTTCACCTCAGTATTTACTGATAAAATTTGCCCTGAGGACCCGCAGGCCCCTGAGACCAGTGGGAGAGTCTGGAGCAATGAAGTTTTATGCTCTGTTAGGAGGACCACATTAGGGAACATGAAACCAAGGGGACATACACAAATCTGTGGGACCCAACTGAATGCATCCATGAGGACTAAAGGAGATGGTTGATGTCATTGTGAGGCCACTCTTGATTATCTTTGGAAGATCATGGTGACTGAGGTCCCAGAGGACTGGAAAACAAAATGTCAGCTCTACCTTCAATAAGGGCAAGCAGAAGGATGTAGGGAACCACAGGCGACTCAGCCTCACTTTAATCCCAGTGGAGGTGATGGAGCAAATTCCCCTGGAAACCATTTCCAAACACATTATTGTATTTTAGACATTTTCCAATCCTTTGTAGAAAAATGCAAAGCATGTTTTTATTTGTAGTATAATAGACAGAGGTTACATGTCCACAACATCGAGGCTCTCATCAGCTCAATGATCTTGCTAGTCAAATGTCACTTACCCCTTTCTGCCTCAATAACAAGCAGACTATAACTTTTAGTGTCTCACAAATCCTGGTGAAGCTTCACGTATTCAGACAGTATCTTTCAAACAGCACACTGCTACTTTGTAGTACGGATCACATTTCCAAAAAACTGCCTGCTTATTCTGAACACGCCCATTTCTTCATGACCGTCCTAATGCCATACTTGGGCATAATAAAGTGGAACCATCTGGGACTAGTAGATATTTGGGAGAGAGAGTGAAGATGAGATTATCTGGGTGCACACTGATTGCAGTTGCAGAAGCAATAAATTCATTTTTTAAGGGAAAAATTTTCAGGAAGTTTAATTTGCAGAGTGAGAAAATTAATTGAGAACATGGGTAATTTTCATCTTTCCATCCAGCAAAAAGAGAAAACTAAAGGGAAACAGTGAATATAATTGGAATGACAAGAAAAAGAAACAGTCACTCATAATTGTTCTTGGTGACAGCATAATTTTTTCAAGAATACAATCAGAGGTGTCTGACAATGACTTTCAATAGCACTGAAAATGTGAATGATATCCAATCAATTATTTATTATGACCGAAACAGTTACACAATCAGACAGACACTTGGAGGGGACAAATCCATATTCCCAAATTTAAATTATTTTTAAAATCAATAATTAAGATATAGATCACATACACAAATTCTGTGTCTAGATATAACCTGTATGTTATACTCTTGATGCAAAACAAAAAAAGTCACCTTTGTAATTCAAGGGGAAGAATTATACAGCTTTATTAAGCAGGGCACTGCTGTGGAGCTCTATTGAGGCTTTGGGGAAAAAGCTGTCGTGAAAAAATGAAGATATTTTAACATTTGCATTTGTTCTGAATTAGCATAAAATTAAAATATCTTATTTTTCCATAGAACAAAGCGACATTTTGTAAGAAGCTTGTTTTCACATTCATGATGATGATGGCTCAGACTGCCTGATTCCTGATTCTGGGGATGGTTGTGCATGGGTTATGGCTGTGCAGAATTTAGTGCTGTTCTAAAGATTGCTAATTAGCAACTGGCCTAAAGGAGTTGTTTGCCAAACTAAGCAGAGTGCAAGAAAACTACAGCCCTTTCCAACACACTTCTTTGCTAGGAATAGTGGGATACTACTGTATTTGTGATGATAAAGATTTATCTTGTACCAAAAGGATCCCTAGCTGCCACAATGTGTCTCGTTTTTAAACCCTCACTACTGGTTGAATTGTGAAAAGTAAGTGAGGCGGATCTGATAATCTGGCCCACATGACTCCTTTACAAAGTAAACATTATCAATGAACACTTGATTTCCTGTATCCTCAAGGAAAATTGCTTTGGAAGAAAAAACTGCTCATGAGTGGCTTTTGATAGGCTCTTTTCAAATGCTTATCTTCCTGGATCAGCAGGCAAGTCTTGTCTGTTCGGAGGGCTTCACTCTATCTCCTTGTTTGGGATACCAAGGGTGATTCACACACATCTGTATCTCAGTTTTCAGCATGTTTTGTTCTGCTGTAAATATCAGTTTTATTGGCAGATATCAGCCTCTCTGATACTCCTCTGTTGGCTGGAGATGTGAAATTCCCCAGCTTCATTTTTTATAAGAGCATCTCCTAGAGATATAATGAATGGCAGCAGGGATTGGAAAAAGCACTTGATAAGTGCTTAAAACCCAGCTTTGTTCATTCTTCGTGGTAATTTGCTCTAACGTTTTCTGCCTAATAGTGCTTAAACTACAAAATAGTCCTTCCTGCATGATTAGCATTTCTCACTATTAAAATATTGCATTCTTTGTGTTTGACCTGATTGTAAGAACTTCCACATGAGGCTGCTGCTGGAATTGTTTTTTCATGAAAAACACTGGGACTGAGTCTCTACAAAAAAAAAAAAAAAA
>VYZM01006667.1:20477-148396 GCA_013398915.1 Dromas ardeola
GCACTGTCACTATCAAGGACAGAAGACAAGTGCAGTCATGAAAAAGATGCCATTTCTGCACATTCAGGGTATCTGTGTAATCTTTGCTGCATAGCACAATTATTTTACAAATTTTAATGCTTTCATTGTTTAAAAAACCTGTCTTTAACCACTAAAAATAGCTGTCTGTCTGAGTATAACGTTATGTGCTTCTGCCCTATAGAATTGGCCTTGCAGAAAAATGCCTCAAGGCAAAAAGAGGCAAGTCTGAACTTGACCCACATCCAGAGTTTTTTCTGAACACAAACCCGATGGGCTGTTGAGTTGGTAATGATTAGAATTGCAGAAAGTTTTTTCTTATTATAGAATCATAGAATCATAGAATCATTCAGGTTAGAAGGGACCTTAAAGATCATCTAGTTCCAACCCCCCTGCCATGGGGAGGAACAACTCCCACTAGACCAGGTTGCTTAAAGCCCCATCCAGCCTGGCCTTGAGCACCTCCAGGGATGGAAAACACTTCCAGGTCCCCAGGGAGCCCTTCCTGTAGTCCCCCTTTAGGTACTGGAAGGCCGCTATAAGGTCTCCCCGGAGCCTTCTCTTCTCCAGGCTAAACAACCCCAACTCTCTCAGCCTGTCCTCATAGCAGAGGGGCTCCAGCCCTCTGATCATCATTGTGGCCCTCCTCTGGACCTGTTCCAACCGGTCCATGTCCTTCTTGTGCTGAGGGCTCCAGAGCTGGCTGCAGTACTCCAGGTGGGGTCTCACCAGGGTGGAGTAGATGGGCAGAATCACCTCCCTTGGCCTGCTGGCCATACTTCTTTTGATGCAGCCCAGGATGCGGTTGGCTTTCTGGGCTGCAAGTGCGCATTGCCGGCTCATGTTGAGCTTCCCGTCTACCAGCACCCCCAAGTCCTTCTCCTCAGGGCTGCTTTCAAGCCATTCTCCGCCCAACCTGTATTTGTGCCTGGGATGGCCATGCCTCAGGTGCACAATGCAAAGCAACACAAAGAATGAATGCAAAAACTGTGTTAGCACATCCATACCACAAATTTAAAAGCACTAAAAACCCAGAAAGCAACAAAATAATATTCTGGCTTCAGAAATAATACCAGGTAATACTAAAGATGGTTAGGTATGTATCTGTAAGTCCAGCTGGATTTTAGTCATAGAAAATGAGAAAGATCAGCCTACTGCCTTACAGTTTTCATGATGTTATCATGAGCTTCATGCTTTTGAGGGTTTTCTTGGCCTTCTTATCTCCTCTCCTGAAAAATTTTGCCTTTATTCAAAATGGTTTCTTTGTCCTATTAATTTCAACAGGATACTTCTCATGATTAATGTATCTGTCATGGCCATAATTCTTTGAAATTAGAAATGAACTCTTTCCTGACGTTGCACAGTCTGCTCTTCATTGCATAGTTTAAAAAAATGTGGGACTGCTGCTTTGTTCATTGACCCCTTAATTATCCTTAGGACTTACGGAGCCTTCTCATTAAAAAAAATTAAATATATTTACACTTTTGTTTAAGTGCCTGTGAAGTCAATACCATATATATTTTACGAATACATAAACTAAGATTAAAGTAGGGATAAACTAGGGATATAAATGAAGTTTTTAAGTACTACATTTTGCTTTGTCCCTTGCACCTTAAGGTAGGAGAGAGTTTTGGGAGAGAGTTCTTGTATTTCTTTACAATCCTGTCAACTCTAATTCCATAGAGTGGGCTTGGGTGTATGTGTGGAAACACACTTGGTGCTGGCAGAAAGCATCCCTGGGTCGCCCATGCTACCACCATCTGCGACATATGCGCTATTTGGCAGTGGGATTTCTCTGCATTTCCTAGGAGGCAGGCCCCATCCATGCCTTTGCTGTTGCCATGGCCACATTCTCTCTCTTAGCATCCTTGAGTGGAGAAGAGTGCGATCATGTTGCTTCCCCAGGAGATTGCCTATGTACTTTCCGCTTCCTTGTGTGCAACATCAGCGTGCCAGAATGATGATTCTTGGTGAGGCACCCGGTAAAATATAGCAAGTTAATGAGACTTTAACCACAGAAGCAGGCAAACCAGAACCTGGTCTTCAGCTGCAGGCAGTTTGTGCTCCTGATTTTAGCATTGAATATAGGAGTCTTCTTACTTTAAAAAAAAAAATAATACAAAGATGTATTTATAAATATATACTCTCTCTAAATTCATAGTTATTGTATAACACATTATACATGGAGGATAGATTCCGTTTTCCCTGGATTATGAAATTTGGGTTCGAATTTTGAGAAAAAGGAGCAGCACTTGTGAGCTGGTTCAGGGATTATCTTCTCACATACTCCCCACTTTAGCTTATTTCGCAGCAATGCCATGACATCACTAAATATTCCTATTGTCGTAAGAATAGCTTTGGTTTCTCAGTAAATTAATCTCTTTTTGTTAGCTTGCTTTGGTGATAACATTTTACATTAAAAGCAGCTGCTCTGTAAAGATTGAAATGAGGACTATGCGATAACCCCACAAAGAAGCAATGCCAGGCTGCAAAGTGCTCTCTCTTTGTCCGGGTGCCAGCATTATGAAGAATCAATACAAAAAGAAAAATTGGGATGAGAAGGAAAACAAACATAACTGTGTCTCCGCTGCTGCTGCTCTCAGGCAAAGGCTTGTTTCTCAATGTTAAAACCTTGTTGTTAAACAGGCAGAGGGGAAAAGATGATGTAATGCTGTGAGGTCTGAAAATATGCAGCACCCAGGGTTTAGGACTGTCTCTTCCTCTAAAACGGTGAAGAAGACCAAGGCCATTTAAAGTTAGTGAAGCAGGATACGTTCTGCTGTGCCCCTCAACTAAAGCAGGATTTGGGCCCACATAAAGATGATTTTTTCTGCTGCATCCTTTTCAGACTCTAACCCAATAATGACATCTCAGTATAGCGTGATGACTTTGATAATCATTGTTGTCTCAGGTATGCAGGGACGGGGGGAGAAAGCAACATCTTATAAATGCCCGCCACCATAATAAAGTGACAATATATTCCATGATTAAAGAATGGGAGCTTTATTTCAAAGAAACCATGGAAACAGTTTAAGCAGTCATGGGTAGAGAAAGAAAAGTTTTCAAGAGAAATACAAGTTTCAGCAAGAAAGGAAAAACAGAGGTCAGATCACGTAATCCTTTAATTGGGATATTAGGAATTTAGCTGTATTATTTTTTACTATGGAGAGGCATCCGGCAAACTCAGACATACATCCCGTTTGCATATACTGCGGAATATAAAGTTGAGTAAGCGGGGGGTTACAGTCCTTCCAGATCCAGAACAATGATTCAAAAATAACAGCCTTAAAATAAACAGAAGCATTGAGCGTGAGGCTTTCGCACTGTCTCCTAGGCTGAGCATCTGTTCAGCAGCTGAGGTGGATATTTAGAGTCAAAAGCAAATTTTAGTAATTTTGGATATGCTCAAACCCCTTTCTCTTACGAAAAGGGTTTTTTACAATCTACTATGCTCCAGAGTGGAGAGCCACCTGGTGGGTATTAGCAGCAGTGCTTTGCTGTGTTCACGAGTGGAACACAAAATACTCTATTTGCAATGTTCCTTTGGTTATTAGTCTTAGGATTTCTGTTTGCAAAATCTTCATGGTCTCTTATTTTTTTTATGCTGTTCTTTTCTTCATTTTGTTTTTCTGTTTAGTTTTCTACGCATGCAATTGTGGTTATTCTTTGCCAAACAGTATTCACTAACGAGGCTTATTGTTATGACAGAGCTGGACAAACTGTTGTAGCCAAAAAAAAAAAAAAAAGGGAAATAACTTCGAAGTGAAAATTCACTTGCTTTCAAACATCTTACAGATGTAGACCCAGTTCACCCAGGTTTTTTTCCTGTGAAAAAAACCCGCTTCAGCCAGGTGCTTGAGCTAGAGAAGGGGAATTAGTACGTCTTTGCTGGCTCAGGGGGTGGAGCACTGTGGCAGACTGGAAGGGACTTGATTCAGTTCCATTAAAATCCACCCACTGCAAGACTGAAGGCTGGGTGCAGGCTGAGGAGGAGGTACCGACAACCAGATTATATGACATTCTAAACAAGGGCTTCCTCACTCTTCCCCACTGAGGTTGTTTCATCGTTTGTTAAATACTGACATAATTACACAAAAAAAAAATGGGAGCAGTCTGAGGCTGATTCTGCAGCCATATGGCTGGGACATTTGCTGGTTAGGCAGTAGATGCATCCATGTTCATATGAGTTACTGTCTATCAATACACTTAGTATCTGTTAATACAGTGAAAGAACAGCAACAAGTGAAATGCAAAGCACGCTGGCCATTACAGCAGCAGGGTAGGACACTTTCTGGGGAGGTAGGAATTGGGAAATCAGATCCCCTCAAGCAAAGGAGACATCTCAGCTTGGAGCTCCTGAGCTGTAAGTCCCTGAATGGTTGAACGAACCCACCTTTTATTCTTGGTTTGGTGAGGCCAGGCTTTCTTTAGCACTGTTCTTTTAACAAGTTTCTGAAATAGGGTTTTCTCTAAGGGCAAGTGAAATGTGGGGTTTTTTAACAGAAAATGCCTTTTTTCAGGCACAGTAGGAGAAAAAGTGGGAAAAATCTGAATGATCCATATCGAATGTGGATGTTTGATTCAAATGTTGTTTGATTCAGCTAAGTTTAAAAAAACATCTCACAGCCTTAATTCCAATTGAGATGTATTTTATTAAGTACTCATATTCCTACTGACATTTCAAAAAGAGCATTCAGAAAGAGCTCCACCTGTATTTTGCATCAGAGTTTAAAGAGAGTGTTGGAAATTCAGGAAGTGAATTTTCCAGTTTCCAAGTCTTGCAGGCAAACAGAAGCTTCTTTCAGAATTTTGAGCATCCTTTAGCCTGAGAAATATCTGGCAAGTTTTATCTCTTTGCAGGAAACAATGGCAAGTTATTCTGTTTTCTATTGTTTCAAATTATCACCTACACATAATTAATTAAATAAGCAATGCAGAACTGTTATGAGAGGGTTGAGTGTTGCAGATAGAGCAGCTCTTTTCTTGGAAGAAAGGTTGGAAAACCACTTATTGGTGTCCTCCTGCAGGGCAATCCGCCTTTCTTGCAGTGTCAGGCAGAGCTATTTACCACCCCTCCTCCCCATCTCACCTCATCCCCTCCTTCACAGCACAGCTCCATCTGTCCGGGCCTGGTGGACAGCATGTCCTCAGATCAATCACATTGCACGCGTCTGGGTGCTCTGACCTGGCTGCTCATTCACCATAAAGGTCTAAATGTTCATTTTGCTACCTGCGGTCCCTTTCTCCGGTGGTCTCAGGAGCATGTTGGGGGCAGCTGTGGGCTGAGTGCGTGCCCTGTCAGGGTGCGCAGAGCCTTGGAGGCACAGGCTAAGCACCCAACTGGTAGAACAAAAGTCAATTCAGAGTTAACATCCAGCCTCTTCAAATGTCTCTGTTTTTAAAATACTGAACGTTCAACAGAATACTTTCATATTTTTGGTCCCCCTTTTCTTTCCTTAATTTTAAAAAATGCATTCCCAGATTAATATACTTTATGTCAGAAGCATTTCTAATCTGAATTTCAGAGTAGCAGTGACTGTAGTTCCTCTACTTAGTACGTGAGGTGCCGTTTTGTCTAGAAGATCCTTCAACAAGATGTCTCATCATCTTGGAAAAAAAAAAAAAAAGATAAAGAATTCACCATGCTCTTTCATCATGTTTCAAATTATTGTATAACCTTGTTGCTAACTATTTTCACTGTAAACAATGAAAAAAAAAGTTTTCTGACATAAAATAGATAATTTCTTATGTTGGAAATCAACTTTTAAAACCCTTGTCTCAGATAAAGTACAAACCATGGCAGATGCTTCAGAATAAACCTTAACTGCTTTGTGCTTTTCACCTGGTTTGTTGCGTGCGGAAGCCTTTTATTGCAGTTCTGTTTTACAGAATCAGCTACTCACTGGGAGCATTCAAGTAGAGCTGCTGATTTTACAAACATGCACATCCACCTGTCAAAGCCATGATTCACATTAAACAGAAACTGTAAAATTAACATTCATTTGTGAGCTAGGTCACGTGTGATCTTAAGTCTGACGAAGCAAGAAACTAGGACAGAGCCAGTTTGTGGTCCTAGAATTCCTGCTGTTAATGTGTAAAATGCATGTGATTACAATTTCAGTTGGCATGCCTCCTGTATCACTGGTGATTTGAAAAATTGCAATTTTATTTGGAATACCATTTCTTTGACTTGTAGAGAACTGTACTATTATAGTACTCAAAGCAAAGCACTGCCACATTACAAATATCCATAAGCTTGTTATTGAAGCAAGTTCAACAGAGGGCCACTAATATGGTCATTGCTGGAGCACTTGACCTGAGAGGAGAGGCTGAGGGAATGGATCTTGTTCAGCCTTGACAAGAGGAAGCTTCAGGGTGACTTAACATCAGCCTTCCAAATCTTGTACGGGGCCTACAAGAAAGCTGGGGAGGGGCTGTTGGCAAGGGCATGTAGCGACAGGACGAGGGGCAATGGTTTTAAACTAGGGCAGGGTAGGTTTAGATTAGACATTAGGATGAAGTTCTTTACAATGAGAGTGGTGAGGCACTGGAACATGTTTCCCAGAGAGGTGGTGGAAGCCCCATCCCTGGAGACATTCAAGGCCAGGCTTGATGAGGCTCTGAGCAACCTGATCTAATTAGAGATGTCCCTGCTTATTGCAGGGGGGTTGGACTAGATGACCTTTAAAGGTCCCTTCCAACCCAACACATTCTATGATTCTATGATTCTGTGATACCTATGAGGATGTTATTGAGAAGATGGGGTGAGCTTCTTTTTTAGAAGCGTGTAGCGGGAGGATGAGAGGAAAAAAAATGGGCACAAATTGAAACGAGAGGCTTGGACCAGACACAAAGTGAATCTTTTTCATGGTGAGCAGAGTCCTACATTAAAACAGGTTGCCCAGAGAGGTTGAATGGTGTCTGTCCATTTTAAGATCAGACTGGATGCGTAACTGGGTCTGATTTCATAGCTGACCCTGTTTTGAGCAGTGGGTTAAACTAGAGACAGGTCCCTGACGTCCCTTTCAACTATAATTTTTCTATGAACCTATGATACATTGTTTTAAAAGAAAACTGTCTAGCAGCCTGTCAGAAACACACTTAAATGCAATATTGACACAGTAAGAGTTACATGAGAAAACCTCTAAGGTTTAGCCATCTCAAGAGACCTCAACAATGTCATGCGAAACTGGATTTGTGCTGATAAAGGAGCTTTGCCATGATTATACCTAATGATCCCTAAAGTCACAGGAGAATATCGTTTCCTCTCCTTGTCACAGGCATGGAAATGTCTACACCAAGGCTGACATTGGGAAGGCATAATTACAGTCATAGGAAGTTCTGACAAGAGGAACTCATGAAGTGAAGTGTCTCATCCTCATGTAACGCTGGCTGTGCACTAGAATGGGTTGCTTCTGCTTCTACTATTCTTTTTTAAAAAATTTTGCATAAAGAAGCTAAATATTTTTAAGGCTCATATTATGTTTTTGTAAGATTTCTGGAGCTTTTTATGGAGTTATTTGAATTTTATTTAGATGTAAGATTCATGTAAAGTTGAGTTGTTTCTGCTCCGTCTGAAAGAACTCTTCAAGACAATTTGCTGTGGCTGTCATAGTTTTCTGTTGTTCCCCAGCCAGCAGGGTAAGATCCTACATGAGATGTGCTTACAGATTTCATGCACTATTGAGCTACATATTTAAAATACAGGTTATTTGTGGTAACCGCAGAACAAGCTCTAAACATAACTTCTTTGCTGTATGCTTTAACTACTCAGTATAGGGAAGTTCATTTCAATAAAGTGCGCTCTGAAGCTTCCTTCTTGTTCTTGTTGTTGTTTTTGTGAATAAACAGAGACTGTCTTTCAGGTAGTAAATCTATGCTTCTGTCAGGGATGAATTTGGTCCTGGATTTATCATGTCATTAATTTAGCACCTATGAACAAAAGTTGTTAAAATCCGAATTGAAATATTCAATGAAGTATAACTCTAGCATAGACTCCAGTAAATTGTCAAGTGACGGGTTTCTGCAAAGATGCCCACTCTTTTCAGGCATATAAGAAATATTTAGCTGACAACCTCGGTATATGAGCCTTTTCAAGAATAATTGCTTTGAAAATGAAGAGAACAGCCACAAAGTGTGAGTCACTACATCCAGTTGTGAAAAACAGAAACTAAGTATATCCCACATGCTCTAATAGTCATACATGAAGAAGGTAGAAACTTTCAAACACTTTTGTAGGACAAACCTCCCACTTTCAAGTATGAAGCCTAGAGAGGAATGTAATTCTAATAAATAAAATTTGTGGTAGTCAATGAAGAAACCTTTGGAATTTCGCTTTTCAAGTACAGCTGAAAGTGAAATGGCCTGCTTTCAAGCACCTTTTAAGTGTTTTGAAAGAATACGAGATTACCATTCCTTTCAGACATCACCAAAACAGCAAAGTGTTCCTGTCCTTTATATTTTCTTTAAAGCACTTTGTGCGTACATATATTATACTGAAATATTCTCTTCTCAAGGATAGCTGAGAAAAAGTATGAAGAGAAGCAAAATTTGAATGTATACAGACTTGAATTGCATACCTTTTCAAAAGGCTTTCTTACAGTATCTGTCTCTCTTACCACAAGACACTAAGTGGTAAGTATATCACAAGAAAAGAACTTATATGTATTATATAAACTGATGATCCAGACAGTCATTACTCTGTTACCAAAAATCAATTGCAGTATTATTGCCTTACATTTTAATAATGAAAGTCGGGGGATGGTGCTTTTGTTCTGCTCCTTTTGTTCAAAAAGCAGCTAACAGTTCAGAGAAGGCTGGCTTCATACATTTATTGGTTAGAAATAAACAGGAAAATGTATACATTTAATCTAACAATGAAATGCCTCAAAATCAGTGTGAAGATCACAGTTACTTAACAAGTTTATATTAAAGTTGTCATGAATATTTAGGTAGCAAAATTTACAGTGACCACTAGTTAACCAGTTCCGTTAAATTTCAGGGGGTTGTGAGACAATTTAAAAGGATTGAGGAAAGGGCAGTAAAGAGAAGCATAATGTAAGAGTTTCCATTCTGAAGAGCAATTTTATAGCTGATAACAAGGGTAGATGTCTGTGGCACACAGTGATGAAAGTGGAAAATACAGGAAGGCAAGAACAGAGAGATGAAAGAGAAATTTCCAACAACAGGAGGACAACAAGAATCATAAAAGAGTTTAGTTCAGATGCTTTCTGAAAACTTGGGAAAGACATAGGAGCTAATACAACAACAGTATATAAAATAATTAGTGGTGAAAAAGGCCAAACAGTGTATTTACTCTTTCTAATGTGGCATAAGCAAACTTATGTCTTGCATAAGCAAACTTCTTTTGTCAACACATTTTTGAAAGATAAAAGGGTGTACTTTGCAGACTATGGATAATTAACCTGTTGAACTCACTTGTGTAAGAAATGGAGAAGAAAAAAGTGCAGTAGAACAAAATAATAAAGAGTCTAACCTTTATACAAGTAATAAAGATTTTACCACTCCTTCACAGAAAAACAAAATTCCAGCAGCTTGAAAGGATTATTTTTTTTTCCTGGAAATATGGTTAGCCTGCAAGTTTTGTACACTTCGCAAAGCACCTCTGGAAGCAGCTAACTGGGCAGTTCCTTTGGCTTTGCTGTGGTGCAGTGCAGATATATAAATTATCCTAAAAAATGCAAAAACATTGAGAGAAATTATGTTCTAAAGTGCAGATTCACACCTGTCTTTGGGAAAGATGAGCCACTACTTCAAAATAGCAACAGCAATAAAGACCTGTCTTTTTCTGTAATGTTCTATATAAAGTCCACTTAAATGAAATGAAATGCTTTTTACTAGCAGCAATAAATCAATTCTTTATGTAAATGAAGCAACTCTACTACTGCAGCAGAAGTTTCTGCTGCTTATGTGTTGTCATGACACTTCTGGGTAGATCATTCCTTCCCCTCCGCCCAGTTCTCAGAAACACTCTAGGTATCAAAGTGTAAGGTTGAAACTTCATCTCCTACCAAGTTTGACCTTGATATTAATTCAATAATTGTCATTTATACCATGAAAAAGTGTTTTGCAGCAAGGTACAGGTGATATCTTGCGATGCTCAATACAAAATACAATCAAAGTTATTGATAACCAGGGTAGTAGAATGATATAATGGTATCATAACTAACTTAGGATTCCAGTTAGGTCCACTGGAGTGTAGTTACTGCCTCTGTGACTTTAGACAATCCGTTTAATCCTTCACTTTCACAATTCCCTGTCACTAAAACGGGACAATCATTCTTTTCTTCAAGATATATTGGAGGTGCCCTGCTGTTGGGATTGGGTGTGGGAAAATTTCAATAAAAGATATAACTATTTTTAAACGCCATCTATTTTAGGGTACCATTTCTTCACTCTATGGGGAGGTTTCAAAAGGAATAATTTTTTATTACTTTATAACAAGATGAATGGCAAAATGACTTTGTGATAATTCTTGTCATTCTTACAACATTCCTATGAAAAATACATGGGTTTCCTCATCTTTTTTTGCCAGCCAACTGAATGATGACACTGATAATTGAGCAGTTTCATATTCTATCAAATGCAGCTTACCTCTAATCAAATGTTGTCCAGGTATGAGAAGGATTAGAATATTAAGGACTTAAAGTCAGGATTAGCTGTAGAAGCTGTCTTCATTCTCAGGAAACAAATCAAAGGCACTGGCTGTTGATTGAACAAATTATTTCAAAAAGTCAATGTAGATAGTACATATGCATCTTCCTGTCACCATCTTTTCAAAAAATGACTAGTATATAGATGTATGACAACATTACTCCCTTTTAGAAGAAATTGTTTACTATGCACAAACAGGCATTGGAGATAATATTATTTAAAAAGTATGAAGAGATCTGTTGATGGTAGTTCAGAGTGTTGACGACCATGCTGCCTCTTTATTTTATTACCTTCTTGGTTATTTGAGTCATACAGTGATTTGTCAATAAATGTTTAGTTTATCTTGACTTCTACCACATTTTGAACTTGGTTTTCTCCTCAAAGCCAGCAAAACAGCTGGCAGGATGGATTTCTGTGCCATGTGTAATGAAATGTTAGGCCAAAAATAGAAGAGGATTAGAGATACTCAATGGCCAGTGATTTCCCTGTTCCAGTAAACCGTCTCAAAAATTTCTCAACCTCCTTCCTAATCAGCATACTCCGCCGTTGACTAGACACCTGCCTTCCTCCCATTTCCTTCACCGTTAGTCAGCCACAAGGAGAACCGGGTCCATTTTCAAGTGCTTGCACCAGTTAATAGAATTTCTGACGCGCAAATTAGGTTTCTAAGTGCCTTATTTCTGCATCTGCCATCCTCCAGTTGAGAGCTATACATCAAGGTGTAGGGTACATGAGGAGGTAGCTGTTTCTCTCGTGCTCTCAGTTCCCACTTTGGGCCCCAGCAGGTTAGAGTACTCAAGTGGAAGATGCTGGTTCACGTTTGATGAGGTGGAAGAGAGTTTGGAGCCCATCTCTTCTCCATCCCGATAGAAGAGAGTTAGGATGGGTGGAGGGATGAGGAAAAGGGTGCCTCCCCTTCCTTCCTGCAAGCTGTGTTCTGCAGAGGGATAGGTACTGCCTAAGCAGCTTTACCAAATCAGGCCCCGCAAGTCAGCCAGTTGGGAAACATTTTGTATTAAGGCTGATCATAAGACAGGCTACAGGTAAACAAATGTCCTGAGGTGCCATGCATGCATCTAGCTGCAGAAAGGGAGGTGCCTCCTACAAACGTTTGCAGAGGAAACTGAGGTGTCACAGGCATCAGGTGCCTACAGAGATGTCCTGCTCCCCAGATACTAGTGATAGCAAAATGGTGGACATACATCCTTGAAACCCAGCACTCCTGTCCCCTTTGTAAATACAGCCTTGAGCGCCTTTGTGACAGTTCTCTCCGCCTTAATTGTTCTGTTTTGTTCTCTTTGGTCCTGGTGAGAATAGTCTCATAAAATGTCCTCCATCTAATACATTTAAAAGAATTGCCTGCTATTTATTCCTGTGTCTGTATACCCATTTGCTCTTCATGTTCTAATGGCTGTGTTTGAGATGGGTTTGAATTTTCATGATAGATATAAATAGGATTTGCATTGTATCCTTATCTGTTCTCCTCCAAGGAAATTGCTTTTAATTATTATTTAAGGTTCAACTCTAGTTACTGCTAAAACGAACTTCTGCTTCTAGCTTTAGGACTGAGAACTGAGCTGCAAATAAACATGAACTGAAATAATTAAATCAATTACTACCTTTGGTTATTTTACTGTTAATCTGTGTAGCCTTTATAGTTTCAGAATAATAATGTCCAAATTCATTTTAGCTGGAGTCATTTTTTTGGGCTGAGATTCATGCATTCTTCTCAGTACTCAGAACTAGGTCTTGCTTGAGGCATTAATTTAATTTGTAAAGAAATTTCTTCTCTAAACTTTGTCCCAGTGTGACTTTTGACCAGTTTATGTGTGGATAGCTGAAATAGTACATTATTAACCATTTATTATCTTCAGTTGCCATTTATCTCCTTTGGTATTACACATTCTATAGACTTTTTGTGATTGGAGGCCTTCAATATAACCTGGCAACTTTGTGTTTCAGATGGGCTGAATACACGTGTAGTTTTGCAGTTAAACATAATAGCTTCTGTTTGTCTCGGGGAGCTCCAGATGCAGTGGGCAATTATTACCAGGTTTCTGTAGTCTTACTGCTACAGCCTTCTCTCAGACAGCTATGTCCCTTTCCCACATGCCACGAGTAAAGGATTGCCTGTGGCTCAGCCTCCCATGGGCACTGTGGGACCATACGGGCCATGTGGCTGCCTCCCTGGTGCTTCCCAGGTTTTCTCAGCCTTGTAGCAACCTGGTTGTTTTGTTTTCACCTCCGCCACCAGAAAGGAAGGACATCATAAATAGAAAATGTGCCCACAAATACCTGGGGTGCAAGGAATTAAATTAATTAGCTGCCTGGAAAATTTTCAGAGCTAAGGATCAGGATGTCCTTGGGACAAGATGGGCAGTAGAAGGGGAAGCAGAAGAAAAGGAGCTGGTGGCAGCAGACATGTTGGTTGTGAGTTGGCAGTAGTATCTGTTGCATGGTGGTGAACTCTTCATGGAAGGCCAGCAATAGCCAAAGTGCTGCAGGAGGTATGTGGGAATACAGAGCCAAGACCCCAAATTATTCTAAATTCTTAATTGCCTAGATGCCTCATAGGCACCTAAGTGCACATTAACCTTCTCACAACGTCAGTAAAGTTGCCACTTCTCCTTGCGGGCTTCTGAAATCCTGCCTCTTACACTTTTTGGATGCCAAAGTGCCATTTCTAGGGGAGAACTGCCTAAGCCTTGTTTGCCGTTGAGCAGCTGGTCTCCCCCACCTCTGCCAGGGTCCACAGGATGAGCACTCCTCCATCTGATCTTCTGTTTGCACTCTTGGGGCACGTTGCCTGCATTAGAGGACTCAAAACAGAGATCACAGCACCGGTAGTCTCTTTACTCTAATAACCTGTGGGAATAAGGATGCACATTTATACATTTTTCTCCTGGTTTTTATCACATTTCTTAGAAAAGTATCTTGGCCTTTCTGTTTGCATGATCTGGAGCTGAAAATATCACATCCCTTTAACCAAGTGCTCTGTTTTTATGAACTCCTGTCTGACATTGTTCCTCCTCAGTTTTACAAAAAATATAAACAGCAGATCTTTAGGTTGTAACGTTTAATATCCTAGGTCCTTGCTAAAATAGTCCTTTCTCCCAAGGACATTGGAATTTACAACAGGTTGGGCATGGAAACCAGAGGAAATGGCTTTGATTTTGAATCTTTTATTGAAATTTCTATCCATAAATGGAGCATAATGTCAATGCTACAGATACACTCTCACTGTAGGTCCCACAACCATTTAAATGTAATTGTAATGGCAGGCTTTATTTTTGAAGACTTATTTTTTAATTAGAAATCAAATCCTTGCTGCCTGACTGAAAGCTGCTCTCATTTCTGTAAGTGTATAGCAGCTCCACTCAAGCCACTGGAGTTGTACCAGGGCCGCTGAGAATACTATCATCTTTAGAACAGTATAAACTTATTAGGATAACTGTTTGATCTTATAAGTGAATTCAGCAAGCTAAAATCACCCTTCATCTAAAGCAGATAATTACATTAGGGTTAAATTAATTGATTTATTTGATGGTTATATCCTGGAGCCTGCCAGGATCCTGAGAGTACCTCTCTCCTTACTGCCTCGCTTGTTTCCTAGGATGAAAGGGATGGGACTGGAAGAAATGTGCAAGTTGAAAAATGCAAATGTGCCACCACCCACTTCTCTGTTATTTATTGCTGTTTACATAGCAGCTCAGGTTTGTGTGACATATCAGGCAAGTAAAGCGTCAGGTTGCTGCCTGATGGGATGGGAAGCCTGATTGTTCACCACCTGGCTTAGGCATTACTGCTTGCACAAAATGAAGGTAATGTGTGCGTAACCTGACGGCAAACTCAAATTCTTCATTCGCCTACTCTCCATTAGATTTGTGCTTTATGCTGACTGTTCATGGAGGTATACCAGTATAAAAGATGCACGCTGTATCGGCTGTGCTCCTGGAACAGCGATCAGACATGCTGAAAGTTTGTTATTGTGACAGCAAAGGGGCAAGAAAGAATAGCTTGCAATTATGGAATCCTTTTCAGAAGTGACATTTAGGAAAACAAAATGCAGATGAGAAGGAAGTGAAAATTTGGAAGGAAGCTATTCTTTCCCATACCTCCCCTGTTTTCCTTTATTTGTATATGTGTTTCCTTTTTTACCTGTATCGGGTTTTTTATTCCTACTTGAATATCTGTTGTTTTTTAAAGTGGTTCAAGGTCACCCATGCCTCTGGTGTAAAAGAAGTATGGGTTGCCAATTCATTACTGCTAGGTCCCCCATACATCACCTCAAATCCCTTTCATTTTGTTCAAGACTTCAGCATACAGACAGTCTTATGTCTGTTTTACCTATCTTCATGTCATTATGAACACTGGTTGGATGTTAGGCTTCTGGTAACCATGTTCATCCTTTAGGCTCTCCTGACAGTAAAACATCTGTGTAAAAGACAGAGGGAGAGGAAAAGAGAGAGAAAGAGAGGGGGAGACACTTCTTTGATCTATTCCAAGAGTGAAAAGCACGTAGGCTGGGACTTGGACCCTATTAAACCTCTGCATCTGTCAGTCAGAAACACTGATTCTGAGCAATCAGGCTTCATTAGCTCTATTTGTTGCAAAACCTCTTGTTTAAACACAGAGTGAGATGGAAGAAGTCACAAAAGTCAATCTGTTTGTTAAAACTCTTGCTTCTGGTAGATGATATGGTAATTTTCATTGAAAACTGAATTGTAGAAAATCATACGAATGTGGCTAAACACAACCTGGGAAATTGTTCCGAGAAGAGTATATTCTGTATCTTGGGAGAAAAGTAAAACATCCTGGAGTCTAGCAGTTGCTATGGAAATGCTTAAATTAAATGTAAAGCATGCATAAATTTTCAATATACCCAGCACTTTGGGAACTGGGGACATATGTTAGGGGAAAAGCCATAGACATGAACACTAAGCAGAAGATAAAACATGGGATTTTTTTCTGTGGATCTCTGCATGGAATATTCCACTGGCCTATCTACACTTCATTTTAAGCGCAGACCAAAGCCCACACTTGAAGAGCAAAGTATTTCTATGCAAACTCCAGGACAAGTCAGAAACTTGGGCCTGAGCTAATCATCCCACCAACTACCCTATTGCTGCTTGCAGCAGTGCAGCTTGGCCAACTTTGGGCAAACAAGCTGAATATGGAGTCCCTTCTAGAAAGGCCCTGCATACCACCACAGAAGATCCTGGTATATGGTTGCCCCTAGCTGACCTTGTTTGGAGCAGAGGGGACAAGATGACTTCCAGAGGGTCCTTCCTACCTCAGCTATTCCCTGGTTCTCTGAAGATGGAATATGTGAATAGCCTAATATCCTGTCACCCTGCCAGCAGTCTGTCCACTGAGCTGCAGATGTTCTTCAGAAGATATAGATATAAAGCTAAAAAGACAGGAAAGCACACTGGTCGAAATTCCACTCCCTTACCTCTGTTCTCCGTGCACTGTGGGTTTGACATAACCTGAGGATTTGAAAGTATGGACTTTGCATGTTACACCAAAAATTGCCATTTCCCTCACAAGACACTCTTCTGGCCATAAGAAGGAGTCCTTGGGGCCCATACTTTTTACTAGGTGCTCAAATTGTTGGCTGAGTAAGCTCTATGCAGTAAAGAGAAGATAGCATACTGTGCCTTCTCTCCTGATAACCCTCGGTAAGTCCTGGGCTTGTTGCACATGCAGAGGCGTACCTGCAGATACTACAGGATCAAAAATGACTGGTTGGATGCAACGCCTCTAAGGAACTGCCAAGAATGACTACTGGTCTGTATTATAGTACCTAGGAGCTACCCTCGCAAATCAGGCCTACCATACAAGAAACTATGCTATCACTATTTGACACAGATCTAGAGTGAGGGCATAGCTAAAAAAACCCTCCAGGTTTCTGTCTGTGGTGATGCTGTTGTGAAGAATGTCTAATCAGCCTGAATGCTGCAATTTACAGAAACATTCTGAATCTCTACGTGCTTGAAAGACAGCTTTTGTGAGGTGGTTTGGTTTTCTGTTTTGATCTTCTTGTTAAATTATAGTTCAGCATTCTAATGCAAATTAAAAGAGAAACTCTGAATCTTCAACATGCAGCTTCTTAAATGTCAATTTCCTCTTAAAAAAAAGAAAAATCAAAACATAAAATCCATGTCAAAGAAATGCCATATGAAACTATATGACACACACAGACAGAGGTACATTTGATAATGCAAGTTATTCAGTTTAATGTAAGTCTTAACTTATGATATGAAGTGGCTTCCCTCCCCCAGGAACTTTGTGTTTGTCTGCATCAGCGTTTTGACTCGGGAATGCACTTCTGGAATGGCTCTCAGAGATAAAGACAAGAACTGGTGTCCTTTTCAGTGAAACTAAATCAGAAGGTGTGCTCCAAAAGTGTGCCTGATGTCCTCCAAATTGTGCCTAATGTGCTCCATCCACTGATGGGTACTCAGACCACCGGACTTTGTTTGAATCGGTGTGCCTAGCCCAGGACGTGATACAGATGGTGATTCGAAGTAGCTGCAGTTGTAGGAACCCTGTCAAGCTTGAAAAACGCAAAAGATCACAGGCGTAATCTCCACTACACTAAAGTGAAAAATAAGATTCCCATTCACTTTGGGGAAGGCATATTATACCTAGAGTGGGCACTCTCCTTGCCTTGGCAGCTGGGTGACAAGAATGAACAACTACAGCAATCGATTTTTAGATTCGGCTACTGGATCCCAAGTCATAACATACTCTGAATTGCTCTTATCTGCAGAGCCAAAAAAATGCATCCTTTTGCACCCTTTGGTAAAGACACATTAACCCTGCTGGACAGTCAGATTAATGGATAGCTTTAATAACACCACAGCTTGCTTGTTTCCTACTGTCCATACATGCAAAATAAATTTCTCTGCTAACACAGCCTGCACCTGCCTGTCTTTTGCAGCCATTTTAAACAGTATTTTGTACAGATGTGAGTGTTCATCATTTGTTAATAAGTGGCATGACGATGGGGAAAAAAGTGTATTCAGTCATTTCCTTCATCTGTGGATTTATTATTTCTATTTTTATCGTTTCATTTAGATGATGCTGGAATGTTAAGGGTTGAAGATAGTCATTCCCATGTGCCAATAACCCCACGTCCTGTTCCAGGAGATGCCAGTAAAGATACTGTTATGTCCATGTAGGCAGGTGTTTGATCAGGGGATTCCAGGTATATATTTATATTAATTGTCCACGAAGTAAAATATTCTGGCAAAAAAACCCAGAAGCAACAAGTGATACCTGGTGGGTAAGATACATGCTGTGTCTTCGTAACCTGTGGCAAAGGCAAATGATTTTAACCATAGAGTTAAATGTTACTGGATTCTTTCGAGACTATTTTGGCAAACATAGGGCCCATTAAAGAGAGAATCAGGAGTCATATTTGTGAAAATATCTTGGGAATAGAAATTAAACTATAACATCTGCATTATGAGAATATACTTTTTAATTAAAAAGAACGTATTTGCACAGCTAATATAGACCAGAGTGTATTGGAGGAAGCTGTTATTGCTTGTCACAAGAGACATTGGTCCTCAGGTTTGATTTGATTCACATGTGAACAATGTTTATCTCAATGTTTAGATTCATGGTTGCTTGATTCAATCCAAATTGCATGTTATGACTACTATATTTGTTACAGTACTTGAAAAAAGGGTATTTAAATATACTACATTGAAAATTAAAACCTTTTATTTAGTCATAATTAGCAGAGATAAGAATCAAGATACCACAGACTTTATTTCTTTGGGGGGAAAAAAGTATTTAAAGAACAATACGAAGTTAATATGCTTCCAGAAAAAATTAAATGCATAGGGCCAGATCGTGACAGTTTGCTTATATAGCACTAAGGTACTATTTAACATGCAAATTAGGTAATGTGGACTATCTGCTTTTGAAGTGCTAGATTCAGATATCCGTATTCATTTTTGCTTATACTTTATTCCACGTGCCACCCTAATTACTACAGCCAGAATTATTTGTAGAATATGGTACTATTTAATTGAGGAAGGCTGTCACAAGCTGTCTGTGTGGAATGGGTTCATGTAACTTTTAACTCTGATAAAAAGTCCAGGTAAAAACAGGAAAACTCTAATATTCTGAAATTTAAGGTAAGAATTTGATTTGGGTTTTTTTTTCCTGAAAATAATAGTATAAGTACTTTGAACCAACTTTACTTTGGTGGTGCTTTTAAAATTTTTCATGGACAATTGATGTTCTAATCCCTAAACTGTATGCAAACAAACCATGGTACTTATTCACTCTACGCAATGTGTAGAACTTGGGAGTTTTAACAGGTTAGCTAAATCACAGTGTACTCAAATTTTTACATTTGTTCATCCCATCGATGATATCCTAGCACTACTTGTGGTGGATACACTTGTTTATTCATAACCAAGTGTATGAATAACTGTCATATGTCTTTCCCTGTCCATTCTTCCCTGGATGGGAACATTGGATGGATATTTTTCAAGCTAATCGACGCTGGTTTTGTTAAGTCAAGATCAAAACACTGCATTTGTATTTTGCCTCCATAGGAGTTGCTGTTGCTAAAATAATATAGTTTCTGATTCATATGGAGATTAATTTTATAGCCTCCAACCACCTTCTAAGAAAGCGTTTTTCCATTTCTAACCAGTAATTGCTATTGCTTAATTTTTGGTATTGAATGCCTGATGTATTCATAAAGCAATGTCAAGGTGATTGTGGGAACACCAGGTCTTGTTGCCATGGAAATACACATTTACTTACACAAACACATTTCAAAAGGAAAAATCACCTTCATAAAAGTTCATCAAAAGATACGGAAAAAATTACTTTCTATTCTTTGTTTATATATGTTAGCAGGGGGACTGTGTAGGGGATTGATGCTGAGTCAGTTCCTACCCAGTAGCTGTCGCAGAGAATGGCAGAAGGAGATGCTATTTAGGGTGAACCTGGACACTTTCTGCTTTAGCCTCCTCCTCCCTTTCTTCTTAGTTTGGCAGGCAAAAGAGAATATTTTCACAACCATCTCATTTCTTCCCCTCAGTCTTCTGGAACAAAAATGGTCTGATGTTTCAGTCTTCTAAGTTTTCAATATTTTCCTTGTTCCATCACATCTCAGCGTTTCTCTCAAGGTTTATTTCTATCCTTGATGTATTTGTGAAACTCTTATTTCATCTCCCGATTAATTTACCAAAAGTCTGCTCTGCTGTATAAAGAGTCAAGTGATCAAGAGTTGTCACCACTGACACTTTTTCAAGCCTCAGATGAGCTGTGAACACGAGCTCAAGATTCAGTTCCCCATTGGTAAGGAAAGCTTCCTCCAGCAGAGGAGATAAGATGTCTAACTTTGCCAAGTTGGATCATTTGTGTCTTGCCATAGCTGCTCCAGAGATCCTCAGCGTGGGTTTACTTTGGGGAAGATCAACTAAAAACTCTGTAGCAGAACGTTCTGCATTTTCTTTAGCTTCTCAAAGCACATCAGCAAAATGGAGACTTCCTGGGGCCATATCACTGCTTCACTGCTGCTTAGTCTTACCCAGCTATTAAGGCTGGTTCTGCTCCAAGGAAGTCCTCTAGCACTGCAGCACGCAGCCCAGTACAAAGTGCCAGAAGGTCCCAAGTCCTGTCTCTCCTAGAGTCTTGTAATACTGCTATCTTAAAGGGGATATGGTGACAGCATAATAATTGCTCAGGTAGCTCAAACAGAAGAGGGTTGTCCTGAAATGTGTGACAGGCTAGTGGCTGCAGGTGGATACTGCAGAGAAGGCGAATGCCAACTCAGACAAACCTAGCTCACACCATCACCTTTCAAAAATCTGCTGCTTTTCCTGAACAGAAACCTTCCTGTCCTTGTGCTGATACTGCCTGCCTGTCTGTGCTTATCTCGTCCTCCGCCTGCCTTTCAGTGAGCAGTGAAGAATGGTATGGAAGAACAAAGGCACCGATCCGCTTCCGGTTTCTTTTCAATGCCTTGATCTCAAAAATGAAAATTTGGCTGTAAATGTAAGGTGTCGGGGGCTGTCCTGAGTTTTTGAGGGTTTTCATGTCAGCTCTAGAAGTGCTCTAGAAAATTTACACATGGTCACCTGCTATAAAATAAAATAACCTAATAGGCATTCCTAAAAAATAACCGGAGGAATTATAAAATCCCCAAGTACGCCCTATTAAAAAAAAAGGATGAATAGATTCAGAGGACTGTGGAAGCACTTTATGTCAGAAATAACCACTTCAATGAATTCTTCAAGGCCAGTCAAGATTACAAGCTTTGCTGCCAATACTAGACCCTGAAACGATCCTTTTATACTGACGCCTGACACATCTATATTGGGAAGATGCTTGTAGGTAATATTATCTGTATATACCAAGACAACTTAAAGTTCACGTGACAAGTGAAAAAATGTACAGCTATAGATATACACTGTATATTTAGTTATAGAAAAAAATAGGAAAATGCATCACAGAATGGTTACAGATCAAAGCTTCCTATAATTCTTTAGTTTGAAAATAAGCATTTTGTCTCGTCCAGAACTTTTAATGCAAGAGTTCGCTGAAACGTAATCTCATAAGCAAATATACTACTTTTGTCAAGAAGATGTAGGAATTGCAAGGTAGAGTAGGTTCAGGGTTATCTACTTGTACTACATACATATCAAATATATGCTTCAAAAGCCAAAAAAATCAACTATATGATATGGAGCTTAACAATGTAAAAAACAATTCTATGGAAATATAAAATGGATTTTATGGTTGCTAGGTTTTGTTTCATATTGTCTTGCTTTCTTATCAACTGAAAATTCTTCTGTTGTATACCAGAGCAAAGGACCTGCAACATTTAAAGCGTGTGGTAGACTTGTGTTAAATGAAATCTGGTCTGACAGATGCTGAAAGAAGATAAATTATTTAAGAAAAATGTTGCATAAAAGTTTTACTGAACTGAGAGAAAGAAAAAATTCCCATGACTACCTGCTTTGCTCTGAATAACGTCAATAGAAGTGGCAACAGTGAAAAAGCTATTTGTAGAAGAAAGACATAATGGAAAAATCAAAAATCTCCATAAATGCTATTCTTTTTGTGTTTTGGGGGCATGTAACTTTCAAGGTAGCTTAGTGCAACTATTGTTGGTTCTTACTGGTGTCAACTATTCCTATGAAATGAGGAGAAGTATTTGGTGAATAAGATTTCAAGATTATCTATTTTCTTTTCAATAGCTTTTTTTTTTTTTAACTTCTCTCGAAAAGAGAAATTGAGACATTTTATGGTATTTGTGGTTTCATACATACACTTTGGTTTAACTTGACCTTGTGTGTTATCGTGGTATTAATCCTGGATATGGCTCCAGGGCAACTACAACTAGCATAGTGTGCGCCATTCCACTCTTCAGAATTCAGGAAACGTGCTGGACCAATGGTCCAATGGAGAGGAATAAGACTTGTTAAAGAAAGATATAACATGTCCATAATGAAAAACACTAGGAGCTCAATATATAGCTTATCAAGGACTACATTAAGAGTTTACTGGGCAAAAATCTATAAATACCAACATAGGAACAAAATTTTGTTACATAGCCTTTCAATTCATTAGACAAAACGTAGTAAGAACTAAGGGAACCTGACACTAAATTCATTTTAGAAATGAGGAGCGAAATGAGGAGCAAAATGAGGGCTGAATTTTTTGCAGTCAGCAGAATTGACTCATCAAGAGTTATATAGGTTCATCTTCACTGAATCTTTTTTCTAAAAGAGATGTTTTATTTCAAACTGGAGTTAATGCAAGGGAAATCTACATCCTGTGTTTTGCTGAACATGAGACAATTATCAAAATGGTCTCATTGAACTGTAATGCCAATATAACTATGGAATCCTAAGCCTCATTTCAGATTCCTTCTTTAAGGCAGGAAAGGCGTCAATTTAAGATTCCAAAAGTAATTTTAGTTTGCCGAGGGCTACATCTTTCACAGCTGAAGTGGGACTCTATCAAAGATGAAGGCATACTCTGTGCACCTTTAGTGTACCTCCAGTCTGCAGGCTTTGCTGGCTTAATTATGCCATTAAAAGTTGTAAAGATGTGTGGTTCATTCATTGGTGTCACTCTGCTCTAATATAGGATCAGTTATATTATCAAGTGTGAATCTTCAGAAGTAATCTGTCGAGTTGATGGATTTACAATCATTACTGATGATATTCCTTTATTTAGGTGTTGAGATATTTTTTCTCAGAAAACATTGAGTAGACATAAGATTTATATACTTGTAAGAAAAAGGCGGTCTCCCCATGTAGAATCGTGTTGGTAGAAAAGTGCTAAAGTGTTCTTGTTGACCTTTGTTAACTAAAGAGAATCTCTTTTTGATTCAAAATGACCTTTCTTTTGAAAATGGAGTTAGGTTATATCAAATAAGGTTAAGTTTTAAAAGGTCAAAAACAAATGAAATCTTTTGAAGTAATCAAAATATTTCTGTTGACCTGACCTTTATTTATTTATTCATCCATTCAGTTTTTGGATGATGGTATGAGACATTACCAGTGTTGCAAGGTGGGAGAAAAAAAATTAAATCTTTAAAATTCTTATGAGAGACAAATATTTTCATGTACTTCCGTATATTAAGATGCACCTTACATTCGATTGTCAACAAGAAATTAGTAGCTGATTTTAGACAGGGCAACTTTTGTGATGGGGAAGTTGAATCACCTAATTCTAGAAAGACTTTGGAGGAGATGTAGGTGCTTCTGCTACAGCTATTATGATGCAATTATGAGAATATACTTATTAAGCTAGTCTTAGCATTTATGAATTAAAGATTTTTGAAAACAAAGGAAAGACCTCCACTTAATAAAACAGTTTTGTAATTATGTCTTAGTGCAGTCATAAAAACAGCAGCAAAATGCTCCGGTAGCGGGTTGATGGATCACCATCTAAACATTTTGGAGAGTATAAAAGAATAGTTGAGGAAATTAAAATGTCCTTCATGTTGAGAAGTAATCATTTTTATTTGCCACAGCCCAGAAACTATCCATTTGCCTGCACAGGGGGACAGTGGTCTCCACTGATATTTGCCTCTGCAAATGTCATACAACCTTATGCCATACAACTTTATGCCTCTCTCTTCTCCCACACCTCATATGTATGTTTTTAAATCCTCTTAGGGAATGGATTTTTCACTTTCTGCATGAAGACAGTGTCCGTTTGTTGTTGTTGTCACTGCAATGGAAATAGGCATAGTAATAAATATTGTCTGAATCCATAAAACAAAGGAATTACAGCACTAAACAGAAAATGTCAGACAGTTATAGAGGTGAGATTGTTGCCCTCCTTGGCCCAAAAAGCTGGGCACAATTGAGGACCTGAGAGTTTTTCGAGTTGGGAGGAGCAACCGATGATGGATTCTGTTAGGTGTTGTGTGCAAATCCGGCTGATTTACAGGAAAAGTGCTAAATCCTCTTTCTCCAAGTGCCACAGAAGGAGCGATAAGTCATATCCTTGCTTGCAACTCAAAGCCTACCCACTAGCAAATTATCTGGAAAAAGGGCCTCTACCTTGGTTTCTGTTGGGGACACCCTAACAGTTTGTCTCTGGCTGTCCTCCGCATTTTTGCTCTGCTGTTCTCCTTTATGCATTTGCCATACTTCCACATTAACGCTGTCTGTTTCCATTACCATAAGCAAAGAGGTATTGAACTGCTCCAGCCACCAAGAAGAGAGGCTGGTGTGGCCTCCAGCGTAGCAGGAAATTGAGTTAGGAAAGGAAGAACAAGCTAGAAGAAACTGCAAGTCCAGTTTGTCAGCCACGATTCTGGGCAGCTTCACAGGAAAGGAGGGGAAAATATTCTTCCGCAGTTTGTGAAGCTGATACCAAGAAGTGCACATTTCTGGAAGAATCTGTGCAGCACAGGAGGGTCATGGTAATAACAAAGGTCTTCACTCCTCTAACCTGCTTTTCTTCTGTATCTTGGCCTTTTGCCCTCCCTTCGAGGAAAAACACATGTTCTACTGCTGAGAATGCTTTATTAAGTCTTTGTAACACTTGTCCCGCTGCCTCCATGCACATACGCAGAAAGGTTTCATTATCCAGTCCCTAGATATGTAATTGGGGCAACATTCTCCAAGGAAATAATATGATGTAAAATTTCTACTGAAGAGATCGCTGAGTGCAAAATGGGAAAACTTAGTCACAGTTCTTTGAAACCCTCCATGATACAAGAGAATTTTGCCTTTTCCCTTTCATTGCTGGTCTATATTTGTTTGCAGGGATCACAGGGGTTTCTTTAATCAGTCTAATCTAGTATTTTGTATTTTATGTTAATGCAAATAAATGAAACGGCTTGGATTAGGGGATGATATTAATAAAAATACTGAGAAATCTCTGGAAACCTTTTGGCTCTCAAAAAAACAGTTTCATTTAAATAAAAATGAAGTGCTACAGCAGCAAAATAAAAATCATTAAGTAAAGTGATGTTATAAATAATGCCGCTGAAAGATTTTCTTTACAAGTAAATGTATGGACACATTCACAATACAAGGGCTTATAAATAGCTCTTCTGGCATTTCATCATCTTTCAATCACACTAACTTACAGCACGTATGCTTACTGCTTTCTGGGATTGTACAAGAGACAGATGGGGAGCTAGAAAGTAGGTTTGTTTCAAAGATATTGCGGTGTGGCTATCACTGTGAATGTATTACCAGACCTTATTGTTTTGGGGTAGTCGGAATTACAGTGGTTATCTCTAACATGTTTTCTTTTTTTTCTCTCTTTCTTTCTTTGCTCCCATCCACTTGTAATGTTAGACCTGGATTCTGTATTTGTAGCAAGCTGAGTAATGTAAAATAACTACATTAATATCCTTGAAGCCACAAAATGTGTTAGCACTTTTTTCCTTGGCTTATAGGGTACCTCTTTTTAATGTTTTAGAAAAAAGTATTGAAAAAAAAAAAAGTGACCCGATAAAAAGTAGGGAGAGGTATGTTGGTATTCCAGCAAATGCAATTTCATTGTCTGATGATTTCTAGCTAGCCAACCATTAGACAATTACTGTCCCATATGTATGCTATGCTAAAATACCACTTGGAATGAAGATTTTTTAGGTGTTACAATGTAAGCAGGATTTCTTCTGAACTGTTGGAAGAGTTTAATTTTTGAAGTTTTTGTGAAGCCAGATAATGCCTAAGTCTAGTCCATTGACTGAGGTGTGGTGTGGAGCTGAATTTCAGTATAGCAAGAAAATGAATGAGGCAGAAAATACCCTGTAATCACCCTGGATAACCTAAAGACACCCTTTACTTCGCGTCACAGGGGCAGGGAATGTGTATTCACATCTATGTGAGAAACCTTGCATCCTGAAACACTTCGTACCGTAGCTCTGTGCCAGTTCTCCTCTGGAGGACACCACCAAGGAGCTACTCCTGTTGCGGGGTTGGGAAGAAGAGTCACACTGGGCCCAAGGCTGACTGATGTCCCACACGGTTCCCACCTGAGCCTAAGCGGTGGGGTTATAGTTTAAAGTAATACTGCTATCCTGTGTTGCTGCAGTACTCATCCATCACCACTGTGGAACCATTGGAAACTTCAAGAGCAATCCTTAGCCTCATTCATTAGCGTATTTGAGGTGTGTTGAATCTTCTCTGTTACAAACTAAGATAAACTTAAGGTTTCTAAAACTTTCACACAACACAGAGACAATTTTTTGTTGTTGTTGTTTTGGATCAATTTGAAAACCCAGTAATTTATTTTTAATCTGTATCATTAATATAAATAAATACTGTTTTAAAAGTCAGTCACAATCTAAAAATCACACATTTTCATTTTAAATAACTTTGCAGGAGGACACCATAAAAAATTGCAAAGCAGATTTTAAATGTCATTTCAAGTCATTACATTTATTGAAATTGGTCGTTTTCCAAACAAAAAGAAAGATTCAAATAGAGAAAATTTTCTTCAACACTTTTCACAGTAAATTTCTAATTAAAATTTAGAATTAGAATTAGAATTTTAGAAATCCCTAATTCTAATTTCTAATTAGAAATTTACTGTAGAAAACTGCTTCTATCTCTGGAGCGATAAAAACTGGAATGAGAATTTTTATATTGATCGTAGTTATCAGAAAGAAAGATGTTTTTTCTGACTCATAGAAGGCTGAATTCCTTTCAGATTTCCTAGGCAATTTGCTTAACCTTCATATGACGTCTCCTCCTCATCTACAGAAATGAGGTAACAGCTCCCTTTCCAATACTGCCATGAGCATCAATCCATTGTTCTGGTACAAAGTAAAACCACAGATTAGAGGTTGAAGCAGTTGTAACTGTTCCATGAATATACAAATATAAATAACATTATTTAAACAATTTGAAAAAAAAAAATCTAAATTCAAGTCTAAAATCATTTTCTCCTTGGGGCCTGCATGAGAGAGCGCCAAGTATGCATACTGGATGCAATTAACTTTGTGGTTGTTCAGAATCTTGTCCTTATCATCTCCTGAGGTCAGGAGCCTTATGCTTCTCATTTCTCTTGCAGGAGTCACAGAGTGGCCAGTTATTTAGTTGGAAGCCTTCTTTTATTAACAAAATCTTGCATTCCTGTATGGGAAAACAGCCCTTACTATATGTAATAGTACTATGCTCACCTGTTAAAAGCTGATTTTCTGTTCCATGATCAAATTGTCCCATGACTCCGAATCAAAGAAAAATACATGAAGAAGAAGTCTTTAAATCAATTACTGTCCTGGATCATTAGACTATTACAGCAATGTCCGAATTTCTCAATTAATCTTGAAGAGAAATGAAATTGGTCACTGGACTGCAAGAATCCAGTAACAGTTTTGTACTCGATTGAGCTACTGTATAACATACAACGTGATTTGTAATGTATCTGAACCCAAGCTCAGATATGAACAAAGACAAACAAGCTTTTATTCTAGGTTGCCTACCAAATTTTTAATTGGAAGACATTCCGAGTGAGCTACCCCAGCTTAGTATTACATTTGCTGTTTTGCATTCATGGGAGGTATGACTACACACAGTAAAAAATATATGAAACAAAAGGGATCCATTTCCTGGCAAATTTCGTTTTCATATCGGAGTTGTTTTTCTCTAAAAATACCCTCACATTATTAAGTAATTGAAAAGTAGACAGCCTCTGATCCTTCTCTTTCTCTTTTCATCAGTAATTGAGAGCCTGGCTACAATACACTGCCTATGAAAACTGTTTAAATCCTTTTGTGGAACACCTTTCCATACAAATATGCAGTTTAGCACAGAGGAGGGCCCGTTACAACGTGCAAGTAAATTTAATTTCTTACAGAATTTATAGTATAGACTAACTATAATTATCCTTGGAGGGGGGGAGGGGGAAGTGAATTTAAAAAGAAGTAAGGATGATCTTCTAATTTAGCAAAGTCTGGATTTTCAGATAAGGAATCACATTTGGTCTCCATATGACTGTTAAACATGCCGAATTTAAAATGCCAGAGATGTCTAATTCATGCTGCAGACTAGCGATAGTATACAGTCATTATGCCAGTTAGACGGAAGCCATTTAAAGGGAAGATAAAACAAAGAGTGGGATGGTATATGAAGACCATTTTAACAGTGTGACAGAAGAGTATGATCCCGTATTTTCCTCTATTATGGGAACTGCACAGTATATTTTAAACCTAGTAAACAGAAGCTGCAACAGTTTACCTTATGTTTCATATCCACCTTTGGAAAAGACTGAGGCCTAATGTCCTGATTTTCTCACTGATGAAATTGCAGCTGCAGAAATGGCAAAAATGTTGCACTGGATATCTGCAGTTTCTTAGAAATCTTCCCGAGATTGTCCACCCGTGAGCTGTGTTACACAGCAGCACCACAACTCTGTACATCAGGATCATCTGCTGTACGGGCAGCGGCACCTGAAGAGGTGACCACATAGAAGAAGTACCCCAGGAAGGTCAAGGACTTTTGGATGCTGTGTGGTGGCACAGTCTGTTCTTCACAGACGTTTGCTGGATGAAATATATCATGGAATATAGACCCTTCCTTCTTTAAGACCTCTGTGGAGCTATAGAGAAGGAATGGCAATAAAGACACAAAATAAGTCAATGATACTTTAACAATCATACAGATATCTCTCCACTGCATGGGGTCTTTTCCAAAGGGATTTTGGATAGTATAATAGCCATCAAGATATTGTAATTATAGATGAAAAAAAGTATATAAGAGCTGTCTTCATATGGATCAAATAACATCATGCCCAGAAGGCATAGCTGCCTCAGGGTGGTTTGCCCTATCTTCCCACACCTTAGCCCGAGACGAGGAAAGCTGTCCATTACACTACATACATTTGTTTACTCAAGTGGAGCCAGATCCTTAAAGAACAAAAATTCCGCTTGCACTTGAAGCGTTGCCTTTCTGCTTCCCTAACACGGGCCACTCTGGAAAGCAGCTTAAATTGATGTCCTGGTTTCAGGTTAAACAGAAACAATTTTCTGTCCAGTAATTTTACTTTTCAGCTAAGCCTCTTCTAACTAACTGTTCTCTCTGAAATTAATGGCATATTTTTCAGACAGTGTCAGCTTCTAGCAGAGATAAGGCATGATGTTTATAATTAATACCAAGGAATGATATGCAGAGAAGCTCCTGTTACTCTTATTGCTGTAACAACCAAGGCCAGCTCACTTTGTTATGTACAAAGTTGGAGGGTCGGAAGCGGAACAGCATAGCAGGGTCGCAGGAGGAGCAGACAGGACAGGTGACCCAAAACTGACCAACAGGGTGTTCCATCCCATCTGCCCCATGCTCAGTATAAAAGCTGAAGGATCAAAGGGGTCAGTCTCTTTCTTCAATGGCCAGCGTCCGAGGAGGACTCTGTCTGCTCATCTGCCTTTGATCCCAATCTGTGTGTTCCTGAATCCGGTTCCTGAGTTCAGCTCCCGTCCGTCACTGAGTCCAGTCTGGGACTTTCCCAGTGCCTGCCGGTGACATGATCGTCATCCTGGGAGCTCAATGCGGGTTGTATATATTGTGTGTGTATATATATATTTTATATTATTATCTTTTCATTATTAATATTTCATTAAAGTAGTCTAGTTTCTTTTCAACTCTTAAGTCTCTTTCTCTCCCCTCCTTCTCTCCCTGAAGAGAGAGGTTGGGCAGACCATCTGTCATTCATTTTAGTAGGCAGTCCGGCCCAAGCCATGACAATTGAGCATATAGTTTTGTATTGCAATCTACAGAGACATGAAGAAAATAAGAGTGTCATTGCTGCTCAGTTAATTTGAGGAGGTGTAGGAAGGCAGGCGGCACTCAGCAGTCTCTATCAATGCCCCTGGCAAGTCTCTCCTGCAAATTTCCCTGCTGGTTCCAGGTGGTTTTGAGCTTCACTCCTCCCTCTGGCAGTACCCACCTAAGCCATCGCTCACCTATTACGACAAGGATCTGCCAGCTCACCAGCAGACTGAAAAGCAAAGAAACTGAAAAGGCAACAAAACTACAGAAGTGACTAATAATAATCTGAACATGCACCGAAAGGGGATATAAACATTCTGTAGGTAATCTGTTTACTTGGATGGCTATCTAGACCTACCGGATCTGAAGTAAAATAAGCATTTTACTGGAGATGATACACAACTCTTGTATGAAGTGAACAGATTAAACTGTTTATGTTCAACTTCTGAAAACACTCCAGAAATTGATGTCAATGTCAGAAACCCTATTAGGTTTCAGAAGAGGTAGGAAAGCTTCAGCCTAATCACAAGATAGGAGGTCGTCAGGCTTTTGAGAGTGACATCTGAAGGGCATTTAGATTGTTTTCTATAAAAGGAAAGGGCAAATTTCCAGTACATATATAATCACTGGTAGCATTTATGTTGTCATCCTCTCTAAAGCAGTAACAAAGTGCACAAATGGTGGATGATTGGAGAGGTCAGTGAAGTGCTCCATTCAGCTGTAATTGTAGCGTTTTTAAAAATCCTTTTGACATCAGAAAATATCATATGTTTTTTTAACCCAGCTTTTTTCCATGATTAGTTAATTCATGCAAAATCAGTGAAGAAACAGAATGGCAAATTAAAAGCAGTAAAAGAGGAATGTCATTTTGCAGTAGCGGTAAGTAATCAGCAAAATCAGTTCACTGTAAAATTACTGCTACCTGCCAATGCTTAACTCCACACGCAAAATTTTGTTGAAAATACTACCACCTTGCACATCTGGAAAGTGCTTTGAAAGAAATGATGCCCTATGTACAGTTTTGCTGATGCTGCAATCAGTATTCTCTCTTTTCCTGCTCCCCCTAGAGCACTTCACAAGAATTTCTTACCTCACACAGAAAATCTGAATACGCTGTTTTATTTAATTAACATATTTTTTAAACTATCATTGCCTTATAAAATCTGGCAGTCTTCCCACTAAGGAAGTGATGCGACTTCTTTGTCTCTAATCGGATTTGAAAACAAGTTATGTTTTCCATTTCGTCATTTTTCTGTGCGGGTCTCTCAGTTTTGAGTAATGAATGGACATATGCTTTCCAATTTTGAAGCAAATTTGCATTAGAGAATAAACACATAGTGAAAATAAAAAAAATAATCTGCCACCGACCAAATAGAAGTTTGCATTTCGGTAATACTCTTCAAAATAAGGAATAATTCCAATTGCTCACAGTTGCCTAAAAGTGGTGGAATGCTTCAGTCTTAAGTGTGAGTGGAGGTTTCAATCCAGGGACAAGGGAAACAAAACACATGACATCATCCATAGCACCAAGTGGAAGTCTACATTATTTATAGACTTTCTTGTTTCACAAAAGTACAATACTGAAATAGAGGGAATACATGGCAGAAAGGATGTAGAGCTGGGGAAATGAAGAGACAGTCCTGTGCTAACTCCCCACTGTGAAGAAAAAAAAAGAAAAAAAGAAAAAGACATTCTGATGACCACAAGCTTAAATTCTATGTTTCCAGACCATGAAGGATCCAACTGTTGGCATACTGCAACTCAAAGATGGGAAAAAAAAAAATCTTTATAGCAGGCTCAGATGTAGTTTAGAATTTCAGAAAAATGTAGTACAGGCTTGTTCATACGTCAGTTACACATTCAGATCTATATTACAATGATTTGTTATGTGAACTTCATACTACTCAAAAATTATGTTGAACATAGCAGGTTGTGACTTTGACATGAGAGAGTACTTTCCTTTCAGTGCACCCAAATTTTAGCATTGAGCTTTGGTCATTGATGAGGGAGAATGAGGTAGTTTAACTGATCCCCAGACAAACAACCATACCATCTTAAATGTTGTGATGCCATTTAATGTTTGCAGCTATTTCAATTCTTCAGCTAATGGCTGTGAGACTGCCATCAGCAACTGTTAGGGCAGAGTCACAAGCTCTGTGGGACAGTTAATATGGCCTTCTTGGGTTTTAGTTTATTTTATTTTAGGACACCTTTTTTTCAAAGATCTTTATTCTCCTGCTCAGGGTTTCTACAGAATTCAAGGACAAGAAAAGGTTTTAAGTGTTAATGTCTTGCCTACTACACGATTTGCAAAGAAAGTTGCAAATCCTTTGACTGTGCAGTGAATAGCACAAGGTTGTTTGGGTTTTTTTTTTTTTGTTCCCCCGTGTCTACTTCCTTGTTTGTTACATTATCTTTTTGCAGTGTATGAGGTCAGGGGCAATACAAAAAAGACTGATGGGAGAAACTGAGCTGTGGATTAATGCTGTGACCACTGAAATCCATAGAAAAGTTCATACCGGCATCAGAGGCAGCAAGAATAAGCTTTAGGAAATTATTCAGATCTCTCTAAAGTCCTTCCACATACAATTCTTCGTTTCAGTTGGTGAAAATGTGATTTTTCCTTATCTCATATAATAATCATTATACTTCTGCATGAGACATTTCGCATGTGTTATGCATCAAAAAGGGAAATTGCAAAGCCCACTGGGACAGCCAGGTACAGAAGGTTATGTCTGAGTTGATCTTAGTTTAGCTGAAGTTCAGTTCCAGTGTTTTAAAGTAGAATGGAAAAATAGTTTTCAGTATTTCAGTGTATTCTGTATAGTAAAAGACACTGTAGGTAGGCACACCTCAGAATAGCCAACAGGAGGATTCTGTGGTACCAAACTAAAACAGGATCTCTTAGGATCAAATACGAGAGGCACCTTGTGTTCTTATACAGTGTACAACATTAAAAAGCAGTTGGACCATACCCTACTATATAATCTAACTGTAGACAGCGTAGTAGCTAGTACCTGTTTGCTCTTTGTGTCAACTGTTGGGTTTTTTCCTGTTATAAAAAAAATTTTAAAAGTGAGGGAGGATGGGGGTTCTTCTTACAGGTTTCTCTGAGTCTTAATTATAACTTCTCCCTCATACAAACAGTCCTGGTAGTCTGCAAGTCCTCTTGATTCTGCACTTTTATACAATCTCCTTTTCAAAATAAATGGAAAGCTACAAAGCCGCCAGCAGTATTAAATTTTGCATAGACGTTCACTTGCTCTAAAGGAGGTTTTTTCCCAGAGTTTTGATGATTTATACACTCTTCTAAGCTACTGATGTAGTTTCCATAGTAAATGGTCTTTGATTTAGCTCATGGTTACCAATGAAAAAACATCCGAAACACAGCGGTGTTTCATACATTGTTTATCAGCCATTTGCCAGTGACACAAGAACCGCAGGTGAAAGGAGGGATGACTTTAAGCACATTCATTTTCATGCCTCTGCATTCAAGCTGTTTGCTTTGTAGAAAAATTAGATGTCCTAAAGCTGATAAATGTGACTGATGCTGTTAAAGACAGAGTGACTTCAAGGCATTTTCTTTCCGGTTTGCAGTAGAGGTGACCTCACCTGGTGGTAGCCATGATGCAGTTGTTTCCTCAGATCTTTGTTTTTCACTGTGTTCCTTCGCAGGTTCATGGGTCTGCGTCCGTCACAAGTTACTTTAAAGTTGGCCACTCTGTAGTCTACACATCCTCGGTCTACTGAGAATAGATTTAAGTACCTCAGAGGCGCAAATACAAATGAAATCTGACTGCAAATATTTCACCTTTTATTTTCGCAGCCGGACCCTGCGGGCAGAGATATCTCCATCCGACCGATCTTGGAGCACTGCGAAAACACTCACATGACAATTTGGCTTGGGATTGTCTATGCTTATAAAGGGCTGCTGATGGTAAGCATAGCTTGTTCTGCACGACACTGCCTTCAAGCTGCTGTTTACTGATAGGCATGAACTGAATTATATTTGCTTTCCTGATGGTTGGGAGTGAGTTAAAACTTCCTTGAGTACATCTGTTGTAACTGGACCAGTTCTAAAGTTCGTTAGGTGGTAATATGGGGATATATGCATACGTAAAATAAATAAGACATTAATAGCACTAAAGCTGAATACTAAAATATATTGCAAACCAAGAAATTCAATAGTGAAAAGATGGGTCTATGAATGAGACAACTTTGTAAATAAAGAAGCCCAATCATCTGAATTCCCTTAGGTTCTCCAAAAAGGTGGGACTAGGTTATTCTAGTTGTTTGCCTCTGACACGCAAATGTCCTTTAGGGACAGTCACAGGAGACGCAAAATGAATTTGGAGCCTGAATCAAAATAACCCTTTTGTCACTGAGGTCCATCTCCACAAAAAGATTTAGTTACTAAAATGGACCTCAGGAACCAGGAATCCTGAACCTTGATAGTTTAAAAAATAAATAAATAAATAAATAAAATAAAATAAAAAAAAAACAATAAAAAGAAAAAACACCTGTAAAAGTGACTATTAGTGATTAAAAGCTCCAAAGCCTCAAGGTTTTAGAAACATCTGATTTTGACAGCATTGACCAGCTGAACACCTATCTTGAGCTGAGCCCCGTCTGGATCCTAAACCTAGATAAACATTAGCTTACACTGCCCGAAGGGCTCAATCTGTTCTGTGTGTTTGTAGCATGCCTGTTTGTTAGGACACCCGTGAGAGACGGGATCAGCTGCTTCCACTCGGCATGGTTGGTGCTGCTGCCCTGGGGGAAGCCAGGGAGAGGGAGCTGCTGGTGCCTGGAGTCCTCGTCTTCCGTCTCCACGGCGAATGAACGCTCTGCTGGGCTGCAGAGCCCTGCTGCTTTTCATGATGCTTTTTTTCAGGCTGAAAGATCTTTAAATACACAAAGTTCAACAGGAAGGGATGAGAGGGTTGTGTTTTTTAATTCTAAATAATCAGTAGCTTTGTGGTCAGACTGGTCTGCTGGGGAGTACCTTCAGGCAGAGAAGGCAGTACCAACCAAGTCTCTCCAGTTCCCAGGCGAGAGCTCTGATCCTGGAGCTACCAAACAAAAGGAAGCCTTCCCGCCTTCCCATCTGAAAAAAAGGGGGGGGGGGGAAGAAAAAAAAAAGCAACTTTAGATGGAGGCACCTATTTTTAGGAGAATGTCCAAGCAGTCTGTGAAACTAAGAGCTAGGACATACGTCATCCCCCCAAAAGCGTCACGAATTGTGAGATATTCCACATCTAAGCCTTTCTTACTGGGCAGCTCTGAGTGGCTCTGAATTCACAGTAGCCTCAGCGTGTAGCACAGCATTGAGGGATTTTTGTTTTGAAGGCAAGGCAACCAGAAATTAGGAGCCATGACACTGACCAGCACTGGAGCCACAGTAAGGTGTGACTTACCATTGGCACAGAACATCATGCTTTAGGCAAAAACACAGCACACCACCCCGAATTGTGCCAGTGCATTGTATCTGGAGCTACTTTGCACACCAATGAACTAGTCCAGATCAAAACAGATCGTTGCAAATAAAATGGAGCAAGGGCTCCTTCAGGTTGTCAAAGCCCCTGTACTGTAGAAGGAACCATCTGCAAGTCCCCATGTGGAGCTGGGAGCTTCTGAAATGCCTACTTATATCTCTTTGTTTGATTTTTCCTAATCTGCGCAGTGCCAATTTCTGATTTTGTCTCTTTCTTAAGCCAAGTCTTCCAAAGAGACACAGCTAAACTGGAAAGCATAGCTTTAGTACCCATTTGCAGGCAAGGTATTTAACTTTATTGCAATATTTACATTCTATGTGGTGATGGTTTGTATCTGTTAGGTTGTTTATTTCTCTTCCTTCAGGGATTAAGTTCTTAACTTTTCATCCCTTTTCTAGTATATTACTTTATTACTAGTTTGACATATCTGTCAATAAATTCCTGCTCTTCACTTGGGAGAGTATTTTTCACTTTGCATATTTAATTTTACAAGCTTTTTATTAGATTATTTGTTATAAGAGTCAATGTTTTACGTACTTTTGTTACTTTCCAATTTCCTTGTATAGGAATTTTGAACAGTTCATTTTGTGTTCTCCCAGGGAGAATTTGCCAGTGTTCCTTATGCAAGTGCTTAAGACATTTTTCTCTGTGGTTCTCTTTGAAAAGTAAACCAGTAAATATGTTTGGTTCACATAGAGGGGTGTAAATGAACAAATCAAATTAAAATTCCTTTAAAAACACTGAAGGATTCAAACAAATGGTGGGGTTTTCACTTAAAAATCTGTAATTTTTTGGTAAAGAGGGAAAATAACATATATTTTAAAAATACATTCTCAGGTAATTTTCTTTGAAGTGTCTTTCAAGTTTGAGTCATGCTGGACAGTAATCAAACTGCGTTGGTTCTCACTAGTCCTTTGCCCTAGGCTGGGTTGTTGGCATGTATGTCGGACTGTTTTCTACAAGATATGTGACTCAGTTTGTTTAAGTTTGCAAATGCTGTTTGGCATTACTCACTATACTTATTTCAGGCACACAGCGTTTCATAACCACCAGTGAAATATACAGTTTTTATTACTCCCATGCCCTTTGTATCACACAAATCCCTGCATATGAAAAAGGAAGATACTCTTCTGAATCACTTAAATAATTGCTATGGTGAGTTATATGAGGACAACAGGATTGATGCATTTTATCTCATCACCAAAGATGTTTCTGTACGCCACACATACTTTGCCTTCAGAACAAAAACCAGAAGCTCTCATGTTACTGTATCATTTTATAAAGGTTTATCTAATATGAAATTATGCAGTTTGTAATAATAAAATACTTATCTGTAATTTAACATACTTTATACAAAAGAGCTAGTATTGCTAATTACAGTATAATGACATATTGAAGGTGAAATGTCTTAATGATTTACTCAGGCCAAAAATTATTTACAGTGACCTCTTGTCTCAAAATGAGAATACAACAAAAATGGGTTAACCTAAAAAAGTGCTTTTCTTTTTTGGCTTGAAGATATAAAGCGATACTCTCCATTCTGATGACTTAAATGCACTGATGCAGTGAATAGATCACTCAGGGTAGGTCAGAGCACAGAAGGGCAGCAAAGGGCAGGGAAGGCAAAGCAAGGTGAGATAAGGGAAGACTACTTGCCAGAATGCACCAGTTCCTTATATATTAAAGTAAGCAAAAAGTCAGGTTCACAATTCTTCGATTGCCTTTGAAGGGATGTGAGGAAATGCTTACTAACTGCACAAAAGCTTCTCAGTTATTGGATTCAGATTCCTCAAGACTGGTGACCAGAGAACAATAGGAAGACAACCATCCTAAATCCTGCCTTTGTCATTGTATTAGTCTTCTTAGTGACCCTGGCCAAGTCCCACCATACATATGGGACTCAGGTTTTTTCCCATCTCGGGTTCAGCTCCTAAAAGGCTACATACCAGTTCAAGGTCTTTCTGCGTGTACGTGGTGACCATCAGTTGCAGTATGTCTAGCTTTTGATTTCTGATGATCTAGACATGGTTGAAAAGTACCTTTTTTTCATATATTCCAAAGGATGATAGAAACCACACCATCTTAAACGTGCCAGTGGAGCATTATTAGAGAGTGCACTAACATCTTTCTGAGGGGTATGAGTTATTTTTCTGATCTCAGCCAGAACAATACCAGATTAAGGATGGACTGGACTCCTCTAGGGTGCTTTGCTTATTAACCACACACACTAGGCTTGTCTACAGTTTGATTCCTCTCTTCCTGATAATGTGTTTAATTAACATTAGACTCAAGGTGTAGGTATACTGGAAGTTTTACTGTGTTACTGGGGTATTATTAGAGTTACCAATTATTCAGCTACTGAGAAACAGGCTTTCAAGGCCAAGGTATAGTTTCAGTTTGACTGTTGCTCTGCATATCAAATCCTACTTTTACCCCGTAAGTGTTAATTGAGGGGGGTTTAAGCTGTAACTAATATTACTGACCACTTCTGATACCCAAGTTTTAACGTGTGGTCCTTAGCTAACCTTGATAAGGATGAAAACATCAATATTTAACAGTGGAAATAGGAAAAACTGATGCGTACACATCATGGGACTTGGCAAAGGTTGCTAAGAATAAAAGATTTTATTCCTTCTAATGACTCATATTCCGGCCTTCTCTTTTGGTCACTATAGTTGACATACTGCACAACACACCTCTGTACTTGATTTATGAAGCCAAATAAAGCCTTCAACTAAAATATGCCTTTGGGATAATTTTCAGTCTTAATTTCAAGTCTGAAAGAATCCCTCTGCTTCCTGACACTCTCTAATCACTAAGTTGAATTTGTCTAGCTCTGACTTCTAAACCTCGAACCTTGGTGGGTCTTGCATATTTGTTATCCCTCTTTCTCTAAAATGACCTAATGCCTTTATTTCCAGGCAAACTACCCTGATTTTGGCCAAATTTCTGTGACTTTTCTAAAAATCTTACTGCTTTGTGAAAATGACATCTATTAATTGTTTCCCATTCTCCACTTTTGCTTCCCCTGCATCATTTTCAGCCATGATGTTATAGCCTCCCTCAAGTCAATGTACAAATGTGGGACAGCATTAAGTTAGGAATTTTTGGAAACCTATCCTTTTTTTCAGTAGCTTCTCATTAATAGTTGCACATTGAGATCTGTCACCTAGATTTCAATCAGTATAAATTTGTTGTATTGATTTTGTAATATACTATTTTTAAATAACAATACCATGCAGTATTAAGACAAATACTACGGAGAAATTCAAGTAAGCTGCATAAATGTGATTATCTTTATTCAGTCTTGCAATCTCATTGAAAAAAATAATAGCACGTTGAATTATATCTCTATCTTTTTTTTTGTCATTTATTGCCTGAGTTCGTGTATCAGCCATTTCATTAATTTGCTTAGGATAGAAATTACCATAATAGCTCTGTAATCACTGAAGATGTTCCACTTTCTCTTTTCCCGTATGGCCTGTTTATATCTTAAGTGGAGCTTTGCCAGAATTCCAATAAATATCAACAATTAAGGCCAGCAGTCCAGACAACTTCTAAATCAATTCCTAAAGATCCTGCATGCAAGTTACCGGATCTCTCTGATTACAACTGCTTGTCTTGATGGGGTTTTCGAGAGCTCTCTTACAGCTGGAATAAGCTGCATTTCACTGTTTTGGCAAGACGTGAATGCATTGTTCCATCTCTATATAAATATAGGACAAAAATACTCATTAAGCATATCATTACTATTGAATTTGTCATCTTCCAGGGAATGAATCATTATTAGGATTCCTTTTTCTCCACATACGTTTTTAGAAGTCCTTATGAATTCTGTTAATGCTGCTAGCCATTCATTTTTGACTGTATTTTTAACTTCCATTTCCACTATCTGTATTTTAGAACTTTAATTCATAATCTTTATTACAAATTTCCTCTTTTTAACCTTTTTTACATTCTGTCTAGCCTTCATCCAATTTTATGGCTCGTTTGGTTTAAATTCCACAACAACCAAAACAATTTTTAAAGTAAGGAAAGCTTCTTTAAATTTATGAAGTTTAGGGCAGATCGTTTACAGCACATACCCAAACATCTTTCAGTCGCTGTTTGTAAATATTTCTGATGCGAGTAGCTCCCTTCTGGAGTAGCTTCCTTTGCTTTGATGGCTAATCCATAAACATTACTTTTCCAATGTTTTCATGCACTTGGAAGTAGATTTGCAAAAAGAAGTACCGTGGTTTAGGGTTTGGGCTGCAGTCAGTGCCCAGCGCTGCAGTTTTCAGTCAGCACTTGGTGCTCTTGCCTTGGTGGGCAGGAGAGGAGTGCAGTCTGGCCAGGGTGGCCTGAAATGCCTCTTCTCTGGACCGCGGCAGAGGCTGGTTGTGTGACAGACACCAGTAAGCAAATACCCAGACAGAGTCCAGGCAGCCATTAGCATTCACAGGAGGAGAAACTTGGGCTCTGACAGCATTCAGGCACCTACAGAGGATACCGAGGGGTGGCTTGACTGTCCTTGCTGGATGTAGCTTCTCACTACCACTTCGGGTGCTCGAGCCCTCTCTGTACACCTAGCCCAGGAGCTCGTATGAACAGTACAGCTGTGGTGTGTAACCCATGCTCCTCATTTTTAGCATATTTACTATATTTACTCAATAGACACTAGATAGAAAGACAATTTTTTTTCGCTCTGAGGAAAGTGAAGCAGTGGAGCAGGTTGCCCAGAGATGCTGATGAGCCTTCATCTGTGGAAGTTTTCAAGACCAGACCGAATAAAGCTGTGAGCAGCCTGGTCTGACCTCACGGCTGAGCCTGTTTTTTGAGCAGGAGGATGCACTAGACGATTTCTTCAAATCCCTCCCAACTATCTTATGATACTATATGAAAAATTGTCTATTCTTAATTAATCTCTTTATCAAATTAATAATTTTTCTGTATGGAAGAATTGAATAGTCCCCAGATTATGTTAAAATTTCTAATTATTTTCTGAAAATACCTTTGATCTTTAACACATTTACTTGCATTCTTTCCTAATTTCCTTCATGATCGAATGAGTACTCAGAAGAAGGGAGTGCTGTTTTCTCAATTACTTTGCATGATTCCAAATAGTATTTATGATGGGTTTAGCACCAACCCATCTGTCCCACCTTACCGTCATTAGAAAGAAAGATAGTTAAGCTTTGTGGTGGGGGAAGGTAGTTTGTAGTGGTACCAGATATTCGTTATATCTTTAATAAAACATTGACAGTGTTTTAGATTCCAAAACATAAGTTACCATATGGTTTTGTGGGATAAATTTTTCCCTACTATGACCATAAGGAAACTTCAAATATATTCTTGAAATATTGCAGATATTGCAGTATTCCCTTACATGTCTCTTGGCATCAATTTTTGTATCGCAGAAATAGATTTAAATTGTAGCACACACTTGTTTTATTTATAAGAGGTGTTTGATTGTTTTACAGTGCTGTGATTGTCTGTGGTAATCTTATGCCAGAGACAATATAAAGCTATTCCAAATGGATATTCACTAACAACCAATTGCGTATTTGTTTGAACTTAGTTACTATAATGTGTTTCATGACTAAGCAGAAGTTAAGTGGAAGAAAGACAAATATAGTCTGTATAGAAAGACGGGAAAAGATTTTATTAACCTGTTGATTTGGGAGGCTTGAGTATAGAGCGGAAGATTTTATCTGGATGTGTGTTACTGTCCATAGCTTTGTGCAGCTGCATCTTGCTCAGGGCAGGGCCGTACTAAGTGCCCTGCAGCGTAAAGGACTTTCCCAAGACCTTTAGGAAGAAAACCCTTCTGCTGAGTAGCTGAATATCATATCCTGCGATTAAAAAAAAATTTAGCTATTATCCTAATGCTCAATAGAAATATTAAGCTTCCCTTTAGTACTGTCTATCCAGAGCAGCTGTGTGAAAATGAACTAAATACCCAGCTGACTCATACCTGATCAGGGGAGTGAGTGATTGTTTAATATCAGATTGTACTGACTGTGAAGGTAGGAGACCTACAAGGGTATATTTTGTCTTTCAGTTTGCTAACCTTACTTGGTGTGCTAGTGATTTAAAAAAAAAAATAAAAAAAATAACTTTTCTATACATCTTCCTGAAAACTGCTCAGTATGTTTTACTGCCCAATTCTCCAGTGAAAACCTGAAAATCAAAATGCCTTTTTTTTTTTTTTTTTTAGTTTTGAAAATTCTCATTGAAAAAATCATTTCACTGAAATAAAAATGTGCCTATGTCTGTGAGGATCTTGATGTAATGAATGAACATGAGTAGGGAAACCCACAACTCCAGCTTCAGTTACTTCAGACTGAGAGGTGTTCACAGTCCAAAGTCCAGAACTGCCTTTGTTTTACAGAGCAGCAGCAGGCGAAATCTCCCAGTACTCTAGCTTGGAGGGGTGGGGGGGGGTGTGGAAAAACAAACAAACAAACAAACAAACCCAAAACAACCCAACAACCCAAACCAAAACATTTAAAAAATCCCCAGATGCAAGATCTTTGAAGTAAAGGTTTGCTTTTGTTCTTTCATGCAGCACAGCAGGGCTATGATCCACAAGTGAGCTCAGTAAGTGCTACTACAATACAGTAATTAGCTGCAAAGCTGCAGCGTGGTCTAATACATAATCTTTCCAAAACCATACCCTCTGGTTATTGGCAAGCATGACTTCTGACAAGATTGGAGACTTTTCCTCTGGTATTTCTCTGCCCTTGTCTGATATCCTCAGTATAATTCTCTTTCTTTATCTTTCTTGCCTAATACTGCCTCGTAACCCACGTTCAAAGTATAAGAAGACATGACTTTGAAATGAAACATATAGACAAAACGGTTTAAGGGCAGTACGGGACAAGAGGGAATATAGGAGGATAAATAATTTCCTGCCTGTTATCTGCCAGTCTATGCAATCCAATAGCAAATTAGGCACTTGATTTTATTAATATATGTTGTGGATCAGTAAGCAATCATTAGTGTCTTTAGCAGTAATTCTGGTGAACAAGATTTAAAATTAATTAGCTAGTAAAGTTTTGAAAAACAGGGTTAAATGTTTTCCAATACTTCAGCTACAAACGCTTTTATTATATTCCCAGCTATCACAATTTAGTCAGTACAAGATTTTTAAAAATTAAAATTTGCCTGTTAAACACAAGTATTGTATTCTCCGTAGTCCTGTTATCCCTCTAAGACTTTAATACAGAATTCTCTTAGTGACCAGAATTCTGTCTTTAGTCACAGTGGTATAATCCTATTGCCTTCAGATAGTGTTTTCCCCAAATTAATACGTTTGCCTCACAGTCTTTTTAGGTGCACTGAAAACACAGCCTAAACACACCATATCAGCTGCTACAAAGGCAATACTCTAAATCAGTGTAGTGTCAAATGGCAGCTGCCTACCCTCAAACGACAGATGAAACAAACCAATCTTGCCTGCACAGCTCATACCTTCAGAGAAAACCCAAAACAGCATTTTATGACACTTTCTACATCAACAAAATGTGTATTTAGTAGACCAAAATGGGAAAGGCTTTAAGTTAATGACTAACTTCCTTGTGTCTTTGGTTGAGATCCCCAAAGGGCCTTAAATTAGGCGATTAGACTTGACAGTAGACTATTGTGATACTTAACTTTTAGATAACTGCTTTCTATAGGAGAATGCATAGCCCTGAGTTTGAATAACTCCTGTGATGCACAGGATCCATCAGGATCCTCAAGATGGGAATTGTAACTGCCAGCAAGGAGCTGCCTAAGCGAGCTGGTATAAAACAGTGGGGACAGAGGTGTCCTACCTCTTTCCAACTCTAGCACATTAGCACTGCTAAGAGCTGCCTGCCTCCATCCCTGTTTAATCAAAATTCTCAGCAGAGATCAGAACTAGCATCCCACGCAAGGGCCCAAGTAATTAAGACAGTCAGTCTCTCATTACATAAAACCTGACAGCTCTGAGAGAAGTTTGAGAGCTCCTTCTTGAAGACGGCCTCTAGTCTGGGGCTAGGGAGCACATCTCAGGCAAAATCTGGAATTGTGCCATGTTACCCGAACACCAAGCTGTGCAACGGTCGTCACCAGCATCATTGTCTTGAACGAAGGTGGCTGATGCTGTACTTCGTGTGGGGCCCAAGCCAGTAGACATGCTCTGAGAAGCCTTTACCAGCTTGAGCCCTCCAGGAGCAATAGGAGGAGAGACAGCTGCGTTGCAAATCTCGGCAGGCCTTAAATATCAACTAGGCCTTAAATTGCACAGCAGTCTCAAGACTTAGGTGACCCCAAGCATGATAAGAAGCATGATTTACACAGCTGGGGAAGATTAATATTTAAAGTTTAGGTACCAGGAGTAGAAAGAAACTGAATTGGGGTACTGAGAGTCCGTGTTTTAACTGGAGCTCATATATTTCATATTCAAAACTTGTCAAGAAACCACAGAAATCTGGACCTTTCGCTAACATCTGCATTCTATTCCTCAACTAAGCCATTTTAGGGATTTTCAGGATTTTTGCAGTCATAAAAGTGAATTTTTCATTTGCGCAGACTGGCTGAGCCTCAGGAAGGGAGAACACGAGAAGGGCAGATGGAGGGAAAGCGAAGTGTCACGTTCCTTCAGGAAAGGTCTATCTCAGAGGAGAAATCTTATCAACCCACGGAGCCCTGCAGGCACCTGTAAGCAGGCAAACAAGGAGCACGTCTGCGATCACCACTGTCCTGGCAGTGGGCTGCAGAAAACTCTCAGCTTTTATCCATGTCTGAGTCTCAAAGATGAGCTTTGACTTTTAGAAAAGGAAAGCTCTCTTCCTGAGGCAAGCATTTTACCCAAAATGCCCATAAAAATTAAAAACAGTGCTCTCAGATTTGTAGTGCATCATTCTGAGGAAACCCACTCGCTGCAAGAGCCTCTCCCTTTCTTTAGTTATCATACAAATATCTTCCTTTCATCTGGAAGATACTTAACCATTTTCCACGCTGTTCTCAATTATAAATGAGAATGGGCCAAACCATAACCCCCACAACACTGTTCAAATGATCTTTTTCCATTATAATTGATATTTTAGATCGCTGTATAACTGCCTCGGCTATAAATTCAGCCCATTATTTGTAATAAGTGCTGGCCTCATTTAAGTATGTTGGCTGTATTCCCAGAATAATGCTTTTGGAACGGAGTCTGTTCATATTGGGAGAAGTGAGGGAGAGTGAGGGATGACCTACAACCCTAAAAATCTCATTAATAATTAATTGTAGCAGGAGAAGAAATCTCCATAGTTAATCAGGGTGTCATCCCTTTAAAAACATGATAGAGAGACATAGACACAAGGATTCCTTCTACCCCTCTAAACAGCTCAGCCCAGACCAGCCTGTTGGTCAGGTCGGGGGCTGGCAAAGTGTAAATTTGCAGCACAGCTGAGCTGTGCAGCAGCAAGAGTGCAGGGAATGCAGAGCAGGCAACCTCTGAGACGGTGGAGCGTCTGGGAGGAATAAGTTTGTATCCTGAAAAAAGGTATCACCAGTGTATGTCCCCAGGGCACCCAGGTCAATACAGTGGATGGTTTGCTTCTGCAGAGCCTGCAGAGGAGTCTGTGTGTTCCCTGCTCCATCTGTGCACAGTGCCAGACCCAACAGCAGAGAAGCGCTGCCTGCACCCTTCCTTATTGGAAGTATCATCTTGGTTACCTGAGACGCTCTGAAAATGTATTAGGGGATGAGTTGCTTCTCTGGCACAAAGCTACCCGGTTCGATAAATGGCTTATCCACCTCAACTGCTCTACCTGAATGGGTCTGAGATCCCTCTCTGCTCCAGGTAGCTGTCTATATATACCTCAACCCCTCAAGAGCAGCCCCCTCCCATGTTCCACCTGCAGCAGCTGCTACTTTTCTTCCTGCGCTTCTTCAGCTGCTGGAAAGGGCAGGGGAAGACACAAGGCACCGGGGTGAGGTGTGGGCTCTACTCCTCCTAGAGGAGATGGGTAAAACAGAAGAGGTAGGTCCATGACAAGGAGACAAGGGAGTGCCTTGGAGAGGGCTATGTCCTGCAGCAGCGTGTGGAGGGGACAAGGTGGGAATGGTGCCGAGGAAGACTTGGGTGAGGATTGCAAGGGCAACCACTGCCTCCGTATCTTGACACAGATTGCCGCAGTGACGGCACATTTGGAAAGTGGGTGAGCTAGAGGCTTGCCTGGACTAGGCAGCACCTCCAGCCTGCCACGCTCCATGGGCTGAGAGCAGATGCCTAATCCACCAAAGCCTTCCAGCTGAGTCTGCTCGTGAACATGTGGCAGGGTAACATACGTGCTGTAGGTAAGAGAATGAAAGGAGCTAGCAGAGAAGCTCAGCAACGGGAGGGCAGGGCTGGCAGCCCGGCAGTAAGTCCTGGACTGAAGTGAATCCCCGGTGAGTAGGTAGGTGGCTGCAGCCTGCTCGTTTCTGTGGGAGTGCTAAGCAGCTGAGTCACAAACAGTTGGGTTTGTTGCCGCTGTTACTCGAGGTAAAAACTAAGCAAATAATCCAGGAAATTTGCAGTTATTAATGTCCAGTTTTTACTACAGTTGAAAGCACATAAGGGCAAAACTGACTTGGTACAGCAAACATAAATCTGTCGGTTCCCAACTCTCTTGCGCTTGACTAGCAACCAAACAATGTTCTTCTAGTCCAGGTTATTTGCCTTTGAAATTTTTAACGTTTTTTCCCCACAAGAAAAAAGCAGAAGGTAAATTTTTGCTAGGCAACTGCAATTAATCCCCAAAAGGCATCATCATAGACCTCTAATTGCCTGGATTACCACATGGGTTGCAGTTGTATAAAAGACAAGATGACATGCCAGTGGGCAAATGTGGTGGTCTGGGAGTGAGCGTACCAAGGTCAATGGGAGTGAGCTTTTTTTCTTTCTCCTTCTTGTTTGTCCCTGCAGTGTGATCAGAAAAAGCTAGAAAACACAGAAAACATGTCTTGGGTCTTAGTGATGGTTCCTCTCTCTCTCCTTCCCTTCCCTCCAGCACCATCTGCTGTCTGCCATTCTTCCCAGGGCACCATACACTCTTACCGGGCTGGGTTACCTGTTTACAACGTCTTGAGTCCGTTTATGGTTTTACTGCCTTCCCAGAATTTCTCTGAGGAATGCAAGAGAAAGAAAATACTTATTTGCAGCAGTTCATATTGTAGAAAAATCTAATTACATTTCAAGGGATGAAGATGGCTTCCGTACACTAAAGACTTTCCCCTGCTGAATTGCAAAAGCGTATTGCAAATAACAAAACGGGCAAAAACTTAAAAATACACCAAAGAAAAAAGCAAACGAAAAATTGCCACAAGAATGTTTTATGCCAGAAATCATTAGAGAACTGCAATTGAAAGGCCATTACCAACTCCCACTATAATAAAAGACATTGTAATTGCAGCCTGAACAACTAGGGTGACACTTTCTACATTGTATATTTGTCTCCCATGGGACACATCTTGGCACTGCTGTTTATTAATGTAGGTGATAATCATACAATGAATGACTGGATTGATAAGAGTATATTGAGAACAGCTACTAAAAATAGCTATAAGAACAATGCACGTATCTTTACTGGAATCCTTGAAAACAAACAGGAAGGACTGTCTTTAAAAATTACTAAAAGTATAAAATCAAGATAGCCATAGCAGTTAGAGAAATTTGTTTGCATCACAACTAATTCCAAATTTCACATTTTTCTTGTGAAAGCAGGAATCTGGCCTAGTGAGCAAAACAAATCACATACGTAGGTAATTAGATATTGGGTAAAAGGTAGGTGTATATCTCTGTATTGTAATATCGCCTATATTTGTCAAGTTAGGAAACATACCGGTTTTAAATGAATGCTTTTTCTGGATGTCAGCCAATTCCTCCTATAATTTTTTTTCCTTCTTTTACCATTTCAGTTATTCGGATGTTTCCTAGCTTGGGAGACAAGAAATGTCAGCATTCCTGCTTTGAATGATAGCAAGTACATCGGAATGAGTGTATACAACGTGGGGATAATGTGCATTATTGGTGCTGCTGTTTCATTCCTTACTCGGGACCAACCCAATGTGCAGTTCTGCATCGTTGCTTTAGTCATAATATTCTGCAGCACCATTACTCTCTGCCTTGTGTTTGTACCTAAGGTAGGTGAATTTGTTCAGCATGGGTCTGCATTTTTTTTCCTTCTCTTTTGCAATTGTGATTTAATATGTAAAAGTTCATTGCCTTTTCAAGTACAGGGGATGTGTGTGAATTCTAAACCAAGCCCATAAATAATCTCTTGTCTCTGGATCCTGAGAGGAAGAACAAAGCTTCATGAGATTTTGGAGAAAGTGGAATATGCAAAGTTACAGGAGTGTGAATACATGCATTTCTAATTCCTATATCTTTACTGAATCTGTGACTGGGGAAACAAGGGTTGTTTTCTGTAATTTCAGTGGAATAGTCTCCATTTCCAACTTCTAGGAACTTTGGGAAAGGGTGATAAGTGGGGATTCAGGGGAGACAGGTCCAGTTGTCTACTTCGCCATTTTTCTTATGTACCCTAAGCAAGATAACCAGGATCTCTCTTTCTATACCTACAAAACAGTAAGACCCAGGTCAACTGTGTTGAAACCTCTAAGGTAGTCAAATATGGTGGTACAATAGACTTTATCAGTACTTCAGAGGAAAACTGTATGTATGCTGCAAATGCTGACACTGAAGATATATTTATTAACAGGTATATTAATGGACTAAGTGAGGCACAGGCTGGGAGGCATAGGATTTAATTTCTTTTTGTTCCTTTGGGCTCTGAGATGTGTTTGTTGTGTATTGTTGAAGAACTGAGAAGACACTTATCCACAGAGGGCTGGAACTTGATCATTTCACTTGCAGAGTGAAGCTTTAAACGTGAATATGATGGATCTTAAATGAAGTGAGTTTTCAAATGAGTTGTGATAAAAAGTTTGTGACTGTAGTGATCCAAGTTCAACCTATGTATTGAACAAATTATAGTGAATAGGTTCTGGTGCTAAGTGCCATCCCTGGTGATGGTTCTAACAGGGGGACCAAGAACTATACGTGTAAAAGGAACAAGCTAATAAATTTATCCCAAAGTGTTCCCTCTGAAAGAAATGATAGGCACAGACTCTCAATGGAAGCTGACTTCCGATCTGCAAAAAAAGTGAAGTAATTTGTTCTCCAGGACCAAATAACCGGGATGTTTTTACAAGTTCTGCAATTCACTTCTTAAATTTTAAAAAGCTGTACAGACATAAATAGTCATATTTTTATTCTGGGTCTTAGGGAAGAATCACAGCTTCATGCTAGATTAAGGGAACATTCACAAACACAGCAATGGAGAGTACTTTGAAATACTGCAAGATTTAAGTGTGTAAGCTGTATGAAAATGCATATTAAAACTCTGATGCCAAAAATACCTCCCCAGAATGTCAGAACTCTCTTCAAAGAGAAAATATTATTAATGCTGTGACATGCTCTTCAGCCCCTTTGCTTTCATGCTCCTTTGCCCATCCTTCTTTTCTGCTGCCGCAGGCTCCAAAATGACTTTTCTGTTTCCTTTTTTAACCCCTTCATCTGCTCTTCTTTTAAACCCCAATTACCCTGCCCTCATTTTTCCTCTCAGTTCTTTCTGCTCAAAATACAAACATGAACCGCAGCCTTCTAGCATGTAGCACTTAATCTCATTCCATGTATTGCCAGGTTTCCAAATGCTTAGCAATTTTGCATTAAAAATGGTCATTGGATAAGGTACAAAAATAAGAGGTTGAAGCAGGAGCTGGAATGCAGCACTTTCAATGCCCACGTGAGTGCTTCCACAGCTGGAGAGTTCTTCTTCTTGCACTCGTATGTTTTGCCCTACGTTTCTCCTCGCCGTGCTGTGCCACAGTTACAGCAGGACGGCTGGCAAGCACTCTGTCCTGCAGCCTGCTCCAGCACAGGTTTCACAATGGCCTGTCTGGACCCTGGAGAAGATTTGATCTGACACCACCCAGTTTGTACACCTAGGTAAGACGTCAGTGTGAGACAGGCACCAAATCTCTTACCCTTAACAAATATGTAGTCAACTAGTACAATTTTGGTGACATAGGAAGATTGCTGATGAAATACTGAAGCCTGTGGCTCATCAAGTGCAGGAGATGATAATGAAGACTTGGAAGGTTGCACTTTTTCATTTATTAAACTGTGGCCATACAGATGCAAGCAGTAACGTGGTTTTGGGCCAGAACTTCTAGTTCTCTGCTATTCCGAGTAAAATACATTCCTTTTAACTAATCTTCAGCAGTCTCCTGGGCCAACAGTGCTGGAGTTCAATTTTGCCCCACAGCCCTTTTATGAATCTCAATAGGCAACTAATCAACGATGTAGGAAAACTAGGGAATGAAACATGACATTTTTCCCTTACTTCTTGTCAGCTCTACTAATCTTATTTACTTATAACATGGCAATTACTTCTCCAGTTAAATGTCCACCTCATCCACTGCCATTTCATTCAGCACCAAGTGCCTCAGGAAAACATGAGGAAAATCCCATAGTAGAGTAAGATAGATCAGGGAAAAAATGTTCATTGCTCCCTCCATTTAAAGGTTTTCTAAAATACAAATGTTGATATCCGTTATACTGCATCCTGCTTCTTGTTATCCAATCAAAAAATGTCTAAACATTTTGAAAACTATTATAGATTTCTGGGTTCAAGGACAGCTTGTAGAAGTGATCTGCAGAATTCAAACATACATTATGTATATTTTTCGTGTTAGAAGTTAACTGCCATGCCTAATTATCTTTTTAAGGGACAACACATCTATAGTATTTTTCAGCATACTCATCACTTCTTTAAAAGAAGCAATCCTAATATGTATTCTCTCTTCAAGTAATTTTCCTATGTTTATCCATGTTTATCAAACTTCCATGTCCTTCTGTCTTTTCTGCTCCATCTCTTTTGAGACAGAACACTATGGTCACTTCTGTTACCCGCTGAGTGCACACCATCGTTGGCTGCAATGGCATTAACACATTAATTCTGATCCAGTGTCCTGTAGAGCAGCAAGGCAAAATCTGTTCTAGGGGGCCAAGATTAAAAATATTAATTTGCTGTGTTGGTAGCATTTTTTGTCTTTTTGGCATTGACTCTTTGTAGATATTCAACGTTGACTTTGTCGAAATTGAAACTGCACGGATGTGAGGCAGCAAGACACAAGTTCCACTGACTTTATGGCCAGAAAAAAAGAAAAAAGCTCATCTAACCTCATGCCTTGTACAGTGTGAGACAACAACAATGCCCATGGACTTCTCCATCTAATCCACACCATGTGAATGAATTCATTAGAGCGCATGCCCTTGTGGCAAAACATCCAGTCTTTAGCTATAAACTCCCAGATGAAGATGAGTCAATTGATGGATGGCTATACTTCTATTTTATATTCAGTTTGAACTTAGACCACATTAAATTGCAGAGCTTTTATCTCATAACACTTTTGCCCGCTAATTTAAGAAGCCTTGTAATTACCGTTCTTCACCTTTAACTTCATTTTAATGCAGTTTTTGGTCTGGGAGTTAAACACACCAGTCATTACAACTAGCCTAATTAGGATCAAAGAAATGGGGGAGAGGAGAGGCAGGGGACTCTAGGAAGACTCAGCTAGAGCAGGTTACTCAGGGCCTCGAGCATTTGGGTATTGATTATCTCCAGGGATGAATACTCCCCAACCTCTCTGAGCATCTATACCAGTGCTTGACCATGCTCACCATAGAAAAAGATTTTTTTCAGATATTTAAATGAATTTTCCTGTTTTTCAGTTTGTGCCTCCCTTCCTTTCATTGGGTACCACTGAGAAGAGTCTGGCTCCATCCTCTTTACTCTCTCCCATCACATATTTATGCACGTGAATAATGTCCCCCCAGGCTCTTCCATCTCAAGGCTAAACAATCATCAGCCTCTGCTTGTATTATAGACGCTCCAATCCTTTTCAACATCTTTGTGGCCGTTCACTGGGCTTTCTTCAGTATGTCCATATGTGTCTTGTACTGGGGAGTACAAACCTGGACACAACACTCCAGGTGTGCTCTAACCACGGCTGAGTAGAAAGGAAGGATCACCTCCTTTGGCCCAGGTTATTGCCGGCTCATGTTCCACTTGGTGTCCACCGCAATCCCCAGTGCCTTTAATGAAAATCTACTTTCCAGCCAAACACCCCTCAGCCTGTTTGGGTGGGTGCTTGGGGTTTCTTTCTCCCCAAGGGCAGGACTTTGTATTTCCCTTTGCTCTGCTTCAGGAGATTCCCATTGGCCCAAGTCTCCAGTCTCTTGACATGCCACTGAATGGCAGCACAATCATCTGGTGTATCAACTCTTCCTCCCCTTTGAGGATCATCTGCAAACTTGCTGAGGGTGTGCTCTGTCCCACCATCCAGGTCACTAAAAAAGTTTTTAAACAGTATTGGTCCTAGCATGAAGCCCTGAGATACAGCACTAGTGACTGGCTTCCACAATCCTTTGAGCCTGGCAGTTCAGCCAGTTCTCAGTCAACCTCACTGGCCACTTATCTACTCACTACTTCATCGGTTTGACTGTGAGGACATTATGGGAGACAGTGTTGAAATCTTTGCTTAAGTCAAGAAAAAAAACTCTCTCCCCTCATCTGCCAGCCCAGATACTCACTGAAGAAAGGTATCAGGTTGATCAGGCAGGATTTCCCCTTCATAAATCAGCAATGACTGCTTCTAATCACCTTCTTGCTCTTAATATGTTTGGAAATGGTTCCCAGGAGGATTTGCTGCAGCACCTTCCATGGATTGAGGTGAAGGTGACGAGGCAGGATTTCCCCAGGTCCTCCTTCTCACCTGTCTTGAACACAGCTGTGACAATTTCTTTCTCCCAGTCCTCAGGAACCTCTCACAATCAGTATCACCTTCCAAAGGTAATTGAGAGTGGCCTCGCAATGACATCGGCTACCTCCCTTAGTCCTCAGGCATACACCTCATCAGGTTGCGTGAACTTGTGTTCAATTGCTCTAGGGGCCTTAGGGCTCTGGGATTTCTGGAGGCAAGTTTTACCAGTAAAGACTAAGGTGAAGAAGGCATTGAGTACTTCAGCCTTCTCCATCGCCCTTATCACATGAAAAAAAGGCAATTTATTGTCTTCACGTGTCATTCTGATCTGCACACTTGTAAGTACATGTCAGGGACCAAGTGCTTCAGTGTCCGATCAGTCAGATCTGTCTGTCAGAAGTGAGGTCTTTATTTCATGCCACTGCAGTTGCAGAACAGTTTCGTGCTCTGAAGAACACGCAGAACCAATTCCAAAATGGGGCTGTACCACAAAATCTGAGTGTGAAGTGCTTACAAAATGATTGCCCCTTCTCTCTTCTCCCAGCTCAAGACCTTTGGATTATGATGCCGTACCTATGCTCTCAGGTCAGGGAGCTCCTTCAGCTTTGTCCGTATACAAATATATATGTATGCTGCTTGGCAAGTAACCATAAATTCTGTATTCTCTAGAGTAATCTGAGAAGCTCTCTCCCCCTTGCCAAACAGCTAGTAGCTTTCTTTGCTCATGTCGAGGTGATATTTTCACATTGTCACTGGGTGTTAAATCTTACTTATATTCGCTTAATTTAAATATGTTTAAGGTTAACCTTTTTTTTAAGTGGCTTGTTTAATTTATTTGAACAGATTTGGTTTATTTTGTGTCACTAAAACCAAATTAAGTTTCTGTTATCTCCAGAGTGCGATCTCCCATGGGTTCTTTCTGTTAATACTCCTGCTTCATGCCCCTCTCTGCTTGACTGTTACTTGTAACAGTAGGAAAGGAGAAATTTGGAAAGGTGAAACTGTGCTTGGGAAGAGAAGGTCTTGGTGGGATGTTTTTTTCTTAAAGAATATATCCTTTGAAAGTATAAAGATACCAATGAAGGAGAAAAATATGTTTCATGAAATATTAAAATTTATTTTAAATGTAATTAAAATCCAGTTAAATATATTTTTAATGAGTTTTTCCTAATTTTTTGGAACACTTCTTTTCGCAAAATCACTTTGGTTCAACCTATCCTGTAAAGTTATACAGAAATCATCTCAAGTACTGCACATGGCAAGCAGAGCTCACTTTCCAGAATTTTGTACTTGAAAGTCAGAAAGGAACTCTTGGTTTGCCTTTCGATATTTTGACATACAAAAGAAATAGCTGCAAAAATAAGATCGTGTACAGGATTTCTTAAGGCTTTTAAACCTTTCAGCTCATCACACTGAGGACAAATCCAGATGCAGCCACACAGAACAGACGATTTCAGTTCACTCAAAATCAAAAGAAAGAAGATTCAAAAACGTCAACATCAGTCACCAGCGTCAATCAGGCCAGCACATCTCGACTAGAAGGACTGCAGTCAGAGAACCACCGCTTGAGAATGAAAATTACAGAGGTATTGTTTATTGCATATACCGCCTAGGCAATTTTTCTTTCAATATTTTTTGTTGCAATTCTGTAATCTGCTTAAGTGTTGACTCCTTTTTAGAGGAAAAAATTAGGTTTCCCCATAGAAAAATATTGCAATAATAGGAAACAGATTACTTATAGAAATAGCTAATTAATACAGCGAATACTTTGCAGGTGTGATAAAATGAAAATGTGACTTAGCAAATTAAAAGGAAGCTTCCCCTATTTATTTGTAACCAGCAAATTACCCTGCTGCTTCCCATGGACGTGCTGAGCACCACAGAGCAATAGCTTAGAAGCTCAACCTTTACATGCAAGTGTAACAGAGACCGGCAGCCCCAGGGGCACTTAAGAGCTCTCTTTGTTCCTGTTTATGGCTGAGTTCAGAGACTGCTGCTGCTGCTGTTATTTCTCAACCCGAGAGTTCACTCAAAAAGTTGCTAGACAGATTTTTACATCTTCCATGAAACAGAATTAGATATTCTCTTAAGGTAGAAAAGACCTTTACGATCATGTAAGCTGACCCTTTTGGCACAAAGGCGGTGAAGTTTCTTCAGTCTCTACCGAGAGAAAGGCTAAGTACATGGAGCGGACGAATTCCATTAGAGCTATAAATGTATATTTTTTATTATGTCCGTCCTTGCTCAGGAGACCTCAAACAGTGACAAATCAGCCTTGAAGACTGCCCACTTTGTGAGACAAGATAACCATAACTGATCTATATCTTACAAAAAATTAACCTGTTCTTGCCTAGTCTGTGAAGTATTCTTATAACTTGAAAAAAAGGTATTTTATTGCAACCATTACTTCTTCATCCATATCTTAATGAATGATATTTGCCTGGGTAACCATCAGACTACCAGTAACTCCAGAAGCAAAAGCTATGCCTGCCTTGTTAAAGAAATTTGATTCTTCAGCTTTGCTAGGTCCCTTTCATGTGAGAGCCCTGCAATTTTTCATGAAGGCTCAGCTGGCTACTGGCTATTTCTGTTTCTTTATCCTGCTGTATTTTTTTTCTACTAAGCCTCCTAAGTCACAAGATCTCAGTCTCATGGTGGTGATCACAGGTAAGGCTGGTCAGGGCAACTGAGCCATATTAGTCCATGAGGGCCCTTTTTAGACTTTGCTTAAATAAATCAAAGTAAGTGCCCAGAACCAGTAGGTCCAAATAAGAGTTTAATTGTCACGGGGATTTGAAGCACAGCCTACCATAGCTAGTAGCTACATCTCTGGCTTGTTTACCTAGAGTTGCTATGTCGGCTCTATAAGGAAACAATGTAAATCTAAATTCAGCACTTTTCATATTCAGTTAAACCAGTAGTGAGTGGGAGGTACTCTGGACACCGTATCCTGGACAACTGTTCACAGAGAGCATCCCAGAATGCCATTAAGATGCTTGTGTCTGGTTATTTTCTACTGGGGCTGAAGTCAATTGAGTACAAGTCAGCCTCTGGGAAGACCACCCTGTGTTCAGCTTGGTGCTAAAGGCTAAGGGTGCTCCAACTCGGCATTTCTGCCGTGGCTCTTCCAGTCAGAAAACATCCGTGCTTCTCTCCCTCTCCCTCTAGTCTTAAAGGGTGCTTTGGGGGAGAGAGACGACTGGGATTTTTGTTTCTTCCCCCTCCTCTTATTTCCATTTTTTTCCCTCTTGGTAAATTACGTTTAGAGTGGCAGTTTGGTGCTAGACACCAGATTACACAGTTTAAGACGCAAAAGATATAAAACATGGGGGTAATTTTCAAATCACAGACATATGGGGTGTTCTCAACCCCAAAACTAAAAACTGTGAGTTGGATTTTCTTCCAAATTTCATGCACCCGGAAACACAAACAAAAAGTCTAACAGGAGTCTGCCTCTCTAAGAAAGGTAAAAGGAGTAAAAATAATCTTTAGGAAAACAAAACATTCCTGATGGAGTTGACTGCAGTCACTCACATGGCTGGACATGCCCCTGATGTCATAGTTCACTTATATTCTCCTGTATGTTCGATAATTTGATTGACTCAACAAAGTGGTTACAGCTATGTATGCCACGTTTGTATGCATAAATCGTAAGTAGTTGAGATGTTTTCAGACTGGGCTTTCTAATGCCCATTTCTTTCTTATTCAGCAGTACACCCAAATTGCTTAAACTGAAGCTTACTCTTCTCACGTGCCCTGTGTGCAATATCACAGCTGAACACGGTTTGTTACTTGTAGCGTGACTTTTAGAGGTAGTGTTTTAGTGCTATAAGAAAACTGCATTTGGCACAGTGTGGCAATTGCATTACCACCTGCCTTCTTGTCTAATTATAGAAAACTATGCAGTTACTGCAGATACCTGAAGCAACGACTCTTGAATTTTTAGGGATTCGTACTCTTTCTGTTTTGCAGCTGGATAAAGACTTGGAAGAGGTCACAATGCAGCTTCAGGACACTCCCGAGAAAACAACATACATTAAGCAGAACCACTATCAGGATCTTAATGACATTCTCAGTATACGGAACTTCACAGACAGCAAAGGTGAGCATTAGTAAGATCCATTAGTAGCTTAACCACCAAGATTTGAATCGCAAACTCATTGGATTTGTTCGAGAGCGCTCAGACCTTGGTAAGATAGAGCTTTAAATATCTTGGTTGCATTGTGGAAAGCATGCAGATTCACCTAAAAAGCTATACGATACCCACTGAGTAGTTATTTTTCTGTGCGTATGTCTTCTATTGTGTGTCCTATGTGTATAATACATGTGGTAAAGTGGGAAACTTTGAAAAGCATAGTTGTGTTCAGAAGTCAAGTTTTCTGTTCTGCATGGAGAGAGGAACATCACAGAATGTTTCAGATGTTGTGAGAATTAACTGGGCCAGCCTTCAGCAGTAGGAAGCCCGGTTTAATATGTGCTCATCTGAGTAGGACGTTCACATCCTGCTTTTGGACACTGCTATCAAGCACGTAGAAGGGAAACATGTAAATATTTCAGTGCTGATTTGGACTCTAAATGTAGAATTGAAGGCACTCGTGTATGAAAATTCTTCCCTAGGAACTGATAAAAAAGGATTTCATGACTACTGTAATATTCCTAAGTTGTTTCTACTGTGTCTCTTGCATCGCTCCCTGAAGAAATATATGCAAAAGAATTACTTCCATTAAAGCTATTTCACTTTTGGGAAGCAATAAGATCTGGTGCATAGTGCAATAAAGTGGAAGCCGGGACACCCAGCTTCCATTTCTGACTCTAGAATGGATATACTTTGTGACTTCTGGCAAATGACTTTGTACAGCTGAATATTGCTATAGTATGGGAAAAACTGCTTGCCCCATGTTGGGAAGTCGTAGACTTGCATGTTTGTTGCAATGCAAGGCTCAGGCTTCCTATCAATGTGGCAACATAAGCTTGGTTAAGTGGAACAGAAGCTACTCCTGTAAATATAGTTGTTGAAGAATAATTTTAGAACAACAACAACAGTTCATATATGCTTTTGAAGTACATTGAAATTTTGGTTGGATAAGGTTACCTTTTCATGCGCTTTTTGTTTTAGCCTGGGTATACATTCAGTTGTGTAACTTGTGGAAAAAAAAAAAAAAAGAAAAAGGAAGAGCTCCATAGAGTTCCCAGTGTCCTTTTTAAAATTAAAAAACAGAAGGGGGGAAAGGAGGAAAAGGAAAACGTAAATAGCTGCTGGAGGCGTGTGATTATTGGGCTGAGATCAGCAGCAAGAACTAACATCAGTGAGTGGGATGAGGCAGTTTTACCAAGTGTGTGAAAGGAACACATAGAATGTTCCACTCATGTCAGATGCTGCAGGAAAAATGATAAATCATGAATAACATTTCAAGCAGAAAAGATACATTACACTGTGCCAAATGCCCATCTGAGTTTGGGTATGAGAAATAAAAGTGATTCTCAAGAGATACGCTAGGTATAAATTTAGGATGGGATGCTTCCCACAGCAGGTTGCACTCCATTAGCAGTAGGATGCTGGCAAAGAAATCAAGGAAAAAATATAACCTTTCTGCACTTACTTGTGGCTATATCTACAAAAGACATCGATGCCTAACTGCTGCTTTAAGCACCAGCATCCAAGGTTGTGTTCCTAAGTTTTCCCCAGTACAGTTCCCTAACTTCTACATTTCTGCTGCATGGTACTTGTTTAAAGTCTTGTATGTACAGAGCCTTAATGTACAGAGTAGTTTTGAATTATGTACTATCGGGATTTACAGGGTAGATATTTTTCTGCATACTGAAGTTGCTAGACACAGTTTTCTGAGTGGACCTACCACGTAAAGCTCTGCACAAAACAGAGGGGAAGGAAATGAAGGATGTTTTCCCTTGGCTGTCTTTATATTGAATAGGTGAGAGCATCCATTCACCTGGGGATGAGGAAGACCTGGATCCCAATTTGCAGCAGGTGTTTGAAACTTGGTCCCACTCCTGGTGGCGAATGCCCCAAGCATGAGTATTATTGAGTATCCTGATCCTGACTTGAGTGACATCAAATACTCATACCTCCAGGCTCTGAGACACCGTGTTCAACAACCCTTGCTGGCCTTTTTCTGTCCCTCCATTTCCGTTTCTTCTGCCCCTTGTTTTCTCTCTTTCCCTGTTTCCCTGTCCCTTAGCTACATGTCTGAATCTCCCCTGTATTTCTCTTACTGCAACCATTCCCAATAGTCAACCTATGTGCTTAATTTAAATTTGCCATTCCAATCAGAATAACAAGGCTTTGGAGAATTCATGCTGCTGAGTCACTGCTGCTTCTGTGCAGATGCAAACAGACACCACTTAAATGGTACTTAAAAAAATTCTGGCCCTTACGGCTACAGAAAAGCTAACTCTGACTGACATAACTATGCTTTCTGTAGCTATGTATTTCATGTAACTTTCTGTAAATGAAAGTACAGAACCTTGAAATTAGGCATCCCTGATGGTACTTGAGGGAAGCTTCGGAATTGTAAATAATTTGTTCACGTGACCTAGAAGTGACCATGTCTCTCACCTCCACCGTGCAACTGGGCAAGCCAGTCTGATGTTGTTTTTAAGGTAATGACAAGGTTTGTGCCTACCTTAGACCTTGTAAAAAATGTGAGCCGAGAGAGAGGGAGTAGGACAGTGAAGAGAAATGCTAAAAATAGCAGCTGACTTAGAGCTAAAAATCATAGCGGATCATTTGCCACATTTGCATTGTGGACATGGCTGAATCCTGCGTCGATATTCTGTATAAAATACCTTGCTGTTCTGAAGGAGTTCACATAGAGAATGCCATGTAGTGTATCCCCATTGCTATTGCTTACACAAATTCAGGGCACCACACTTCAGAGAACAGGTAATAACACAGGACTTACGCAATGCATCTCGAACAAGTCCTAATCAAACTTTAATGTGATAGTACACTTCAGTAGTTTTCTGATCTGTAAAAATTGTCCAGAGTTAAAATTCCTAACTCCTATAGCCAGGTACCAAAGGAGGTTATTTGATTCTTCCCTTCCTTTCCCACAGCCCTCATTTACATCAAATATGGAGTTAGGATACAAAAGTCAAATTACTTTATCCAAAATAGATAGACACAGCTGTGCACTCCCATAACTGCCTGACCTCAGGCAAAGTTTCATAACTTTAGAGTTCCTGGTTAGTTATTAACAGCAACAGCTCCTGGTGTAGCCCAGGAGCTCTTTGCTGGCATGGGGACGCCTTCTTCACAGCACGTTTCAATGCAGCATGTCTCATTTAAAGAGAGATATTATCCGAGACACTCATCTCTTGTTCACAAACGCGTAATGTCCCTGAGACATCTACCGCAATTGGCTATGTAAGAAAAGCAATTAGGAAATGTGGTTTGTATTTTATGGGTTTGATTGCTTTTTTTTATTGCGGGCTTTTGTCTGCACTGATAGATGGCTTTGTGTGGTCAAGCTGTTCTCAGTGTGGTCTGCTCTGGGACCTCAAATGGCTTCTCCAGTTGAATCTGAAAGGGCGTCCCCTTAACTTGAGATGATATATTCCTCAGGTGATTTTGAGTCACTGTGTCTGCTGGCGACCTCGGCTCTGTGCAAAGCACAATGTTCCTTCTCCCCTGGTTTGCTGTTTGCAGGATGTTGTCACCTCAGTGGAGCAGCAAAGACACATTACATCTGGGTTTGAGGCAGGGATGGGCTGTGGGTGAGACCCACGCTTGGCTCGGGCAGTTCCCCTAAGCGGCAGCGCCGTTCGTCAAGGAGAGCCAAGCCTGGAGACGCAGATGAGTTTTCCAGGCTGACATTTGGAAAAAGGAGGACAAGTGCTTGTAACTGCGATGCTGTGTAAAGAGGAAGGTTGTGCCACACAGCTCCAGGGAAGAAATACCCTGGCGTGGGCACAAACCGGAGCTTCCCGAAAGGGCTCCTTCCACCCATGGAGCCAGTGTGCCAGAGACAGGGGAGACTTTGTGAAGGTAGAGGTTATTTCTACCATGCAAGTTTCTGCAGGGATAAAAGTTACTGAGGAGAAAAACACGGAGGGAAGATACTATGTGTTTTGGTGGGGTTGGCTAATTTTGCTGCCCTTGGAATCTTACAGTCTTACTCTACTTGACTTCTATTTGACTGCCTGAAATTATTTCTCCATGAATGATTCATAGATTGCGAGAGTTTCATATAAAGCCAAGCTCAGAAGAAATCCGGCAGAAGAATCTCGGTTTATTTCTACCTTTGGCACTACATTTCAGAGTAGCGTATTAGGAAATTAATGAATGACAGCCATACTATGGAAAGTACGTAAGAAGCACGAAAGAGCGTTGCAATAGTCCCCACTTATGAACAAACTCTTTTTGCAAGTTCTTTCTCTGCAGGCACCGTAGCTTGCTTAGAAAGGCTTGTCTGTTTTGAGCCAGAAAGCAGTCTTTACTCATTGCTGTAAATGGACTGGGAGCACTCATTTGCATGTCAGATATGCCTACATACTGTCAGTTGTCACCCCACTCCAATGTTTCCTAGTGTTAGTTTTTCCCCATGTAAAAGCAGATCAAAGGAAAACAGGTTTCAAAGGCATGTTGCTCGTAAATGCGAAGCAAAACAGAGTTCATCTGTGATAGGGGGCTGAAATATTACTTCTATGAAGTTAGTGTGATTCAAGCATTAAGCTTGAGATTGAAACCACAGATTCAAAGGCTTTCAGAAATGACTCCTTTGAAGGAATGCTGTTTTAGAGAAAGGATATAGTTCCTTATATCCCTTGCATATAGAGATATATAGAGATATCTACACTAGTTTCTGTGAAGCGAATGGATTCCAGTCCTGAAACTGGAGCTTGTTTCTATTTCAACAGGGAGACCAAACTGCCAGAGTTTCAGTGCCTGCCTTTCCTTGCACTGAAATAAATCCATAGTAAAGGGAGTTTCTTCTGATTTAAAGTAGCATAAATCAGAGGAGAATCTTGCTGGCTCTTCTTTGTAAAAAATCTTCCTTTCCAAACATAACTATCAGAAGTCATGATTGAGACTGCCTGGTGCTGTGTGCTTAGTGCAGAACTTTTTCCGATATACCCAGCAGATAATGTGATCATTTTAATTTTTCGTTTAATTTTACTTTCCTTTCATCCCATTCACATGCAAAGCAGAAACTGGCTACTCTTGTTTCATGGTCCAAACAACAGAACTGTGAGAAATTATGGCAGATTTTTAAAATCTACCTTTAGCCTTAAAGTGTCCAGAGTTCTTTAGTATATCAGCAAGGTTATCTCTGCCAGCTCTTGTAAGTCATTATTAAACCACACTTGCTTCTTTGTGGAGCATAAAATACGCTTTCTAGCAAAGAGAAAACAACAGTGGAATTGAAAGATGTGGGGTGAAGAGCGGTTCTGCCGTCTAGTTGTAAGCCGTCGGAGGAATATTGCCACTAAAGCAAAATGATGAAGATGTTCAATAAAGCTGCAGTGTACGAATGTCAACAAAACAAGCTTCTAGGAATCCAGTTCGTAAAAGCCTGGAGGAGATCGCAGTAGCGGCAGTCACCTGGTGTTTTCTGCCGGCAGCTGCACAGGAGTCGTTAAAATGCACGGTGCGTTTAAGCCAGCCCAGGTAATTTTGACGGCACCAGGTCGTGGAGTGATTGTAGGTAGGGCAGGTTGGAAGCGAGTGTCACCCCTGGCAGAGGGAGAGGCGAGCAGCTGGGAGCAGTGACCTCCGTGCCGAGCCTCTCCACAGCCACCATCCCATCAGCTCCCGCAGCTTGGAGCTTCCTAATTGGAAGCCGTTTGCCTGCTGCAGGTAGGCAAAGGTCCCGAGCTAAAGCCTTCTGGCTCTCACCGACAACCGGCCAGCGGTTTTGTTTTCTAATGGACCCAACAGTGAGTGCCGTGCGAGGCCCTCGAGATCTATTTGTCTTCTTTCCCGACGGTTTTCTGAATGCAAAGTGCACAGGCATCACTTATCCAAACTTCTGAGTTCCGGTTTGAGGTCTCCAAAGGTGAAAATTACTTAGAAAGTGCTTCTGGCGCATTCAATGTTGAATGTAGTTAGATCATCCCAGTGCAACTTATTCAGTAGCATCCGCAGTGGCAGACAGTATCCTGAGAATGAAGGGCATTTTTCAAGTGGCATACTTAATGAACAGAGGAAGAAAAGATGGGGAAGTACTAAAAGCAGTGCTACGCTTTCCAGGGGAAACTGGGAACTCAAGTGTTTACCGTTATCCTTAATTTATTTTCTTGCAGTTGTTCACATTATATAAAATCAGTTTCCTCCATCCTTAAGTTTTTTACGTGCATATGGCGATAGTGTTTTTTCTTTAAGCTTCAGCTCCTGGAAGCATATGACTAAGTGAGAATTTTGCTCTTCATCATTTAAATGAAAGGTAAATGTGGGGGAAAAAAAAAAAAAGAAAAGAGGAAAAAAGAAAGATATTCTAGTTTCCATAGCTGCAGAATAAAAAGCTAACAACTCCTCTCCCAAAAAGCTTAACAAATAAGATTTACCCAACTTTTTTGTATTTTGAAAGAAGCAAAGGAAAAAGAAAAAAATCTCAACATTGTGGCAGTTTTATGTGGATTTTGTCTGTCTTTTATACATATACTTTAAAATTTGTATATGGTAACCTTGTACACAGAAATTTATGCAGTGTATCAAGGGAGAGTCATCTGCAAGAGTGGTGGAAAAGGGCTTATTAAGAATAACACACAGTGATATATGGGCAGTTGGTGTTGAGGGGTGAGTAGGCAGAGAATATATGATTTCTGCTCTGCTTTAAACTAAATCCCCCACCTTTTTGACAGGGACCACCTCCTTCTCTCTTTCTCTCACAGCACAACTGAAAGCACATGAAACCCCTTTAGGGGCATACAACACAGATTAATATATGAAATTACGTACTCCCATAGCCCAACAGTTGCGTATTCCAGTCATTTGATGAAGAGCTGTGTCTTCAGTGGCTTTGTAAAAGGTTAAATTGCTTATGTTGGGTAAGGGAGTTGGCACCCTAAAACAGTTAAATAATAGACCTTTTCCATCCCTAATTACAAGGATTACTCAAATTTTAACTTTGGTCTATATCATAAAGTCAGCAGTTTTCATTGTCAGCTTAGATCAGCTCAGGACTGAACGTTGTTTTTAATCACGGAAGTAAAAAGTGTTCTTTCCTACGTGTCTGTTTATAGACATCACAAGGGTTTTATGCAAATGTCAAGCTCAATATACATAGAAATGCGATATATGGAAGATAAAACTGAACTCTTGTGACAGCAAATGCCACACCAGCAAACTTCAGGCTGCCCTGAGATGATAAACTTCACTGCTTATCTTAGCCACTGTCAGATTTGACTCTTTGCTGTCCTCCCTTCACATCTAAACCATCACCGAATCCTGTCATATCTTCCTTTTAAGCACTCTTCTTGCTACAACTGAATTCCTTAGGCTCTCTTTTTCTGACATTTTGTCGCCCTAACAGGAGCGGCTTCATGTGCTCTGGTCGCCTCCTTTCTCACCCAGACGCTTCTCTTCCATGCAACATGAGTGAAAAATCTTCTCTCCTGCTCTTCCAAGCTGTAGCAATCCCCATGTCTGCACATTTTTGCATCCTCACCTATTCACTTCTTTCCAACTTGTTTGTTAGAATTTTCACAGCAGAAAGTGAATGCTACAAAATAATGCCAGGAATGACAGCGCTGGGAGGGCCATTATACATGTTAGAGTTTGCCCTCAAAACGTTCCTGTTTCTGCTTCCATCTTCTTTCCTCACTCTCTGTTTCTGCTGCTTGTTTTGTCCCACCAGTGCTCATTGATAACATATATATTCCCTGCGTGCTGGGATCTGAGCATTATTTGGGGCTTCTGAGCATTAGTAGAATAGAAAAGCATCTTAAGCCTTCAATATGCACTGTGTTTTTCATGCTATTTTCATTTTATCTTCAATATTTTCCAGCTTTTCCCCCTCATACCCGTTTTTACATTCAAATCCTCCAGTGCCCTTTTCCAGTTTTTGCCTTCGAGTCCTCTTCCTTGCTGCCTTAATGCCTGCAGCAATCACTGTTTCTCTATGTGCGTGGCAAACAACTGCCGGTGATGGATTTGGAGCTGCTCTGTAATTATTTATGAAAACTGCGCCCTGTCCTCATTACTCAGATGTTTTCCATGTGACTTTATTTGGCTTAACGCAGCAGGGGACTTTGGAAAAGCAGGCAGGAGCGGAAAGGATCCCTGGCGCAGACAGGCACCTTAAAATGGCTGTGTTCGTCCAGGTTTCTCGGGGGGACCGATGCCGCAGGCTTCAGCACAGCTAGCCAGGGACTACCGGGACTCCCGGGGGAGTCAGCTGAAGCTACCTAGGGGGAAAATTATGATCTTCTACACTATCACTATGCAGGAAAGAGAACGGCAGGAGACGGCTTAATGAAATCATTATCTGTCCTTCCTGCAGACAGCCTATGGACCAGGGCAACTGATATGAATCACGTTTCCATGCTAAATGGTAGCAGATAGTTAAATGACGGCGCTGAATTGCTTCTGTGATTGCAAGAGTACCAAGGTTTTATACATCAATGAGATTATAGTTTTTTCTAGGAAAAGACTTAAATAAGAGGTTTTATTCATATGAAAAGGTAACAATTTTTGAGTGCAAGATAATATGGTGGTGCAGTTACATTAATTTTTTACACAGCCTAAGACTAGGTGAGAGAGCATGATAGGGCTACGTAGAGGTGGGCAACAAGGTTTGGTTTGTGTATTTTTTTTAAAGGTGAGGGGGAAGAAAAGGAAGAACAAAAGAGCTTTTGTCCTTTTTCTGTTTCTTCACGGTAGTTCCATAAGAGTACCAAAGACTCACAGGGAAACCTGAAACTGTGTTGGAATATAGGCAGAAAGAGTTTACTTTGTGGCATTATGAACATCCAGGAAATTTTAAAATGAAACAATTTTAAAATGGTCGCTTTGTCACTGTAAAGTAAAATTGAATGTGTTATCCATCTAGATGGTGAGAAAGCCATTTTGAAAAATCATCTTGATCAAAATCCACCAGCACAATGGGGCTCATCAGACCCTTCCAGAACAAGCAAAGATCCTATAGAAGACATCAACTCTCCAGAACAGTAAGTATACACCATTAGATACTGGTAGAGAAGGAGGCATCCCTGCTCCCACGGGTATGGATGTGCTTGTGCGCGCATGCTTTCTACTGTTTTAGCCATAAATTCCATCCTCAACACCAGCTGCCTTGCTGATAAAATGCTAATTTAAATGGTTACAAACCCCATATTTCTCTTTCACGCATTTTTATGGGAAGACCTTCGCTGTAAAACTTTCCAACCAGGCCCCGCTACAGAGAGAGCCTGGTCCGTCAGCAGCAGCAGATGTGAATGGCACCTCCTGAAGCACCAGTGGGCAGCACCGTTGCACTGTGATGCCTCCCTGACACCAGCTCACCATCTCCACCAGATTTAGAGGATATCAGGGACACTAGATCCTAAGGTGTCCCAAAGGCAAACTAACATCGTTCTTTTGTCTTGTCAGAAACATCACAAAATCACAGAATCGCAGAATGGTTTAGGTTGGAAGGGACCTTAAAGATCATGCAGTTCCAACCCCCCTCGCCATGGGCAGGGACACCTCCCACTAGACCAGGTTTCTCAAAGCCTGGTGTCTAAAGTTTCTATAGAGGGTTACCGGACAAGCTGTGCCCAACCAGCAATATATATTAAGGAGATAAGAGGATGTACATATGTGCATGTGTGTGTTATAACCCTTGTCAACAGTCCAAGTCCTTCCACACACCAGCCAGGGGGGTTCATGGTGTACATAGCCATTTTGTTCTCTTTCGATCTTAAGCTAGCCGAGAAATAAAAACAGTCTTAGGGCTTTTCAACGTTACCATAGCAGCTGGACTCAAGTTTTGGCACAGGAAAGCCTTCACCGAGTAGTTTCCCGTAGAAACAATGCTGCGGCTACAAGGAGAGGATGGCACAAAGCACTTGCTAGATTCATGGAGGGGGAAAAGTCTTATAGTATCAGCTTTTCTCTCCAGGAACCTCTGCAATAAACTCACGTAGTACCCTCTACCAGCTCTGCAGGGCCTGCCATGGGCCAGAGCTCAAGGAAGGGCCGTGGTCCTTTGTCCCTGGATCAGACGTTTCCCCACAGCGGCCTAGTTACACGGGCATAACTTCATCAGGACCTGAGCTAATAGCTGTCAGACTCCTCTTTTGTACACGGGCAACTTAAAAGCTTATTTAAAAACAGAATAAATTAAATGAATTACTAGACTGAGTCACATGTTACATCAGTGACAGCAAACCTGATTTCAGATAGCAGTTACTGCCTTGTACTACCTGGCGCAGGAAAACACATAAGATTTCTAACTCCGTCCTTGTACTGGAGAAAAAAAAACCAACCCAAACCCGCACAGGAGCTAATCCCCACACACATGCACATGTGCGCACCAAAAAAAGCCCCCAGTAGCTGAAATATCTGGTTATTTCACAAAAGAAGGGCTCTGGCTGAGAAAGCTCTCGTGACTTTCTGGGGTCAGCAGAGTGGTTTAATGCATAGCTATTAGGGGTCTGTCTTTTTCCAGCACCATTTGTCAGAAGTAATGTAGTGTGCAGGCAGCCTCATCCAAACATGGCCCCCTTACATTAAGAGAGATGCTAAGAAAAACACAGTCACTCAGATAATCCAGTTCTTCTGATATAGATTTAATACGGGGAGGGAAAAGAAAAACATTTGGTGATGACAGTACCTCCTCTAGGCTAGCAGTAACTGGTGAGAAGACTGAGATTTCCTAAGGGTCTTAAAGAACAGGTCAGTACAAATGAACAGTCACTGACATCTATAGAAAGCAATTAATAAAGTCCTGCTAAATCAAAACAGTGTCATACAGCACTTGCATGGCTGTGACTGTGCCAGGCCCAAGGGTCAATGTCTCCCCTGAGGATGCACTGGCATTTTGGGTACCAGAGCCACACCACCCAGCCGCAGTGGACCTGCCAGAGAGGAGATGCGTAGCAGTCTTCCAAGACCAGGGTTTTGTGATTCCCTCTCTTTGACAAGGGGCTGCCTCTTTCCAAACTTTGTGCTCTTTAAAAATATCCTTCCTCACGCATGCCCTTTTTTTCAACTTGTCTGACAGCACTTCTGGCCTTCCATGGTTATTAAATGTGTCATTTTTTTTTTTTAAAAAAAAAAGAAGTAAAGACAAGCTGTAGCTTGTGCCTTCTTTTTCTCATTTCACTGCACACATAGGGCATCTGATAGAGAGGTAGTCACATAGTCTATTGAACCTATTTCTTATTCAAGAACAGAAATCTCAAGGACGTTAGTCTGAAAAATATTTCCTCTGCCACAAACCTGTGAAAGGAGGATGTTAAGATAATAATTTGCCTGCAGATATGTTAACTCTTTCTCAGCTAAAGAAAGAAGCATCCCAGCTTCATGTCATTGACAGCACTCCAGAGAGCTGACATCTTCCAGTATGAAAGTTCTTGTAAAGTGCAGAAAAGAAAAGTTTGACTTGGGATTTTTTTCATTCTTTTTTACCACTAGTGCTACATTTGACTAACTGCAAGTGTGATCCCTACAGTTGTGTCCAAAGTGAAGGCACAGCAGTATGCATGCACTTTAGGCTCAGTAGTGCAGGAAGTTGTTGCACATTTATTTCTGGGGTGTTATTTATAGCATCTCAATCAGAATGTGAAAAACATTTGTTTTGTGCTTGGCTCAGATTTAAAACCCTGCAGCTAAAGAAGATGCAGTCTGTATGACTGTAGAGCAGTCATGAAGCATGAGTGTAGATGATTCACGGTTCCCTTTCCTTCTTATTTCCTTTCCTCCTGGGCAGGACGCCATAGGTTATCCACAGTGTCACGTAAAATTTGCCATGCCCAGTCAGACCAACAGACATGAGGACCAAAAAGTGGGTGCTGGCTGCATTCTCTCCTGTTCACTCTGGCTACACAGTGTAAATTAACACTTCCTACAACAGACAAAGCAGTGCTGGTGCAGAGGCTCAAGCCCTGCACTTTGATTTTCCATAGTGCTTATTAGCGTATTGCCTAGCACAGTTGCATCAGCTTCTGCTTTCCCAGGTGATGCTCAGGCACAGTCTGGTATTTGGAAGCCCTGTTTGGGGGGAGCTTAGTTACCTGGATGGAAGTTGCAGCATGCTGGTTCATCTCAGGTCCAGAGAGCAGCCTGAACCAGTTTAGAATAGACATAATCATAGAATCATAGAACCTGTTGGGTTGGAAGGGGCCTTTAAAGGTCACCTAGTCCAACCCCCCTGCAGTAAGCAGGGACATCTTTAACTAGATCAGGTTGCTCAGAGCCTCATCAAGCCTGGCCTTGAATATCTCCAGGGATGGGGCCTCCACCACCCCTCTGGGCAATCTGTTCCTGTTCCAAGAATAATAGCTCGTTTCCCAGTAGGCCAAGGGTGTCTCTTACAAAAAGTCAACTCCTTCCTCTTCCTTGGGTGTGTGACCTGCTGAGGAAGATTGGTGTACCTTATCTGGACATGCTACTTCAGTAGCAGTTTTATCAGTACAGTGTGCTGAGATATTTCTCAGGGTACTATTTGTATTCCAGCCTGATAGTGACCCGCTTACCTATCTGAAGATTGCATCAGTCAGCTTATCTGCACGATGGCCACATGAATACATTCAATGGCATATCTTCTGTGACCCTTAAAGACATTCTTCGGTGCACCTTCATTCCTGCATGTTGTCCCATCTCATCAGTGGCCTACATTTGGTGAATTAGTTTTTGGCACCATTAAAATTTATACTGTTCTCATTTTAACAGCAACAATATGTAATAGTCTTCCAGATCTCTGAGTAAAGGTGATGATAGATTTCTTCAAGACCCCACTAAAACCTAACATTCTGATAGACTATTTCCTGTATGCGGTCAATTTTGTAACCTTCAAAGCAGCTAGTCGCTGTGCAACCCTTATAATAGAAACTACCTTGGTACTTTTTGAGCAAAAGCTCTGCTTTTAGCAGCATTTAAAAGACAGTCAAATACTCTGCTGGAGCCAGTTATGTCAATTTTAGTAAACAAAAATTCTCATCAAAAAAGTTGGTTATGACTGGATTATTGCATTACAGCCATATGCCTTGGCATGAACATGCCTCCTTTATTCAGTTTCTTCACTGACAGTGTTCATATTAGTCTATCTATGATCCTACTCAAATCTGTTATTAAAATAAGGTGGATTTAGAATGGTTAGTTTACTTGCTAGTACAACATCGTGCTTTATTATAGTCTTTTAGAACTTCTCCAGCTTCCCAGCAGTTGCTAAAAAGCAACATTAATGGGCTGAAGAATCAACTGAAATGACCCGTGAATGCTAAGACACAGTTTACGCGCTCCCACAGATCTTCAGATGTTTGGCTGTAGCAGCAGTTGCTCCAGTCCCCCCACTTACCGATGGATCTCATCAGTGGTTTTGTATAGCAGAACCAAATTGTTTTTCAAATGCCTCTGCCCCTCCGTAGCATCATGCATTGCGTTGTGTTCCTATGTGCATTGACATTGGAAGCCAACCTTTTACTTGATTTTATTTATCCCTAATAAACGGCTTTTCTGTACAGAGCTGAGGGTACATGTCCTATTCCAACAAAATACCCTGATAAGTGGCTGTTCTGTGTGTGGCACCACCTTTCCTTTCCATCTCTTTCAGCGGTTGTACAAAACCACTAATACTAACCATTCCCTCCCCAGCATACTTAACCTTATGCTTTGCCCTATCTATATTGTATGCACAACTCAAAACAAATGGCATGCCACCATCCTGAAAAGCATTGGCAAAATGCATCGGGGTTCAGGAGGGGGAAAAGTACTGATACTGGAGGGAAAAAAAGCCCACGCAGTGAGGCAAGATACAAGATTTACTTTCACTTAAGGAGAAAATAGCAGTTTTGTTTGGATTTTGTTACTCTTTCTGTTTTGTGTTGGTTTTACCCTAAGAGTTTTGCCTAAAGTCTTGTGAGTCTCCAGGCCACAGTCCTCCGCCTCAGTTCTGGGAACCAAGTTTTCACGTGACAGTAAACTTTAAGTACAGCTAAAGTAAAATTTGCCACCCACTGCAGCCACTGTTGGCATAGCCAAATAAACGTGCTTTGTCCATGGCATGGCTAACATTTTAATGGGTGAAAAAAAATCCCATTCACTTGATTATGCAACTGGATTCCCTTGGAATAGCTTCAAAAATCTCTTTAATGAGAAGTCTGTAACAGTTGAACAAAGTAAGCGTTTCCACTGGTGGGAAAATAAGCACGGGCAATTCTGCGTTTGACCCTGCAACAAGAGACAGAATGACAATCCGCAGGGTCAGGCTCATAAGGATTCAGCACATGGAAGCAGGGAGCCGTGCCACCTCTGCACTCCTTGGGAACAAGGCACGATTTCATTGATACCACCAGAAAGAATCGGGCACAGCAGCAAAATAACAACGAACGGATTTTGCTTAATCCCGGGGATGCATTGCCAGCATTACAATGATCAACCCTGTGGATTAATACTGCATCAAACTTTTAAAGAGAGTTTGCGGGGGGGAAAAAAAAAAGAGAAAGATCTTCCCAGCTAGGCAGACTACAACGCTTTCCACCACATCTCTGTATAAACAAGCCTTAGTTTGTAGTGAAGAAACTAAAGAGAAGCAGCATTACATTTCTTTCTGTTTGAATTTGAAAGCTATACTGCTCGGTCCCCCAGCAGTGCAATGGATGCCTTGGTAGCTGTCTCCACTTCCTAACACAAAGCAAAAAAGAAATGAAATGTCATTTGAATCAGAAAGGCTGTCCAAAGGCAAGCTTTCAAACATGCACTTCTTACAAGAGCCTGTCTATACACAATCATTATAACAGATAACAGGGAAATATGAATTTAAAACTCCATTGTACTGATACAATGCTTTGTATGGGCATTTTTCTTCTGGAATCAAAAAGCCAGTCTTCAGTTCAGCTCTGTCACTTTGACATCTGTCTTCTCTTTAAAAAGTCCCTCCGTGTTTCAAGAGTGAATGTCTCCAAATGCAGAAGCAATCCTGGTACAATAACATCTTAACCACTGAAAACATCTCTTCCACTAGCTAACCTCAACTGGATTTTGATTTTGTGAAAGGTGCTAGTAGATCCACAGTGTGGGGGTAGAAGAGCCCTTGTCTCATGGCACCGTCTTCTCCACGGCAAGGGGTTAGTTGGGCTACCTGTGAGCATGGTTTAGTATCCCCTTTAAAAAAAACAAACAAAACAAAACAAAGCCCTACCAGTTACCGTGATGTCAATCTGCTTGGAAAATTGAATACAGAATGCTGGGTTCCTAAATATTGAATTTTGGTGTGGGTGGTTGCTTAGACTACTTTTAGAGTGCCAACTCCTCAGTCCCACAGCACTGACTGTGGGAACTTGAGAGCATTCAGCACCTCAAAAGCACAGACCTAAACTGCAAAGAGAAACTACTTGGAAAAAGCCGTCAGTCCGAATTCTCTCCCTCCATTCACCTGTGTTGGCCTTAGCTGGAGTTGCAAAAATGCCATCCTTAGTTCTACCATCCTTGTGCTAAGTGATGCATGGCTTAAAACACAGCCTGTGGCCTCGTGCGTGTCTATGCCATTACCCGGGGCTCTGCATGCAATAGATCACTTTGCAAGGGGTGGGAGGTTGCTAAGCCGTATGCTTAACTTTTTCCTGTATCAGCAGTCTAACAATTACTCTGAAAGTGCCTGGGAATTTCAGAAGCTTGTGGGATGCCGAGAACGCGCCCTTAGGTGCTTTTGTCATGTCTAGCCTGTCAGAAAAATTCCCCAAGGGGAAGTAACACCCATGGCGGCAATAGCTCAACGGCAGCCAGCGTAATGCTCTCGGCGTTAACCCTCTCTGTGGCAGCAGCAGGCACAGAAGATACCCTTTGCGGCAACCCGCAGACGTAGCAAGCATGGCTTGTATTGCGTTTTCCTCTCGGCTAATGCTCCTCTCTCTCTCTGTCTCTCTCTCTCGCAGCATACAGCGTCGGCTGTCTTTGCAGCTGCCCATTCTTCATCATGCCTACTTGCCATCCATAGGAGGAGTGGATGCCAGCTGTGCCAGTCCCTGCGTCAGCCCCAGTGCCAGTCCTCGGCACAGACACGTGCCGCCCTCCTTCCGAGTGATGGTGTCGGGGCTGTAGGCAAGGGAGATCAGTGCTTCCTGAACTGCTTTTAAGTACTCAATGACTGGACTAAACATCTGACCTAGAACTCTGCTACAAACATACAACATTGGCTCTTACCGCAGAGGAACTACCGCTGAGGCCGTCATCGCAGGAGTACCCGGGTAACTCCTGTGGGAAGGCAAAGGAGAAGGACACAAGGAGTTTGTTCTGTAGCCTTATTCATGGAGTTTTTATTTCTTCACGTAGAAGTCACTGAAAAACATTTCTTCCCAAATTTCTACTCGCAACAAGAAGGCTGGGAAATACGGATCTTGCAAAAAAGACACTAGGAAAACAAAAAAAAAACCCACTCAAATGTCACTGAGCTTTATGTGGCTGCTGAGAACATGCAATTCTATACTGTATCCATGTAAGGAAAATACAATGGTTGAGCTATACCATATTTATTGAAATAGATACACTCATTTTTACAAGAGTTGTGTTCAATCGCTGGAAACATTCTGCACTGGTTAGTCTTGCTTGTTTTCATTTCAGGGCCGATGCTCGCTAGGAAAGGAGGATTGTGAGAAATGATTCCTCGGGTGTCATTGAGACTCCGCAGAGTGCTGCGAGCAGGGTCACCTCTAGCTTGCAGCTGTACATGAAACCCAAGCAGAGGCTGAAGCTCCAGCTCCGAGTTGTCACCAGCTAGAGAGCTGCTGGCTGGAAGCGGAGCACTTCGCCCTTCTCCAGGGACGATGGTAGTGACTGCTGACCATCTGCAGCTGCAGTTTAGCAAAGTTTCTGCACCTATTTCAGAATAAACGCCACCAATCGTAATGTACTAAACTGTCTGGAGAAGTCCTAGGGCTGATAACTCAAGGACAGATGGGTGGTAAAGTCTTAATGTCACAGGACGGATTGTTTTTCATGGTTTGTTTGAGTTATGTCACACTTAATTACAATAAAATTAATTTAGTGGACTTGGGGGGGAGGGGTTAGGGCACAGCACTTTGCTGCTGCAGGCAAAGCCTGCAGAGCACGTAGATGTGAATATACACTATGTTTGCTTTGTACCTGCGTGTGTGACAGTTGTAGCGGATAATAGAGAGGACAAATCAAATTTACCAATAGAATATTTTATCTGAATCCTAAAAGGACTGTGAAAAAAATACAGCGGTTTTTATACTTTAGCTCCATCCCCTGAACCGAAGTAATTAGGAGGAATGATAGTGGCATACCGTCTGGACCAGCTCTGAAGCCAAACCCTCAGGCACAGGTGAGACGCACATGCGGCTTCTTTTTCCAAGGGACTGGAAATGTAGCCTCTCACTGCCAGGGCTGTTTGCTAAGAGTAGGGGGGGAAAAAGAAACAACACATGAAGCACCCACTGGGCTCTCAGTCTTCTTTGACCAACGCCTGTGCACCTCAGACCAAACCTTTGGAATGACGTTTCTACAAAGGTTTATAAATCAGCAATGACTGAAGCACAGCTGAAGAGGTTCATTAGCTGAGGGACTCAACCGCAGCTTTGACAAGCTAGCATAAATCTCCATTAAAAAATAAAACACACCTCATAGTGGCCAAAACCAACATGAATATGTATCTGAATCTTCCAATCAGGAGCATCACAAAATATTTCACTTGGCACATACAGTAAGAGAGGTTATGGAAATACCTGTAGCTTTTAGAACAAAAACATGTAAGTATAAACACAGATAAAATAGAACTCATTACTCTGTTTAAGCACTAAACACTGACGTTGTCACTCAATGTGTGTTGACAGTATTCTCTTGCTTTATTAATATCATCAGGGCCTGGTTTATTTTAAAAGGAATGTTAATTTTTAAAAAGAGAAAATTACAATATTGTATATAATGTATACACAAAGATCTCTGTAGAAATATTATTCCAACTTAGCAGGAAAAAAAAAAAATTCAGAAGTATCGGACCATTGGAGGTGAGTGTGTGTGTGTGTCTGTAACTTCGTGAATACTGACTGTGTGACGTTTATTAGGTTTAAACCATGCAGTACATTCTTTGTCTCAATGATACTGTAGTTTCTCCCATAACATTTTTTTTTACTTTACTGCAGATAACAAGACCAACCAAGTGAATATAGCTATTTAATGTTTCTGTTCTTTTATACTGCAGCAAAAATGTACTGTAAATTTATGAAGAGGCTGTGCCCCAATGGCATTTTCCAATGATGTTAGTGCACAAATGCTTTAAACTAGACTGGAACTGCCAGAATAAAATGTAAATGAAGAATTTCTTGTATAACCTTATACTGCATGAGATCAATTTTTAATAAATTGTTGCAAATCTGTTTTTATGAATAAAATATATAAAACCTAGCTTTTTGGACTCAGTGCCCTCTTCCCCCCCAGCAAAACCATTTTTAATGTGTGTGTGTGTGTATATATATATATATAAGCATACGTATGTATAAAAGCCTCCCTGGAGAAGGAAGAATCCTATTACAACACCACGTTGTAATAAAAAGTCAAAATACACATCCTAGTAGTTGAAAGGTTCACATCTAGAGAAAATAGATACACGAGCTTCTGCCCTGAAATACGATTCCTGCAGTACTCATGAGGGAAGTCTAAGACCATTTCCAAATGGGAAGATAGTCAAACATATGCTGAACATTTACATCCAAACCACACTTAATACACGCACTACGCTCTCTTGCACCACGGTGACTGTGAATTCAGGAAAAAGATAGAAGTTTTCCTATTTCACATAAATTACTGAAGTTGAGCCAGTCTTCTAGCTCTATAGTAATATCTCTGCGTTGACAAATGGGAGGTTGCTGAGACTGATCACCGATTGTTTCGTGAAGACAAACACTAAACCTCTCCATCCTGTTTCACGCAGGTTTTGTGTCCTAAACCAGGTTCTCCTGCATGGCAGAAGGGGATGAGGGTGGGAATGTAGTGCAACAAGGCAGCTAGAGGAAAGAGCATTTTTTAGTTGTTTTTGCTTTTCCACAGGAGCATCCTCAAGCCAGCACAAAATGACATAAAGCCCAAGATGAGGGAATTCAGAGCCACCACAAATGTGTTTTCTGTAGATTTCTGATGCAGCTTAGGAGTCCCGCCAAATACATGCAAAAGAGAAAATACCAGTGAGGAGTGAACAGCATGGATCGTGGCTCTCAATGCAGAATACCAGATGGCAGGAAAAACTCAAACAGATACATCTAAGCTCATTCAAGAACAAAAAAAAAGTCTAGAACAACTTTATTGTGAAACCTATTTTCAACCAGAAATTGTGGGAGGATGTGAACAATTTAGAGTTGCTCAAGAATAATAGGAAACCAGAACAATGCAAAACATTGCTTTAAGAGGTCAAGAAAAAAATAAGAGGAAGATGTCAGTGGAGCAAGTTTACTTGAACTGTTGAGTTTCTACAGTCACAGCAAATACACTTCCTATAAAATCATAAAATTGCTATTGAATTAATGGAAGATTACTAATGTTGCAGCACTTCTTTCAAACAATTAGTAAAATTGAGGATGGTAAGGGAAAAACAAGAGAGGCGCTTTTTCAGTTTTCTCTTTCTTTTAAAAGATGTAACACCTTTTCCTAAAGGTTTATAAACAAATCTTTTTAGGTCTTTTTAGAACTTGTTTTTTCATTACAAATCCCGGTTACGGTGTGCCTGTTCTCCCCAAGACTGGATTAGTGTTTCTGTCCCTTTCTGCTCAGGCTTGCTTAGCTACTGGGAGCCAGTCCAGCAAGACCTGTCCCAGTTCTTCCACAGCACCCTATGGATATCGGCAGGGCTTTACTGTGCTCTCATACCACAGCCCAAAGGATGGGCCAGTTTGCCCATTCCGCAAACTGGCTCTCCCTGTCACTCTCTTGTTTAACAGGGACTTTCTTCTCACTGCCTGATAAGATTGACAGGTTTATTACAGTGGCTTAAACATCACGATTTTTATCTGAGTTTCGTACTCATATTTACTGACTGCCTTTTCCATCTCTTGAGATAGTGAATAGTACTTATGGCCATTACTTTAATATGCATGAATATCATTCCCGAGTGCACTTTCAAGAGCACTCTGCCTCTTGAGCCGACCAGGATTCTGCCAGTGCACTACTGAGCTCATCAGTACTCAGTAAATGACATTGCAGAGGAGAATTAATGGGTCTAGGGCTGCATTGAAAGAGGTGATGGGAGGAGATGGCTGGAGCCCATGGAGCTGCTGGCAAGGGCAACCCTGGGTGGCGGTACCATCACGTCTGTGTTGCTACAGACCTCTCTTAGCTGCAAACATTTCAAGCCACCAGCTTTGCAAACTGCAACTGGTTTAAACCCCCTCCCCTGGTGATGAGGTGGTGAAGTAAGCCAAATGAAGGGTAAGAGTGAAGGGCAGGCAGGAGGAGAAAGGAGGGAGAGGCATCTCCACTCACTGAGCACATCCTTCATCACCCTCAAAAAAAGAGTCTGCCACTAGTGCCATCAGAGCCAAGCATCACACAAGCATTTAAACACATAACTGAACTTTAGAGTCTAAATTCAGTAGAGGTTGAACAGATCTGAGGACAGGAGCAGAAGGTGAATGCAAGCGCTAGGTACCGGGCAGCCGGCAGCCTGTGGGCTGGCTCACTAGCAGAAGCATAGCAGAAAGGAGCTCAGATGACCTTGAGCTTCACAAGAAAGGACAGACATCTTCATGAGTCGGCAAACACAGGCTTTGACTACAACAGAGGATTTTTATCTCCTGACAAAAGGTTATGCAGCAGGACCCCTGTACCCACATGCACTGGGTGCAATTTAAGCTGAGAAAAGTATCAGTTAAATTTGTGACCTACAGCTGTAATTGCTTCAGAGACCACATCACCCACCTCCCTGACTACTGCAGGCAGCAGTGTGTGATGCCTGATGGAGCAGGGGAGCTGCCACTGGTGGAAAACCACCCCACAGACATGAAGCAGGTCATTCTGGCAAGTCATTTTGGCTGGAAAATAGTGTATGTGTTACAGAGCACGCTGGTGGGACACTGAGCAAGCACAAGCAGCCCAGTATTTATGGCCTGGAAAACACCGTGTTGGGCAAAGCAGAGACAGCCATGCTACCTTCTGTTTTGGGAATTTGTCAAGCATCTAAAAGCAAAACCCATTCTAAGGACATATACACAAAAGCCATCCCCGTCTCAGTAATTAAATCTCCTTGGCCCTGGCCCACTCTGCCACATAGTGCAAAACCCTGACCCTGTCCACCTCAACATCCCATTTGTCCAGGCCTAAGGGAAAAGGAGCCTGAAGTAGAAATGAAAGACTGTGGAAAAGAGCAGGGAGGAAATATATGCATGGCTTTGTACTCATAAAGTAAGTGCTCTGCTGCACTGTTGTCCCAGGCAGCTCCTACGCTGCCCTGCCTGGGGGTACTCCAGTACTTCCAAACACCAGGGAGCCCTCCCAGCCGTCAGAGGGATGGAGACATCTGATCTGCAGGAGGGAGGAACCTCACATCCCCACCCAATAATCTAGCTGACATAGTAATTAGTTCATATTATGAAGTGAGCTATCAACTGGTGATACAAACCAGCACAAGTCTTATAAGAAGAAAGCATTCCGCTTCAGCATATGAACATCTGTCTTTGGGAAACCTTGTGTTCCTGATACTTTGGACATGGCTGTACAACACAGCACCAGCAAAGCTCTTGATACCCCAGAGAACAAAATTGTTCCTCCATCCAACCTAAGAAATCCTTCACTTTATCCCTTACTAGAAGTGTGTCTGAAGCAGAGAGCCACAGACAAAACAGCAGAGATGAAAGTCACCTCTTGGTGACTTTCAGGAGATAAAGCCAAGGGAGGAAGCAGTGCTAGGACCACCTGCCCGAGGGTGCTCTGAGGGGCACCTGCAAGATGTAGGTGCCACTCAAAGACCTGCTTCAGAAAAGCAAATTGCTGAGCATAGATCAGCTTCTCCTCAAGAAGGGTAAAAGGAAGCCAAGTCTTAGTAGCTTATCTTAAAGGCAGTCACATTTCCAAAGACATTGTCTCTCCCCGTGATGAACGGCAGGTGGAGGGAGGGCACATGGGAAAGGAAAATAATGGACAGGCGAGGAGGGAGGGTAACAAGGCAAAAGTTAAAGGCGTTAACAATTCCATAAGCCCCACAACTCACCCCGACTCTCAGTGCTGGAAAGAAATCCTCTTCAGTTTGCCTTGGCTCATACTTAGGTCACTGGAAGACACTACTTGAGCAAAGGAACAGAGCTAATGGGAGAAAAGGGGGAAAAATATCAAAACAATCAACACACACATATGAGAAGATGGCTTGAGAGTCACAAAGATGCAAATGAACGAGAGACTCAGCTGCAATTGCTTCTGAGGAAGACACATCAATGTCAGCATCAGATACAAGCACCCCTAGCAAAAGATAGTCGCTGTCATCCCACAAAGCTATCTGTGCAAATGAAGCTGTTAAAATTGTCAGAACCGAAGCCAACACCATCACTAACTGCCTCAGTGTTGCTGGTAACTAAAATGGGAGCAACTTTCCTCCAAATTTTGACCTCAGCTTCTAGTAAGCTCAAAGTTTGAAATTCAGTTCAATACTGAAGTTCAGTTCAATAGCCTAGGCTGTTTCCAGGCTTCTGTTATTACTGGAGGGCTGCAGAAGCGTGAAGTTTGTAAATTACCAATCCTTATGAAAATTTTACAGAAACTGGTTCTTACACACACAGAGAAACATGTTTTTTAACTGGACTGCCTTAGTCAGGGTGTGGGGGGAGGGCACTTTACTCTTTTCAGAGGCCTCCACAGAATTTCCCTTTGAGATTATAGACCCTCCAACTTCAAGCTGAAACTACAGCTGAAAATCTGTCATATTGCTGTTGTCATAATGAGTATTTCTCTAATAAGCGCCCCCATTCTTTGAGGACCTTTCAGTCTTTTCCCTCCTCCTCCCCTCCCCCAGCTAACATTCTATATTTACTGCTCTGCTTTAGTTTTAAAAACCAAGAACTTATTTACCTAAGAATTAACTGACATTTGAACTTAAATAAGCAATTTAGGATGAGAGTCAAGCTCAGCAAAGTGGAAAAAACGCATGAGTTGTTCCAGCATAATCCATGCAAACAAATAACTGTACCTGATACAGTTCAAAACCTTCAGGGGTATTTCACTGGGACAAATGAAAACAATTTCAAAACCAAATCAAGTAAATGTATCCCAGGTTTAATTGACCATTGAGTTAGAGAACAAAGCCAGCTCTCAGTTGATCCTTGAGTGGCTGATTCGGGTTGCCGCAACCTGGGATCAAACCCGACTGCTCCACACATTGAGGCCTGTTTGCTCGCTCCATATTAAAGCTGCCCTCATCTCCGCAAAAACTGGCTTGTAGGTTTTTGAAGGTGAATGACTTAACTGTGAAATTCAGACTAGCAGATGTGAATTCTCCATAGTCCTTTTCTTGCTTTGTGTTAGCCTGCCACTCCTCCCATCCCATTATGCTCTTTACCATACTGCCATTTGATATAAAACTACTCCTATTAGGGACAAGCACAATTGTAAGGAGGGTGGAAAGATATATAAAGGCGTTCATTTAATTGGTCTGTGGCACAGCACTTCAGTATTAGGAGTGGTGAACTGATGAATCCAAAGGCATCTCCCCCCGATGAGCATGAGGTTATTTGTTTTGTCACAAGGTGGGAGCAGTCGCATCAGATATCCATCGATTCCTCTCTAGAGAGGTTTTCTTTGTGTTTTATTCTAACCTGATCCCAGGGCAGCAAGACTCACTACCCTCCTCTCTGCTTCCAGAGAAGCAAACCCTCCTGGCTGAGTCATTTTAAATATACCAAGAAGGTGGAACCCCTCCTTCATCCTCCTGTACCTCCTCAATGCTGCTGCTGCGTCCTATGGTCTCGCAGGCAGGTAGAGCAGCCGGGACGTTCGGCAGCCAGACATACAATCTCCAAAAAATACATTTCCCTGCAATGCAACATGCAGAAAGGCTGCATTGTTGCACACCTCCCATTTTCTTCTCTTCTCTTTGATTTTTTTCTTTCTTTTCAGCTTCTTTACCAGCTTAACCCCACGTGTCACTTCCATTGTTCTTTGTGTAGTTGTTACCGATGCTGGAACATCAGATACGTTCAAATCCTTCTGAAAAGGCTGTCAGTCCTTAGTTGAGAAATCATTAGGAGGAAACACTCACTTCAGGAGTCCCGAATGTGACAAAAACAGTTTCAAAAATTAAAAAGTGCCTATTTTAATACAGCCTCCTTTTAAATAAGCTCTCTATTTTTTCCCAGTGTATGTCAGCAATCATCAACCACTCGTTGTCTTCTACAAAGAAAAAGTACGTACCCAGCTCTGTTTCAGACCTCGCAGGCATGCTTGCATTATTTTTTTATACCCCTTATTTTCTGCCTTTTTTTTTTTTTCATGGTCATGTTGCTGATTTATTGTTTGTTTGTTTTCAAGCAAGCCAGAAACAAAATGAACTTTCCCATATGGAGAACACCAACCACAGAGCACTCACGTCTGTGCAGCACAAATGCTCGAATATAAACTGCTTTTCCTCATCCGGCATGCACGGCGCGTGCCCCGGGCTGGGCGGGTAGAAGCTTAGAGCTTCAGTCAGATAAAAGATAATAAAATGAGCTTGGGCCTCATTAACTTACCCTGTTGATGTGAATATTAACATAGATTAAAATCCAAGCTCCAAAAAGAAAACGCAGCCCCAGCCCTCGTCACAGGCAAACTGCAAGCAATAATAAGTTCCTGGAATTAATTTAGTTCATCATACTCCAAAGCTACAGTAAGACACTCTACATAAAGACCTTCTCCACATGGTTTTTAAAATTTTGTAGCCAAATGCAATTTCAAGAATTAAATCTCTGGCTAGGCACTTTGCTTATGGCTTTGATGAATAACCTGCTGCTCTGGCTGCATGTACAGAAAGAGTCTAGGAAGGCACTTTTCTTTCTTTCAGGACCTAGTTCAGCCTGGGATGTGTGAAAACATTTATGAACGTATCAGAATTTAGACAACCTTGCTCAAATTAACTTAATGGGGTATATTCAAAATTATGAAAAGATACTGCTCATGAATTTCTCTCTCTTTTTTGGAATAAAGTTTTCCTTTTACTGATGTTCAGTTCTTTCAGTCTGTTCTAAACAGATCTTATATTCTCTTCATTATGATCACTTTACATTGTTAGCACTACACTACCGATGCAAATAAGGACTCTTCATCTCATTTTTCTCCTTTTCCACTCCTACAGGGGAACATTGTTCACAGTATACCGTTGTACTTATATAAGAAAAGCTAAGGTGGAGTGAAGAAAGGAGCTGCTTTTTTTTACTTACACTACAAACTTCCACATTTATCGTGGAAGTTCAAAAATGTGTTTAACACTGTCCACGACAAAGAGCATAGCAAAGGGAGAGAGATGTATGGAGATTGTTAGTTCTTCCAAAAGTTCGTTCCAGCTGAACTGGCCCTATGGAAAGCATCATCCTCCCCCTGGGGTAGGAAGTTCATTACATGAAGTGGTCATCAGCAATCCTCATCCCAAAGCTTTAGGCCATCTTTCAACTTTGTTAATTCACTCCACTGCCTCACTTGACTCCCATCATGAGATTCCTCTGGTAGACCACATGGGACTGCTCTTTTCTTTCCTGACGTAGCTGGCACTGTGAGATGTTGAAGCTGGTTTTGCCCTCAGACTCCCCATGCTGAATGGAAAGACCCCCTTGGCCGGGGGGATTTTATTCATCATGGAACTTCCCCCACTCTTTGGGACACATCTGCATATTTCTACACTTACATGCGATCTTGTAAGCTGCACCGTGTAAACAGTGGCGGTCTAAGGTAGATGTCTGTTCCTGCATCTCTTACAGAGAAATTTCCTATTGGTAGCTCGTACATCCCAGTAAGATAGCATTATCCCATGAGAAGGATATAATAGTCTACCATATGTTTTTCAGGGATGTATTTACTTAATTGGCAAAGGTTTAGTTGGACATTTGTGGTACATCAAGCAACACACTGCTTTGTGCACTGTAGTTTTCTTTATATTTAATACACAGATCACTGGCCTAGCAAACAATGGATGCTTCTTTGCTCATGACAGTCCTCTGCTGATGACAGTATACCTTCTTTCTGGCACTGTTCCCGATGCAATTGCTGTGGGCAGAGCTGCACTTCACCGAAGACAGACCTTTCTGCATAAAAACATCCCATAATCTGCTAACTTGTTTTTGCACCTGTCAGGCAGTCATTTGGCTCCCCATAAATTACATTATTCCTTCTTGCCCTACCTAGCATCCTCCTTGCTTTTCTTTGGTCCTGTTTGTGAGAGCTTCTGGCTTCAAACCCTAAGAAGTCTCCTCTGCTTTTCTCTTCACTTTCATCACTTCGGGCTTCTTTGGTGTCCAAAACTGCTCCTCACAACTGTCAAGGGCAGCTGGCCGCCTAATAGTTTGCTAGACTACTGACTGAGCCCTTCTTTTGAAGGTGAAATGGCATGAATCTGAACAACAAAACCTCTGCCAAAGATGTAAATCGATAGACTGGTGTTGCTATTGCTAGTGGCAGACTACGACTACATTATCTGCATTTACTGAGTGATGACTCTGCTACCAGGAGTTACTGGGTTGTGTTTTGGGCAGCTCTGAGGTCAGTTTGGTTATGGCTGCAGAATCGCTAAAGGGGTGGGAACAGCTGCTTAACTTGTTCTTTTCTTTAGCCTGAAGCTGACTGCAATGGTAAGGTTTAACTCTATACGGTAAAGGTCTAAGAGAACAGTGATTGTTATGTAATTAGCTAGCTCACCAACAAGAACGAGTGGCCAAACAGACTGTTTAGGAAGATACAAAGATGACCCCCCAAGCCAACCCAGGACTGGAGGAACGGAGCCCACTGCCACCACTGAACTCCTCCTGGTGAAGAATTTGGGTGACCAACAGCTCACCGCGAACCCTTTCTTCTACAGGAAATCTGGTGCTGTTGACCTTCAGGGCCAGAAGGGCACTGGAAAGATGAGCACAAAAGCCCACAAAGATTTCATGGGGTCTAATGCAACAAAGAAAAAGTGAAATTTCTTTCATCTCAAATTGTTCGATCACCTGAAAAAAACATGTCTGCTACTCTTCTCCCATCCCCCAGCATTAACACCAGAGAGCGAGAGAGCATGGACTTCACCAGCTCGTGTGAGATGCAAGGCATTTTCTGTACAAACAAGCCTATATCCTCAGAGTTACATAAACTGAATGATTCAATGCTCCCTGAAATCGTCATAAAAAAGTCTGACAACAACGAGAAGTAATTCCTTGCTTCTGCCTCAGCACTCACCATTATTTCTAGTATTTATGCCACTGTAAATTCATTTTAGGTTTACTCTACTGAAACAAGTTCATCTTGTCTGTAAGGGAGAGCAGACTGTTGCCTTATTATGATCATTTTTTAATCAACACTCTAAACACGGGCAAGTATCCGGAAACCAAAATAAAATAAAATCAAATAAAAGAGAACTAGGGAACACATGAAGAAGGAAGAGTAATGCTCTCCCCCTTCTTTCTCCTTGGGAGAAAATACCTTTACACTCAGTTTTTAGATCAACCTCAGTGACATCTCAAAAAGAGTAAAGACAAAACAAACAAAAAAGACCTACAAAAACATGAAGGCACCAGTGAGTTTTCCACCACTTGCTTACCCCTCCTCCCCCAGTGGTTATTCTGGTCAAACCAGTCACCGGGCAGAAAACATTACTTGCAGAGGGAGAAGACGATTCAGTATCGAACCATGGTTATTTCATATGGTTTCCCAGATGGGAAACCATAAAGCAACGTGAGGGTTTACTGCAAAACAAAACAGAGTCTGGAGAAGGGGGAAAACATACGTATGGATGCATATATTAAAAGCAGTTTTAGAAAATAATTTAGTCTTCCAGAAAATGGTAAGGAAATACAGAATTAGTTTCCACATTTTTTTACAACCAAAGTTTTACGTCAGAAACTGTTGTCTGGATGTATTGACAAGTTGCGTACGTACAAGCGCATTGATTTTATACTGCAGAATTAAGCCTTCCTGCTGCCAAATTCAGAACGCTGAAGTCCTATATGCAGAGTTAATGTAATTCATATTCATATGATAAGAAATATTACATAAATATTATTTTATCATGTAAGGGATTTTTGACAGGATGTTCTGGGCTCATACATTTTTTATGAATTGTTACTATTTTGGTAAAGCAGAAATATGGGGTGAACATCACCAGCAATTAGTTACGATTTCCTGTATTGTTACTATGAGGCATGCCAAGATTTATAGCTAACTTTGTCAATAGCTTTCATTGTCTTGCCTTTATACATTTTCCCTACTCTGCTGTTGTTGTTTTTTTAATCATTAACTTCAAATTGACATCCTTGGGCCAATTCATTTTTAATTTAGGAGTGTGAAACAAAAATAGCTTCATGAGTCAAGAATTAAACGAATGAGAAATGAGCATATGGAAAAACCCAAGCCCTTTTAGCTGCTCTTTGAATGTACTATGATTTATAGCAGTGAGGTTATGTAGTAAAGTTTAGAGTACAAAGCTTACTAAATAATGAATACAGTGCTTCCATGTAATTTTGCTGGCAATAACCCTAAGCAATTTTAATTAGCTTCACGTCCCCTTAACTGCAAGGACAGCTGTGGATGTGCAGTCTTCCTACAAAAGTAGCATTCTGCAAGTTCTCTTACCTAGATTTAATTTTTTTGCTACCAAAACTCAGCTTTGCAACTGATTTACCAGAAGCAGCCATTGGGTCATTTCTGTTAGATTATGCACTTAAAGAGTCATCCACACAATGACAGGCAGGGAAACCCCAATAACCCAGTAAGGGAAACTTAGCACCCTGACATTGCTCCTGCCCAGGCATCACAGGAGAGCAGTCAGATCAGCAAAGGCCCATCTCCACCAACACAAAGGAGCACAGAGGAGCCAAACCCCAATATCCTAATATTGGATATTGCCTGACAGGCAGCCGAACCCCAATATCCTAATCAGACAGAAAGGAGCAGCCTGACCTGGCTACTCCCAGGTCCATCACAAGAAGATGTTCAGCCTGCCCTCCTGGTAGAAAACCCATTGAGTTTTGGTAGGAGAGGCTCTCTGGATCACCTTACAAACTGAGTGGGGTTACTGTCTTAAGGTGTGTGGGATTCATTGCGGGATGCCAGGGAAGAGCATCTGGGGACTGTGCAAGATTTACTACAGGAGAAGAAGGACCAGAGGCAGGGACGGTGAGGCATCAAGGTGGTTTGGAAGGAACAAGCATGGAAAAGGGAGACATGAAAGGGGACAAAAGTGACTGATTGTGTGCAAACAGGTTATTGGTCAGTGCACTTCTCTGTCCATGCCCTGTGCCTGATTGCTGGAGCCTGCCCTGTCTTCTCATTAAACTCCATTTCTAACTATTTTTCTGGCTGAGGGCTCTTTATTCGGTGCACGTGTGTGTGTAAGGAGGCCTAAGTGCCAGCAGCTGGAGTGGGAACCACGATTGTGATGGTGACAGGGCCCATGTGCCTGTGATGCCAGCAACTGGAGAAACCATCCTGCCTGCACAGCTGTGTATAATGCTGTGTCGCCACTAGCAAACATGGAGCTAGACTAGCCGGGGAGCAGGGTAAGAGGCCTGGGAGTCAGGTATTGCAGCAGCCAGAAGCCTGGGCCAGATAGCAGAGAGACCAGAGAGTCTGAGGGCTGGCTGGTGGAGGGACCAGGAAGCCAAAATGAGCTACAGGAGAGACCGTGGGGCCTGGGGTCAGCTGAGAGACCTCTTTGCATGTGTAGGTCTATGCCTGAGGCACTTGAAGACCAGCAGATCCAAGGGCCAGCTGCTGGGTGGGGTGAGGGTCTAAGGCCAGTGACTGGAGAGACCTGTAGTGTGCCTCTGTGTGCCGGAGCACCAGCAGCTGGAGCGGGGCTGCGGGTCTCAGGGTGTATGTCCAGGTGCCAGCAGCTGGGGAGACCTGGGTGTCCAGGGACAGCTGCTGGACAGACTGTCTAAGCTCAGCTATTGGTAGGGTCCATGTTGTGTATATGTATACATATATTTTCCACTGAAACACTTTCATCCTGATCAGCCAGCAAGGGAAACAGGATGAGGCTGCTGGTGCTGTCTGTGTTTTCGCAAGCGCTGTGTTTTCTGTCCACGTTGACCTGTGCCATCAGCCGGGTGCACACATGTCCTGTGTGCCTGTGGGACATACCTGCTCAGCCTCCCTGCTGGCTGGCCACCAGATCTGGCAGCTCCTAACAATTTCCTCCCCAGCTTGCAGCTGGAGGGTGCAAACAGCCTCCCACATCATTTCACCAAGGAAGGGTTTAACAAGACATCTTGCTGCTGCCGCAAGGTCCGAGTCCCCAGGCAGCAGCAACTGCTAGTCCAGCAGGTAGGTCACTTGTCTGCCCTGGTAGAAGCAGCGGGACTTATGTCTGTTGTTACTACCTGCTTTCTGAAGCCTGGTGTTCACTTAGATCATTGGCCTCAGCTGCAGTCCCCAAAAGGCACAACCGAAGCAATCAGCCATGGTTCAGTACTCTTTGTCCTTAACCACTTAGCTGCTGGCACATGGAGAATTCACACAATCTGTGTTCTTCTCCTCAGCCCCACTAGCCAGCTTCCAGCTTGATTTGTTTTGCCTCCGGTGCTGAACCCTTCTAGCAAACCACTTCTATGAACTCAAGAGATTGCTATAACACCCAGAGAGCAACGTGCCTACCAGGAGCCACTCACCTCTTTGCTGCCTCTGCCTGTGGTGCTGGTGGCTTGGAGAGCAGACCTCCTAGCTCAGTCATGAGGCACGGATCCCTTCTTGCTTCCCAGTATCAGAAAAATCTGGGGAGACAGCAGGAGGCAGAAGTAACTTGCCTCAGGACCAGAGACCAGGTGATCAGATGGTAACCATGGCTAGATCTTCCCGAAGAGTTTTAAACCTGTCCTTCCCTGAAGCTCAAGACTTTTCCAGCCAAAACACCGGATACAAGTTTCTCTAGTGAGTGTGGATAACCCAGCAAACAAACGAGTCACAAAATGCAAGTTTGATGGTCTGTTCTCTGCCTGTCCCAATTTTCACTTATTTTAAAGGAAGAAAAATTGAACAGGGGTTATTTTGTTATTTTTTAATAAAATCTAATGTGATGTCTGTATTATTACCAAAGGTATGTTATAAGGAACATAAATCTGACCTCATAGTTCTCATTATCTTCTGTTGTCTGGTAGCAATTTTTCAGGTTTTTTTCCAGTCACTAAAGTAATGAGAAAATTGGACCAATTCTGTTTCAGTATACCGATTTGCTACAAAAAAGTTGATATTCTTAGACAGCAGATGCTTGGAGTCTTGCCAAATGGAAGAAGAAAATTGACATAGGTTTTCTGTTGTTATTACAAGTGTACTGTATATTTATAGGTCTATAACATATCCTCACCTCTGTAACAGTCTGTCAGACAGCTGGAAGGTTGCTAAATTGTATGAAAATACCAGTTTTAGGTTCTGTCACTACAGATACTTAGAGCGGCCAAATCCAGAGAACAGAGCAGAAGTCTACAGCAAAAGGATGAGCCAGATGGGAGGGCTCTACATGATGGCAGACCCCACCAAACAGTCTGACTGCACAGCGAAAGCTGAATGAATTACTGAAGTAGTTTTTCCTTAGACATCCATTCATGTTTGCTGTAGTATATGTGAGCCCAGTTGTTATCTCCCCTTGTATTTTAAAAAAACTCTTACCGCAACGGATGTATCAGCATATATGTGTAATTCCTTCAACAGCTGCTGGTGAAGAGTGCAATGGTTCCAGCTACTCTGCTGGGGATGAGAGACAGCCAGCGAAACTAATGAAATAGAAACACCAGGAGGGAGAAGGCCTTCGAGGTCAATTAGTGCCTTGTACCCTTTGTCTTCCAAAACATTTCCCCCCGGCCTAACCCACCTTCAAATCAAGAAGTGCTAGCCAGCAGGAGATGCTCACGTGATGTCTTCACAGCCAACACTTTCTCCGCATAATTACAACGCTGCTGGAGCACTACGTGCATGAGGCTGCTTTTGCAGCGTGAGGCATCCTCAAAACAAGAGGCTGCGTTAGCAGGAGGACAGGCAATCAGGCCTTGGAGTTGCTAACACTGTTTTATTTGATTGTGCCTGCACTGTTATTTCACTGGTGACTGTATGACACATTGCTTGAGCCTTTATAAAGGTTGCTTTCTGGAGGCAGCAGGATAGATTTTGCAAACTTTCAGGGATCTTCTTTATTTTGGGTACTTCTGAAACCTGTGGTAAAAAGTGGACTATTCCCCAGTAAAACTGTAGACAGAAATAGTAACAAAGAACAGAGCACATACCTAGAGAAAGTGACTTAGTACAAGACAAAAGCTAACAGCTATGAGAAAACCAGTTGAAGGGGATGACTACCGAAAACTTATTTAAGGGATTTCAGTTTTCAAAACCACTTGACCCTTAGAGTAGTCTGTAATCAGACACGCAAAACAGAGGTATCGAAAAATTGCCAATCATTTCTGAAAATTTAAGGTCTCCCCCTCAAGAAAGGGAGGATGCGCTGTCTCTAGATAGCTTTCTAATTTAGGAAAATAAGTTATCTTTATACAAAGATGTTGGCAGTCCTACCTAGCTCTTATCAACTCTGTTTAGGCCTTCTAACAAGACACAACACGGTGTCTTTAACTACAGAGTTAAAGAAAGTTTCTAGCTAAATGACTTGCTGACAAAGTTGTCTGCTTTCAAACTACACATAAAACACCTCTGGGCTCAAAGGTAAAATATATTAAAAGAAGAAAATAACCACGCATATGCTAACGTCAACCATCATCAACCATTCATGAACGCCACTAAGTCTCGCCCATCAGCCATCTCCCACTCTTCTCACCCAGGAAATTTTGCAGCAAAACCTTTGGACGCGCAAGTACAGTCCCTGGAGGACGAGCATAAAAGCTATTTGCAAGGCCAAGGTCTCTTCTGTTAAAATACTGTGTGTCTCAAATTCCTTCAGCTAAACTGTGAGATGTCAGCTTTAATGCTTCAGGCAATTGTCGTTGTCACCAAATGACTCAAGAGAAAGTTGGCCTTTAAGATATTTGAGAACTTTAACCGCTTTCTGGAGTACTTCAATTTGCAACAACAAGAAATGAATTCAAGGTCAGTCTGTAATGCAGAACATGGGGTTAATCACAATTTAACTGATGGACTTGTTCACACAAGGGAAAACAACACATTTGGAAAAACAAGATAACTAATAACTCTTAGAAAGACTAAAACTCTTGTGTTGTGTACTGATTGGCAGAAATAGGGCAGGTTCAATTGTAAGAGGTCTTCACTAAAAGCTTACACCTAGAAATCTGGAAGTTAAATCATACTTTCTGGGGGCTCAAAAACAAGCTGAATGCAGAAGTGGTGTTATATAAATGAGCTTTAAACAATCAGAAAGGTAGAACAGGGGAGACAATGCGTCAGTGCAGAAAACCTGAATCAATCCTAAAACCTAGAGCATTCACATCTTAGAGGACAGCAGTAAGAGCCTTGACCATGTCCTCTTTCAGCCCTGCTCCTGGTTGTGTCACACTCCCGCTTTAATGCCTAAGTACGAATAAATCCAGGTAAGGGAAAAATCAACCTGTTGCACAAAGGAAACATTTCCTTTTGTATACAGGTAAGGAAGCCTTATCAGAGTTGGTGCTCCGGGCTGCTAATCTTGATGATCTGACTCATCTGTCTGTCACTAGCTGGGCTTAGTTTGGCCTCATCTACTGTTATTATGAAGCACGTGTGCCACAAAAGTTTCACTGCCATTACTTCTGCTGCCCCCGGCAGCACCACTGAGAGCAGTCCCAGCCAGTTCCTTGGGTGGGTTGTACTATGCTGCTTGTGAAAGCCACAGAGACTCTGATTGTAAACTCTCTCTTCCTTTCAAAAAGGGAGAAGATCCCTGTTAGAGACTTCTTTTCCTGCAGCTTCTTCTCCCAGGGAAGCAGGTTGCTGTCACTGACTAAAACAGCGCAGGGCCCTAGCCCACCTCCAGGCACGCGGGGTACAACCCAGCCTGAGTGACTTGAACAGGGGACTCAGACCTCTGCAGTTTCTGGCCCAAACAGCCCTGAGCCTCCTAGGCAAAGACCCCAGGACAGAGGGGAGAGGTGATGTCCAGAAAGGGGTTTGGACTTTACAAGGAGTGAAAAGGGACAGGTTACTGCTCACGTGTTTAGCTCTCCCCCCACATCCACACAGCCCTCCCAGCTGTGGGAGGACTACCCGCCTGGGTTCAGTTCCCCTTCCCCACCAAAGAGAGTCCCGACCAAAGCGGCTTCTCTCACGAGTGCTTCCCACATGGAAACAGGAGGCCACTTACCACTTAACAACACAGATACATTCTTCTACCTGTGTATCAAGGAAAACTGCTAAGGTCAGCCCTATCAAGTTTCTGGCCCACACCCTGCCCCTGCTGACACCTGGTGAAGCCGTACAGACTAGCCAGGTATGGTCTCCATCTTCCCCACCCAGGACCTCTGCAGTCTCTCTCCATCTCTTCCCTCATCCCTCTTTGTCTAAGAGAAGGATTTATTTTCAGTTCTCTCATTATCCCTTTGACTGGTTGTTGGATAAGACACCAATTCCCAATCCAAGCCCAAACTGGACGGGGACAGATGCCTACTGGTGCCTGAATAAATGAAAATGCTCACAAGAACATCAGGATTTTGAGACCACTGTCTCAGAAATAACAACTTATGAATGGCCTCAGGGTGCCAGCCTGCCACCTGCCTCTCCCAGGACCCGGTCTCTCAGTGAGGCAGCACCAGCACCCCACTCTGTTCCCCTTAATTAAGAACAAAAAAGCCAGTGCGCAGCTGCCTCCCCACATCTGTTTTTCTCTTCCCTGGTCTCCCTCCTTGTCCTTTTGGATTGTTCCTGCTCAGTGCCCGTCCCCACTCTGCTACACCTTCCTCCCCACACCCTACCACTCACATCTCTGCACGGTCTCTTCTCCTTGACTAGCTGCACCCTCGCATCAGCCCCACCATCTCTTACCAACTGTTTAGGGCAACCAGAGGTGAAGTTATCCTTACTCCCAGGCAACTCAGGTCCTCACAAGTCCGTAGGAAATCCAAGAGGATTATACGGAGCAGCCCAGTCTTACCCACCTTCGGGGAACTCTGATATATATAGATGTAGTGCTGAGGGTCGTGGTTTAGTGGTGACTTGGCAGTGTTAGGTTAACAGTGGGACTTGATGATCTTAAAGGTCTGTTCCAACCAAAACGGTTCTATGATTCTATGGTTTATGAGACAAGACTTCGGCACAAAATCACACTAACATTTCTGTTTGTCATTTTTACTGCCTGTCCACTTATTCTCTTACTTTTATAGTTTTCCCAGCACAAGTGCCAAATTTACCAGCCTACAGTTTCCCCTCTCTCCCCTGGAAACCTTTTTAAAAAACTGACATCATGCTTGTAACAGCCTTGTAACAGCAAGATGGTTTTAGACAAGAGATTGCACACTGCTGCATGCAGATCAGCTCTTGCATCCTTACATTCTCCTTTAGGACGTTTGGGTGAATATCTTCTAGCTCTGGTGATCTGGTAATGCTCATTTTGTCTGTTTCTTCCATAATGTCTTCTGCAGTCACTTAAGACTGGGCAACTCAATGTGTCACTTTTCTACGATGGGCGAATCGAAGATGAACTCTGCTGTCAGGATCCTTTCCCCTGCAGTGTCCACCATTTTCCAGATGGTGGGAATGGGGAGCAAATGCTCTGCTCTCTCACACACCCACTCCCTGCCTACTGATAATGTAATCTTTTTATGCCCACGCTCAGCAGGAAGAAATAGAAGCGCTGCAATTTCAGTATACTCATTTTGTTGTGAATTTATGCAACCTGCTGGCTTTCTGCTTCCCCCACCCCAAAGACTCAGAGAGCCAAGCGAGATGCTTTCAGCAGCTGCTGGCAGCTGACCCCAGCCGCCAAGGGATGCCGGCCTCGGGGGCTGCATTTCCCTGTTGCCGCGCAGCCCGGACCGACCGTGACGTGGGCTGGTGGTACAGCGCAGTCAAGGCCTCTGTACCAAAGAATAAAACTTACAGTTACATAAAATACTTGGGATTTCCTCTGTCATGCAGAAGATGCCTTTGTTTAGCTCTGATTCCTGCCCTGGAGGATCGCACAAATGAGATGTAAATCCATTCTCATTCTACCAGCAAAAGAGGTGGATCCTGCCTGCTCTCTGGTTCAGAGGACCGGCTCTCACGTGCCTTTACACACTTGCATTTTAGGGGTGAGGAGGGGTGTCTGCCTCCCTCACATCACTGTCACTTACGTCTTTCTCCTTCCTTAGAGGGCTGTTACAGTTTTGAGAAGGTCTAGCTCCACTCCTTTGGCTTTGACAGGAGAAAAAGCCTCCCTTCCCGAGCCTCACGCTTACAGGAAAGCCCGTGCAGACTCCTTAAATATGTGTCATCCCGCTGCCTTTTATCGAGGAGGACTGCTGTGGATTTCCATTGCTTCATTATGCAAAAAATATATAATCAAATATTCTGCCAACCAAACTGGCTGTGAAAATGAAATGTTACAAGTGACCCAAATAAAATTTAACCACTATGTTTCTCATTCACTCGTAGCAAAGGTACAGCCATCGCCAGCTCTGATCCCTGACTACAGATTATGGAAGCAAGATTCCCGCTGTACCTCAGCTGTTTACATATCTTTAAAGAAAACCAAAACAATTAATTTGGTTTAGAGCGATTCAGCTATAGGATTCTAACCTGCATTTCTACAATCTTTCCAGAAAACACTTGTTTCTGCCTAAATGGGCATAGGCTTGCCGCCTGGATGATAATTCTGATGCGATTTCACACTGATTATTGTCAAGGGCTTTTACTGTGGCATAGCTGATGGGAGGGGAAGCGGGCTCATAGGTGATTCTGAAGCTGTCTGGGTGGTCTGTAAAAGCATCTTACTTCCTTACTTCCCCATTTTTAATACTAACCAAAATTGTTACATATAACGCAGCAAAACAGAATGAAGAAGTAAGAATATTAAAAATTGCTTTATGTAGTGTAAGCAGCAAGGTGGTGATGAGACCCCAGAGGAGCCCGCTGATCGATTTTCTTGTCGGAGAGCAAGACAATTTCATTGCTGAGAAGCGCTGCTGAGGAGGGGGGAGTTGCTAATAGCACAGCAGCTCCACATAGCATCCGTACTTCGTAACCGTGGGATTGGGCAACAGCGTGGGCAGCAAAGCACAGAGATACTATCAGTATCCCCAAGACCAGATGATGGTGAAACTCAGTACATCCACAATAGCTATCACTGCCCACCCGATGCCTCACCATGCTGCTTCTGCCCTCCTCACCTGCTGGACGGGGAGCCCGTGCTCAGCTTCGTGCCAACACGCTGCGGCCAGATTCAGGTATTTTAATGCCTCACCTTGAGCTGATTTCTATCAGCTCCAGTCCCACCCCGAGTGGAAGGTTTTAGAGAAGATGACAGGCAGTTCCCCACCAGCTGTTAGCCTCTGCCTCCACCCCACCTTCCCCCTTCCCCCACAAGTGCCTGTGCCGAGCTGCTCCCGCCACCCCTGTCCCTCCTCACCGGCTGGCCCTGACACCGGCAGCTTTCCTTCCCTTTCCTCACCTTTCCCTCTCAGGCCGGGATCCAGGACAGTTTCTCCCCTCTCTAAACAGAAGCAGCAAAGAGGACCTCTCCTCAGCAGTGTGGAAAGGCAGCCGATGCTTCTCACCCTACGCAACAGGACTTCAGCTTCACGTCTCACATCGGCTACGAGGGACTGGCGAGCGCACACACAATCTGGCTGCTTAAGTCAAATAATATCCATGTACTTGTTTCATTCTCCAAATGGAAACATTTTTTGTACTTTCTTACAAGAAGCTGAATATTGAGGTCATGAAACTGTTAGTTAACAGTGTTTCCAGAAACGCTCATTCTTTTGCTATTTTTGCAGGACAACTTAAACACACGGCAGCAGCAATCAGGGTGCATCAACTTTTAAGCCAAAAATAGGACACTCTCCAAGCAGTAAACTTTCTTTGTCCCGTAATTTTGCAGTTATATTGATTATTTTTTTTAACAGTTTGGGCCACTGTTTGCATAAAAGTTGTTTTAGAAAGTTACACTATATTGGATTTCAAATTATTTGCTAATGCACTCCCATACCAATTTCTGTTATCTTTGCTGTCTGTCCCCCCTGTATCAGGAAGTGACTTTAAACAACTATCCTAATTCCAGAACAAATAAGATAGCAGCACCAAGATGCATTCCCTCTGTCCACTCCTGCCATTCTCAAAATCACTGAACAGTCCAAATTCATTGCTGTCCAAATTCAGTTCTTTTCAAAATCCCATCTCGCAGTTTCCATTCGGTTCCTTAGATGCATGGATGAGTTTCCAGACGATGCTTAGGCACAGAAAACCATTTAGCAAGAACACCCTGCGCATGTTCTGTGCTCCTAATAAACACAGAGATTTTCACCTGCCCTCTGGTAGCTTTACCCAGTGGATAAACAAGACTTTTTCTCCTTCAAAGCCCACAGTAGCCTCCCCAGGAAAGCAACACCTCCACAGCCACCCTGCAGGCAGGTAACCCAACTCTGCATAGAAGTGCAGGATAATGACAGCTTAATTTCAGCAGCAGGTGCAACTCATTAACCCACAGACGCTTGCCATCTCCCGGGGAGCAGAGTCAACTCGCCTTCACCGGAGAGAGAGGCCCCGTGGGGAAAGTGCTGTGAAAAGCGGAGCCTGGGGAAGATGTTTAAGCCACGTGTTAGGTTTTGTTGCAGCTACATCTGTTCTCTTTGCTCTGTCTCTCCCCATAGCCAGGGATCCGCAGACCTGCTGATTTCAGCTCAGCACCCAAATAATCCTCAGGTTTTCTTCACCCAGGTGGGTGGCAGGCGGGCAGGTATATTGCTGGCCAAGGGCCGACAAGTGGTGGCCGGCATCCTCACAGCCAGACTCTCGAGCACCTGAGTCACAGATTTCCTTCTGCACGTTCTGCATTGCAGCTTTATCCCTTTCCTGATCACCCTGGTGCTGCATTTAAATGTCTGATGCTCTCCGCGTAGCGCTCCTCCGTTGGGCACGTACACCTGGCCCTTTCTGGGGTTATCCCACATCTCGGCGACCCTTGTCAGCAAACGATGGTGTGTATGTAGCAAGCCATGCCACCAACCTGGGCCAGGAGAACTGCGGTCCCTTTGTCTTCATTCATCTGCTGCCATTAGCATTATTCCGCCCACGACAGGAACATCTATGCCATCTATGTTTTTGTGACCGGTCTTAGATTTTAGTTACTAATAAAACCAAGCCAGGCTGGAAAATACACTTTTTCACATGGCCGAGAATTGAATGGAGACTAGCTGCTTAACCAGCAAGAAAGCAATTTTATTCTTTCAGGTGCTTTTCCCTTAGCCTAATTGCTAAGGTTTGTTTTATATTCTAAATAATGTTAATTGGTTTGTTCAGGCAGTTTCAACTTGCTTGTTCATCTCTCTGCCGGTAGGAGGTGTCCTTTGTGAATACAATCAAGCCTGTTTGTAAGACCAACAGAAAGGAACTCATAATTTTAATATAAAGCATCTTGTAATCGCTTAGAAAATAAATACATAAAGGGTTTTGAAATTGCAATCAGCTAGTCTCTCTACCGAAGCAGAATTTTGATGGAGGAACAGGGACATTGTCTGAAGGAAACTCAGGAACAGAAGTTTAGTGTCATGCTGAAAATTTCTGATGGAAAAAAAAAAAAAAAGACAAATAAAGCAAAGTTATGATCTGTATTCAGTTCAGCCTGCTGGAGGTCTACACGCATTACCCTCTACATCTCCTTCCCTCCTTAATTATCTCACCAGCTTCAGTGGCTCTCACTCTCAGGGTCACCAAAGCCACTTGCTAGTAACCTGATTGCCAACGATAACAAAAGACTCAGCATTGCCTATTTTGATTATTGTTCCATTTTCATTCAATTCACAGCAAAACGATAATGAGAAGGGCTTCTTAATGTCTGTTTGATGATGTGGAAATTCACACCAGTGGGTGAAAATAGCTGCCCCTCAGAGGGAAGTACAAGTCCAGAGCTACTGGTCACTTGAGGACCCCCAAACACCAGCAGGAGCTATTTTCTCCTAAGTGCCTGTCTCAGATGTGCACTTATTCCTCAGCCCCTTCTCCATCACACTTAGGTGATACTTCAGCTTCCTCTGGTGAAGCCATCTGAAAAATATATGCTGTGTAAAGATCAAAGAGAAGCAACAATTAAAACCAGGCGAGGGCGTTGCTGAAGTTTGAAGGAGAAATGCTGGAAGACATTCAGAGACAGAAATGCAGAGATGACGGGCATGTCATTTTGCAACACCGGAGCTCTTTCTGATGTGTGATTTCACACGGCCGTAACCGGTGGAAAATTTTCAGAGACCTTTTCAAAATGAAGTAAGTTTCGGAAATACTCCAGACTTCCTTAGGCGCAGCTCAATCAGCCTTGAGTGGGGAGATGAGAAGGGAGAGATTAAAAATAATAATGGAACGCAGGTCAGTATCCCTCCCTTTGCTTTCTATCTTTTCTCTACCCACTTGTCAGGTAACAGCAACGCTAAGATGGCTGCTATTGCAAGCAGCCAGTTTTCTCTGGGCCCTCCGGATGGGGTTGGGATGACAGCCTTACGCAACAAAGCTGCGGGGACCGCGGCACGGAGCCTGTGAAGAAAACGGCGTCAGTGCTGAATTGGCAGCTGGGTGCAGGAGGCAGAGCTGGCAGTGATTTAATTTATCTTCCTCACAGAGGCGCATCCCCACTACAGACACCACCAAGGTCCCTGGAAGAAGGGCTGTGAGGGAAAAGCGCGTGGGAGAAAGAGGAAAGTTTTGCTAGCTGGCCAGTGCCTAATGCTCCTGTTGAAATATTCAGGGAAAGAAAAAGGTATATTCCTTCAACCACCTCTTCTCTTTTGTTTCCTGAAACTTGATCTCAGTGGTTTTCATATGTGAGAACCTCTACCTACCCAGTAATGCCTTTGAGATATTTAAGGTCTCATCCTCATGACATAAACACAAGGAGGACACTGATGGTTTCAAGGTGTTAAGGAGAAGGAGGTGGTGGGATTGCTGCATAGAAATGGTAACAATCTCATTCACAATAACTGTTGATGGCCAGAGATGTGTCTTTTAATGAAAAAATATAATACCAACAAATATCTGTAACACAACTCCAAAGAGGCTCTCAGAATGGCTTTTAAATAATTAAAGAGGGAGTTTAAATGCTGCTGAATGGTGATGCTCCGGCTTTCAGCCTAAGTTTTCTGAAGTTTACTACAGATTCCAAAGATGGAGTGCATTCTAGCTTGAAAACAGAGCTGAGCGAGCATTGAGCTGCAGTGGGATCAAAGTTTGTTAATATTTTAATGTTTCCAACACGATGCAGAGTGCATGAAAAGTCTAAGCCTTGGGGACCATCCTGCTTAATTTATGTGGTGAGTCACTACCATAAACCAAAGCTGTAGTTCTGCCTTCCTGATGGCACGCTGAATTCTTGCAATTCTCAATAGTCCAATATTGATTAGTAAAACAACCTCTTTTCCCCTTCTACATTTTTAACAAATAAAATAGAAAATTAATCTGGTTCAGGACAATAATAGGCAATCATGAAAAGACGTTGGAGCTGACTGTCATTAGCTACACCGCTTTTCAGGCTAATGTAGAGATAAATCAGATCAGTGCTGGGCAAACAAAACAGTCATGCTGGCACTGGAATAATTGCATGCATTGTCAGAAATGCAAGTAAAGGCCCTTTGAACGTTCTTTCTACCTACAGTCAGCTCTGGTCGATTTAAAATAGATGCCTACGGAGCAAACATAACGCAGTGAAAAGCAGCACTGCGAGGCATGAATGGGCAACAGTAGTCACAAGAAAGCTGGTGTTAGCAGTGCACTTGCGAAGGACTCGACCCCTGGTCAAGCAGTAGCAGGCCGGCTGCCCAAGAGCAGGACACGCAGGTGGACTAGAGAGGAGAGAGAGGACTCAGGGCTTTCCTTTCCTAACAATCCCGCATAAAAACAGGCAAAGCACTGGTCCTCCAGCTCCATGGGCAGAGGTGTTATGACAGGAATCTTTCCAGTGAGAGGATGATGTAGCACAGATCTCTTCTCTATGTAGGAAAATTTTTGTTAGCCTTAGCCTGCAAGCCTTAGCTCTGCAGTGAGAAGAACGAAGAAGAGTCCAAAGCTCCAGATAGCTTTGGACACTGAAAACCACTGTGTCATCCACGACTCATTTTGGCTCTCCCGATGCCCCCACTGCCTCTTTTAATTCCATTTTTCTCAGACCAAAATGCCAAGATGAAACTCAGGACAACTCATGTGTGGCCACTCAAATAGGAAGACAGTTCATGAGGAGGGCTGTCCCTGTACTCTTGACAACAAACCTGCTGAAAGTCAGATGTCTTGGGAGGCGTCCACCATCCAAGAAGTCCATATGGACCACATGGGGTCGCAATTGCTGCTGCTTTCCCCCTCCCAATACACAATACTGGGCATTAGCGGAAGATCTTCTGTGCAGTGGGCATTTGGGTTCAGTTCCAGTTTCTGGAACTATCTATCTGAGCTATCTCGTCCAGCCACGGCTGCTGCCCCACAATGTTTATAGTGGGTGGGAGGGAAGTGCTGGGTTTCCACGGTTAGGGTGGGAACTTGTCACTTTTTGAAGTGACTTGAATGCAAGCAAAGACTATGAGTTTGGCTTGGTCGCCAGCCCCAGAACCAGCTCATTCAGCTATTATAGGTGAGCTTTAAGCCTCAAAGAAGAAAAAGGGAAAGCAGACTGATGTTTTACTATATCTGATAAAGCAGCAGACCTCAATAGATGCATCAGACAGTCTTTTAACCTGACAAATAAAGAAGAAAAAATTGTGCCATTCCATGAGTACTGGTATGACTGGCTTCTACCTCATTATAGAAGACTATATACAGCGATACAGGTTTTTACCCTAGTTTGAAAAGACAAAAGGATCTGATGACTTTGTTACAGCTTTGCTCATCCCATCACAACATGATTCCCCGGAAGGTTTCACTAAGCATGATGCATTATTCTGTTTGTGTCATGAAAGACTATCACATCTCGGAGATGTTGCAACAGGACATCGGTTCAGTGTTTGTAAAAGACTTCATAGCAGCTAGACAAGCCACAGGCTTTAGGAAACAGAATGACACCGTGTAGGGGCCAGCTAATCCTGCGGCAACCTGGAGAGCGCTATTGCCTGATGCTTTTAAAAAAGCACCAATCATCGATCTGGGCCCACAGTGGATCTCCCAAAATAGCCTGGTACTGACTATCCTACTGGAAAAGGGAATAGCACAGCCAAAACCCTGCGAGCATCTGGCACCAACATGCCTCCACATGTCGTGAATGCCTGCTAGCAAAGCTTCATATGGCCATTATCCTATGAAAGGTTCATTTGCATATCTGTGCCACTTGGGAAGTGAATATTGTTTATATTAGCCAACAGCTGATGACACAAAAAGAGAACGTCTGCCTGGGACATGGTGTGCTTTCTGGAGCCGAAGTGAATTGGTCGTCTGCAGACACACTGCCACGAGACAGGCCAAGCTGCTTTGAGATTCGAACATGGGAATGGCGTCGCAGTTGAAGTCATAACTCTGGCCAGTTGCACATGCCACCCTGTTGACAAAATATTGTACAGGCCTCAAAAAGGATTTCCACCGGTCAGAACAGTGAGTGAGCAGCTGCGGTACAAGGTGGGAAGACGTCTGTAAGAAAAAGACCCCAAAGAAGAACAACCCCAAGCTCCTGCAGCCCAACTGTAGGAAGATTAGGCTTGTCACCACCGCTAGCTGAGGGGATGGTGCAGAATATGAATCTCAGATCCAAAAGCACGTCAACCTCCATATTAACCTCTGAGCCTGCTGCACCCGCAGCGCTGTCAAGATCTACTGCTATCACAGGGTAAACTACGTCCCAATGACTCAGACAGTGCATATGGCACCTTTAGAAGAAAACAGGGATACAAGAGCTTCTTCAGAAGCATATGTTCACCTTTCTCCCGCACCTACGCAGAAGCGCAAGGTGCAGAACAGGCTCCACACACACATCATCATCATTGCCACAGCAGGGCACGGTCTGCTCCCAGGCAGGGAGGGAGGTTTGCAACCACTAAGCTCTCAGGCAAATCCCAGACCTCTGCAACAGCTTCATTTGTTGTGGTTCTGCCACACTGAAGCTGTGCTCAGGCTGAAATCAGGCATTTTTGTCTGGTTTGGGCTGGCTCTTTGCCTGTGCCTGGGATACCAGTTCTCACCCTCAATCAAACAGCCAATGGGGAGGAGGGGAAGGGACAACTCCGAGCAATATTTTTCTAATATTTGTTACCACTTAGAGGCAAATCAAAACCAAACTTTCATTTTCTTCCTCGAGACTTGTGGAGACAAGTGGGTACTGCCTTTTTACGTGACTTCTCTTAATGGACAGTAGACCACATTTTGGTGTCTTACAGATGATGACCGGTCAACCCCAACACCACCATAACAGAACAAGTCTCAAAGACCAACAGCGCAATCTTGCAAGCCCTTCCTTGCTTTTGGAGAACCTCTTTTAGCCACATTATAGTGAGTGAGTTGTGGAGGAGCAAGGAGACGTTTCAAACTTCATTTGCTTTTCAAAAGATCTTCCTGGTTAACAAAGTGTTGCCACGGAAAAAAAAAAACCACAAGCCACTGCACCGCTCAGTAACTCAGCAGGGTACAATAATTCCTTCCAATGTTATGCAAAAGGACAAGCTGAACAGTGACAGCACTTTCCCTGGACTTAAAAAATCAATGATTTATTTGTTTTTAAATCTGTAAAATCCTACGGAGACTTTTTCCTCTCCGCTAGTTTTGTTGGCAAGGTCAACTGGAAAAGGTTTCCGGCATCTGTCACGTCTGTTGGGAGGCCTTCTACATGGTGTGAAAACCCCTCTCCTGACGTGGCTGGAAAGGCTCTCACTGAACCACAGCAGTCACTCACCAGCCTCCTCTATTTTTACTGAGTCAATAAAGGAAATTCTCACCACCGTGATTGACTGAGTCTTTGACAGAGCTGCAAAGACGCAGGAGGCATAATATCAGCTGCTGCGCGGACTTCCCAAACGTATGCTGCCAGTACCTTCAGTCTTGGATTGCAGCTACCCTGTTATTTTAGTATTAGCTTTATCCTTTAACAGCGAGTGCTAATCGTTCCACAGTGATTCTGGGGCCCCCGACGCTTGTCACTGCAGACCAGAACAATATTAGAAAAATCAATTTATGACTTAAATGAGGAAAGAATAAAAAGTCCAAAGGCAAGAAGCTGCACTCTCTCACAAATACCTAAAAGACAGCATTAAATTCACATCACGTGCCTTAAATGCTTCAAATAAGAAAGTTTTGACTTGTTTCAAAACAAGACAAAAAAATTTGCCAGTGCTTTAAATAAGCAGTTTGGTTTACTAGGCACTCCCAGACAAATATTAATAAAAGAAAAGGTGCAAAAGAGTAATAAATACTTTTTTATGGGTTGAAATATTGTAATGCTGGGAAAGAGGCAGTAAGTTTGATGAAAAGAAAAGTAAAGCTGCAAAAAAAGGGACACTTAATGCAGCAGGACTATTCAGACTGGAAAATAAACCCAGGGGTGGGGAATATGCTAGAGGTCAATCAAATCAGGAATGACATGGAGAAAGAGAAAAACAACTAATCCATCTCTTTTCTAGTACAATAACAAGCAGGCAGTAAATGTTCCAAACAAACAAGAGATGCATCTTCTTATTGTCACAGGGTTAACTACGGAATTCTTCCCCACTAATCAATGGGGGAACTGCGGGTTTGTATGTTTTCAAAAAGCAGTTGGACAAACCCATGGAAAGAAAAAGAAATTCATCAATAGCTAATAGGCACAAGGATGATTCCTTTGGTTTAAGATGTTTCTGAAACATAAGTCCCTGGATTTCTGGGAGAGTTTCACCTTATGACAATACGGTTACAAAATGACAACTTCAACAACTTAAATTAGGAAAATCACAATTTTTTTTGTATCTCTTTCAGATGGAGATGTTGGGGTGAGGGAGAATTTATATAACAGAAGAGAATACCCTGTGTAATTAGGAGGTGCTCATCATTTTCTGAAGTTGTGCAGTTTCCCAACTGCAGGACCAAAACAGAAGAAAGAATGCTCTCAAAATCAGCATTTCATGATGAGAAATGCTTATCACTGAAACATTGCATGAAACATAACACTGAAACATCTCAGAGGAGACCAAATACCTGTCTTTAAATATATTTGTAATTTTTTTTTAATTTTTCGGGTATACGTGGCAGGTGCTGGAGAGGCGGACTTATCCTTTTTCTTCTATTGCCACCTGGTGGTCCTAGGCATATGGAAGCAATAAACTCACCGATTTTTCAGTAAAATGACCACAGTTTAAGTATTTTAAATAGCATCCATTTCTTTTCCTCTGAGACAGAAGATAAGTACTTTTTTAATATAGAATGTGGAGGGGTGAGGGGCTGTTTGGTTTTACCACCAATACAATAGTTCCTACGTGTAGTGTAGTCAGCTCGTGAGTATCTAAATAAATGGCTGCACTGGCCACCCCAGTTCACAGGGAAATGGTTAATATGGATTGCGGCTCTGGACACCCGCCTGGGCTGGGTGTGATTCTCCCCACGGGCAGGCGCTCCATGCTCGGATGGAGGCAGGGGACCAGCAGAGCTTCCAGCTGGAGACAAACCATCTTCTCTTTCTTCTGCCCTTTCCGCCTCACCAGTGGTCAAAACACAGCTCAAGGATAACTTAGTATGACGGGGACTTTTTTGCTCCCAGAAGCAGCATAGCCACATGGTCGGAGCGATGTCCACGTCTCACAGAGATGTTGGAGTACGTTGCACTGTGGGTACAGGGAATGTGTTACAATCTGCAGCCTTCAGTCTTGGGGTTGCGTTCCCACCACACACAGTCAAGTGCATGCAAAAGAATATTGTAGAAAAGGGACATTGTAAGGCTACTTTAAAGAAGAAAGCATTATAGACTTGGACTTCATAGGAGAGGAAACTGTACAATAGACTTTAGACTGGTCCATTGCAACGAGACCACGTGCACTGGTCCAGTTTTGGGTGCCCCAATACAGGAAAGATATTGTTAAACTGGAGCAAGGTGCAGCAGTGGGCAACCAAGGTGGTGAGGGAGCTGGAGCAGTTGCCCTGTGAGGGGAGGCAGAGGGACAGGACTGGTTGAGTCTGGGGAAGAGGGGGCTTTGGGGGCACCTGGTAGCAGCCTTCTGATACCTAGGAGGAGGCCGTGAAGAAGATGGAGCCCAGCTTGTCACAGTGGTGAGTTGCAGGAAGATGAGAGAGGGAATAGGCGGAAACAAGAGAGGTTCAGAGCTGATATACGAAAAAACGTTTTCACCATGAAGACAGTCAGCAGTGAAACAGGTTGCTCAGGGAGGCTGCACGGTCTCCGTCCTTTGAGATTTTCAAGACCAGACTAGATGAAGCTCTGAGCTTCTGATCTCATAGCTGACCCTGCCTGGAGCAGAAGTTTGGACTAGAAACTTCCTGAGCTCCCTTCCAGTTTTAATAATCCCATGATCCCATTGCTCTGTGAACCACAATCTGTTTTTATTTCAGTTAACAAAAGCTCTGTGCTAACAATTTGCAGTACTACTAACCTATGGAAGCACACCTATGGGCAAGCAATGGGAATTGCAGAATTTCACATCCCAGGCGTAACTCCTGTTTTGAGCTGTGATAATACTTCTTACATAAAACATACCCAAATTCTTTTCGATGGGTAGAAAAAGTTGAAGGTGTCCTTTGCCTAGTAGCAGCTAACCAAAAACAGCATTTTCACCTTTTTATTGGCTTTAACAGACTACATTTCGTATAGGTATATCTGTTGGGGTGGTCTACCAGTCTGAATCAATGCTCACCAGTTGTAGAGGGGTAGAGTTGCCCACGTTGACTAATCCCAATAGGTTTAGTGAACTGGAACTGTTACTGAAGGCACAGCAGCGTTTCCAATACAGAGAGACCGTATGTGCACATCGAAGAAGAAGAAATAGCAAATAAAAAAAAGCTCCCATAGTAGGTTCCTACATCGCACCTTTACTGTCTATGTAGGTCAGACAGACCCACCCTGAAGACCTACGCAGAGCAATCTACAGACATCTCAGGTATTTCCCTGCACTGCAGCTTTTGCAGCCTCCCCAGCTGAACCTCTTCTGCAGAGAAAAATATGTGGCTTAGCTTGGTGCTCTCTGTGGACAGTGGTGAGGATCCATAGCATCCAGAGAATCGATAGGCGACTGCCCCATCTAGGACTGCCTGCCTGCCACGTCAAAGCAAAGAGCTTAAACAGCAGAAAGCTCCTATGCTCTAAAAAGAGTGTCTGTGGAGTACAGATGTTCTCTCCAAGAGGTACATCTTTATATGAAAACTCCTAGGATGGAGACTCTCCAAGATTATGAAATGGAAAGGCAAACATAACGATTGCTTTACCTTGAAAAGTACTAGGAGAGCTTCCCTTGGGGAGACTGCAGTCAATTCATTTTTGTAGAGGAGAAAAATTTCCCCCAGTGGCAGGTAGACAACTTATGCTTTAACAAGGGAGGGAGGTTATGCTGCTCACACATACGCCAGTCATTCGCTGCCAGGGAAAACGGACGTAATGAGACTGGACAGGCTGTGTAAATACCAAAAGCCCAAAACCCAGCAAAGGAAGAATCAGACAGAGAGACACAGAATGCAGAAAAGGAAATACCAAGAGGATGTTATACTTGCTATGTATAAACTCTCTTAGGATCATGTATTAAAAAGCATAGGATTATCTTGCAGGAACAATAGGAAGAGGATGTTGAGAAAATAAGGATTCATTATATGAGAATTTAGGAGCCTGCAAGAATGGAGAAGGGACTAAGAAGGCAAAAAGCCTCCTTAGAAGAAGAGTGGGTGAGTAAAGAGAGAAAGGGCTTAGAAAAAGACCACAAGATCAGGCACCCTTGTTCGCACAAGCTCTTGATTCAAGGGGAAAGAGCTCCTCTGCAGTACCAATTCTGGTTGATGCATCCCTTGTTATTTCAGTTGGGATCAGCTGGAGTCTATATAAGGGTGATGCTACCGTAATGTGGCAATTACCTCAGGCATAACACCTCCTCTCCTCTCGTCTGTACAGCAGTGATGTTGGCTAAATCACGCAAGTACCCATTACATGAAGAAACTCTCTTAGAGGACTTCAAGTCCAGGTCCTACCTGGTCTGTACAGCTACCCAGGGGTACTGGAGCTAGTCCCGTTGTTATGGTATGGCACTGGGCTTTGTCATATGGTCTACCCTAAATCCCTTCCAGGAAGAGCGAGAGATCATTTTTAGTATCATTGCTGCATTACAGCATAGATTAGTTACTAGAGAAAATAAAATGATGATTCTAGCAAAGTTTGAAAATGCCATTGGACACAAACACTCCAATACAGTCAGCAGAGCTGGTCACACAAGGTAAGAGCAGGGGCTGTGCTTGAGCATGAGCATCAGGGGCTGCCAAAGGGAGCCCACGGCCCTCCGGGCTTCTACCAGAAACGGCAGCAGCAGGATAAGGGGGATCTGGTGGTTGGCACGGGCAGGAAGGCAGCCCCTGGCTGGGGAAGAGGAGTATCTGAAGGTCCCACAATCCTACGGGGATGTGCTGGTACACAGGGCAAAAGTGGGAGTGGTTGGAGGGTCAAGGGCTGGGAAGGTCATGGGGTAAACACGCTGCCCCGCCACCTCCAAATTACCGCTGTAGATCCTGAGAAAGTGCTGCTGGTAAAACAGCAGTAGTAGAGCACTGCTAAACTGTGCTCAACAACTCCCACCTCCGACAGCTTCCTCATGCGCTAAAGGCAAATTCTGATTTTTGTACTGTCAGAGATTTTGTCTCATCTTTTGTACAGCTCCAGATGCTCCTTAAAACAGAGCAAGCAGTATTTTTGCTGCCCATTTCAGTTATTTTAAATTTTTCTTATTTGCAACAGCCACTTCTTCTTTAAAGTGAGATTGGAGTCTAAATGAGGACACAGCTGTTTCCTCCTCTTCCATCATCTCCGCAATAGCTGCAATCGGCAGTGAGCCTCGCAGCATTCTCATCTCTTCCCGTTAAAATATCTGGGAAAACAGAGATTACTCAGAGTTGCCAAAGTGATGTTTTCAATAGCTGAGAGCTCGATAATTGACTTCCTTGAAATTTTCACCAGCTTCTAGTTACTTCTAGAGACCAGCCTGCAAGACAGATGACAGCAGAAGAATATTTTTTATTTTTTATTTTTTTTTTTTAAGGCTTAGCATGACGTGGAACATGTTCCTTCTTTCCCAGTTCCTAACTAAAAAATGTGCACAATCGATAGCTCGCTGCTGGCAGCAGCGTTTGGAGCCACGTGGAGCTCAGGCAGGTGTTCCTCAGGCTGAATGTCAGCATCTCTCATCTCCCCAGCTCACACAAGCAGCTCGTTTTGCCCTCCAGGTCCCAATGGACTCCACAGCATCCTCGCCACCGAAGTCCGGGTTAGCACGCCTTTTTGGTCCAACACTGACTTGAGGATGTCTGCATTTTGGACTGACAGATTTAAGATAGCTTTGGATAATCTCAATAAACATGTGATTTTGGTTATAGATCTCAGATTATAAACAAGACCGAGGCCATTTCTTGCTTTCCTTTCAGAGGTGCCTCTACTGTAGGACAAGACAATCCTGTTCCTTTAAGTCTGACTACAGACACCAGCTTCTTCATATCCTCGGCCATGAAGTCTCCTCAGATCAAGCATAAAGCCGGTAAAATGCTTTTGATAGCGTGCATCCAAAATATCGATGGGGTGGCTTTACCTCAAATATATCACGAGGTATTAGAATACTCTTTGCAAAACTTTAGTTTATTCCATCTTTTTTTTTTTTTCAACTCCATTCCCAATGGCACTGTACAATGAGCAGGGAATTTCGGAGCACTGTGTACATTGCCAACAACTCATTTCTTAATACAGACTAGTCCAGAGGACTACTGTTTATTAGTACTTTCTTCTAGTGCATGTACACTAGTACAAAAAAATAAAATTCAGTTATTTACTTGACTATTGTCAAGTCTTTTAAGTTTTGATCTTTACGTAATTCTAGAGCTTCACTTGCAGTAGCAGAAGATGCGCAAGGGCTCTTACATGTTCACTAAGACAAAGGAAAAAGCCTCAGAGAAACTACAAATTGCTTTCTCCTTGTCTTTGCTGTATGTTAGCTCTTTAATTTGTAAGTTTAAAGAAGTCCTTAAACATCTTTTCTCTGAAATAAAAGGACTATTTTGTCCACACAAAGATGCCAGAACCTGCCCTGCAGAACACGACAGCCTCTAATGGTGCTCTTTCCAAGTGGGAAATTCTTTAATGGGACATTCTTTAACGGGACACCTTGGAGATGTTGATGGCACCAGCTTATTTGCATTGCCTTTGACTCAAGTAGGGGGGGCTAAAGCAGCAATATAACTGTACAATGAAAATTTGAGAGGGAATAAACATTATGGTGTGTAGTATTTGAAAGCAGATGCCACAGAGATTCAGACTGTGCTGATTACAGGCTTTTGAAATATATTTATGGCTATAGTTGATGCAGAAAGACGCAACAGCTCATCTTTTAAAGTGAAAAAAATAATAATAATTTGGAAACTCACCCACCAACTGCAGTGTAGGAAGCAATTTGCTTCCTGGAACTGAGATTTTAGGATAAAAGCTGATACCGCTATTGTGGTATTTTCCAATAGCAACCATATGGACAAAACAATAAACTGGTTTTAAAGACAGATGTTCTGTGTTGTTTTTCTCTTGGTACCACACAAGCTTTACATCGAGTGGTAAAGACCATCATAAAAAAAAAAGACAATTAAAGCATTGATTGCATAAGGGCAAAACATGAGCTGAGTAATTGGGTTTAGGTGTTTACCCTGGTCTCTTAAGAGCACACCAACCTTGTTTCTCAGTTTACATACATGGGCACACATCCTTATGCATTATTTTAATCAACTGGATCATTTCAACCCAAGTCTGTCTGAAAGGCAGAGTGTTCAAAGGTGAAAATCTACAGATTTTATAGGCTTGACGTAGAAGAAGAAAATTCCATCAGTGTCTAGGCAAGAAGCTGCACCTTGAGCTCACACGCTGGAGACGAAAATCCACGCATGGAAGCTTTAAAAACTAACCAACCACAGGAAAACTAACAAAAACTCACAATCGGCAAAACACCCCTATCCGTGGGAAACGAGGCCTCACCTGCGCCAGTGCTTATGGCAACATTTAATTAAATGCACACTATTATTTAGTGGTAAGGTACACGAGCGCGTACGTCAATCAGCCCACAGCACTTCAGAAAGCAGCACCTGCGGGCTGCAGAGGCGCTAAAGCAGCTTAGCTCTAAACCTGCACAGACCCAGTTCTGCGCGTTTTGGATGCAAAGGTCGGTTAAAAAAATAACACAAACCAGACAGTAAAGTGTAAATAGGACTAAGGAGAGCCTCGGTTTAGAGGGGACGCTGCATCAGCTTTGTAGCCTGGTAGATCACAAAAGTTTAAAATAAACACACTGCCCTTGTCCAACCTGGCAACAGAAATGAAGACCGAAACTCAGAAATACGTACTACTAGAGTCAGAAATTCACGCGGAGGATTAGGCTGCTATAGACAGGTGCGTTTTGACGTGTACCATTTGCATCCAGACTTTCATCACTGGAATAGCGTCCTTACACCTTACCTTAGGACTACCAGGAAAGATTAGTGCAGAGCTTGGGACCATGATGATTCCAGACAGCAAGTTTTTACCTCTGACCGTTGGACGTGATCTTGCACCACATTATTAAGGGAAAACAAATCCAATATTGGAGGCCGCGTCGTGAAAAGTTGGAGCTTCCTGAGATTGGAGTTGGCAGGGCTTGATAGTCATGAAGATAAATGGGAGGAAACAAATAAGATTACACCTACCTCAACTTTGTTTTTATTGTATGACATTGAACTATCTGCTACAAAGAGGGTGATACAAGAAACTTGCAAAGTAGAGAGGCTAACTCCATGTTCCAAAATACTCCACAGTACAATTAGAGTTTTCACTTAAGGGAGGTCATGAAAAATAATCATATTTTTAGGAAAAAAGGAATGGGTAGGAATGGAAAGAGGCATGGCACTTCATAAGAGAGAACAGCAATGACAGAGCACCCGAGAAGCACAGAAGAAAATGTAAAAATAAAACCAGATACATATAGCAGTCAGACACCTTAAGTAGGTAAATGGGACTATGGTCAGGTCAATCGGGTGAATATGACTGAAGCTATAATTTTTATTTTGTTTGATGGATGAAATAGTCCGTGAATATATGCACTACTTCTAATGAATCAAGCAGAGTCTCTCTGAGTAAGTATATATAAAAGAAGAAAATAAAAGCAATAGCCATTGAGTGGACAAAACCAACAGTAGATTCTTTCAAATTAAAACCTAATTAAGACAGTTTGGGGGGGGAAAAGGCAAACAGGAAATACAGCAAGAAGGCACTTGATTCTGGTAGTATTTATGAAACCAATAAAAGAAGTAGTAGAATGAATATAGCAGATGTCTGGCAAATACTTGCTTTTCTTCATTTTTTAAAACAAAGAAACCAAACAAAAGCTAAAACAAATCTCTAGGGACTTTTGTAATAATCTTAAGGGGTACTATTTTGCTGTTTGAAGAACTCTGTTCTTCATTAGGCAGACAATGCTACCCCCAAAATGATCACTATAATTACACTGATTTTTCCTTGGTATCACACATACATTGATGCAAATAATTTTCTGATACTAGTTGTGATAATGAAATCGGTATCTGACTTGCTACCACCAATCTAATTTACATGCTGGTTTGAGAAGACTTTAGTGGATTTACTGAGAAGATAGAGGCGTATGTAAAAGTCACGCCCACTAAATGCAAAGTAAAGTGATATGTGAACAAAGACAACATCGTACATTAAAAAAAAAATATTAATCATATGTCGAGGTGCCTCCTGACAACCTCTAACTTAATTGAAAATAAAGTGTCTATTACAAACATTTAGACTTGGGAGATCAACAGACTAATTTGATGTATTTGAAGTTGGAACAATGAGGTATATTCTTCAATGCGATTGAGTCACAAAAATCCCTGGGGTAATGGAATGGATTACTAAATCATGTAATAGCTGATGCTTGTTTAATGACAATATTTCACCAAATAAAAAGAGAGGGACAATATGACATTTCACTTTTGCCTACAGGCAAGAGTGGCTGCACGGCAAAACGTACTAGTACTGGAAAGCATTATCCAATATTATCATCACATTGTAGGTAAGATACCAAATTACAATTGCGACACAGAATAAAGTTCCACAATGGGCAACTTTTTGATGCCTCATGAATGATAAGTTGTGTTTTGTTTTTGACAGGATACAGTCTACGGTTGTTTAAAAATTCCTGGGCAAGTAAAATACACTACTCAGATGCTTAAAGCACACAGGTAAGGAAAGCACAAGTAAAATGTAGGAAAGCATCTTTATTAAGAAGCTGGGGGAATAAAATTCCCCTAACACATTTTAAATAATTTTTTAATGCTGAAAAACAGAATTGAACATAAAAAGCTAAAATATAAAAACCTTTAAAACAAACTACAATTATTCTGAAACAAATTTGGCCCATTCTGAATGAACTGTATTCTTTAGCTAAAGACGTAACACAGTAAAAAGTTAAGCACTATTCCAATTATTTCTGCACTACCAGTTTGGGTAGCAATTTGTTCAGGAACAAAAATAATTTCACTCCCAAAGTTTAACTGATTTCTAATTAAGACTCTGGAATTGGAGATAGACCTGATGAGGTCTATTATGATTCTATTTAAATTACAAGTCAATCAGACAAATAAGTTAACCAGTTCAACTTCTCACCAGAACAGGTAAGGAGCACTCAGAAGTCAGGAAGAGCCCAAAGGCAACATAAGGAATAGCTCCCACCTTTCAGCTCCTGCCTACTGGTATTTGTAAGCTTTTCCAGCCCAAACTGTAGAGGACAGCCCTCAAGGAGAGTAAGAGGTGGCTCTTCTAAAGCACTCTGCTCAGAGAGGACTCACGGGTCCACAGGGGAGACCACCAGAAGATTTAAGTGGTCTGTGAGTTAGGATTTAAGCCCCGCATGACCAAGGAATATGAGCCCAGCACTCTGCACAGCAGAAGGAAGCGGGATATAGATAGGAAAAACAAACAAGCAGGCCTGTCCAAGCATGCAGACACAAACTACTCCTTCTAAAGTAAGGTGGTCTAAGACTCGGATCAGGGCTGTAATATACATTCAGAAGGGAATCAGAGAAAGCTGTATATTTAACTCTGATCTCTGGTTAACTGCACACATTTAAACACATAGTGCCAGCATTGGCAGGTCAACTGACAGTTGAGTTTAAGAGGAATAAGGAATTCAAAACAATTCAATACTCCACTCGCAATCCCAAGCGCAGAATCCCCCAAGTACTGGCAGCTTCCCACCTACCCCCAGAGTCACAGCGAACAAAGCTGTCTCATTATCCTTCTCCCATGCCCTACCCCACCTCCCAGCCCTCAGTTCCAGGATATTCACCAACAAAAACATATAAAATATTTCATATTCCTGGAACTGCAGAATTAGAAAAATATTTGACATTTCAAACTACCACAAAAGTTGCTTTAATAAGTTTTATGTCAGATGTTTCACCTTCTGCAGCAGAAAACAGAAAATTCAACAATCAAAATGGTTAAAGGTGAAATAAAGTGTTGTGAATTCGTTCTGCAGAGACAGGCCTGCTGCCTTTGCTACAGAGCAGCTCTGTTGACATTGAATATCTTAACACAGTGATCAGCTCCACAACTTGCAAGCTGCAACCACTCGCTGCTGTTCTGATCATTATGTCCAGCTCTGCCCGCATGGTGTCTCCAACATAAACGTTTCACAGCAAGAGCATGACTTTGGCTGCAACAAAAAGAAATCCATACATAACTGCAAAATGTCAAACACAGTTGGGCATGTGAGTGTAAACATCAACATTTATGTAATTAGTACTCTTCTTTTAACACTACCAACTGAGGAAAAACTGACTTGTGACAACCAGCAGGTATTAAGTTCTTAAAATGGGTAGGGCCATTAACACTAATGACATTTTATACTCTCGCTCATCAATAATTTAAACAGCTATTGATTTCAAGTCTTACCACATTAAGTTGGAGGTCTAGCATCTCAGTTACTGAGATATGACAGATTTCTGGCTTTTAGCCTGCTATTTCCTGTTATCTGGTGTCTCTTTCTAATTCCCTTCAAGCACACGCAGGCCAAAGTCACAATCAGCTTTCATTTCTGGTACTACCAATGCCAGTATGTGACGGAAGAATCTAGGAGACTGCTCCAAGTGAAATATTCAAAATGTCTCTACAGAGCATTTCTCTAGCTGTCACTGCAGCAGCACCACGTCCAGATTGTCATTCCTTTGGTTTATGCTAGAAGCTGCTCTTGAAAACTTGCTGTCATCCACTCCAAAATGTGTTGCTAATGTATACAGACAGTGATTCTTTTTCCCGCTTCGGTGTTTTCTATCATCTTATTTTATGGCTAAAGGTAATAAAGCTTTTTTTTTTCCTCCTCCTAAGTGGGGCCAACAAAAGGTAATACTCTTCAAAGCATTTGCATAGCATGAAGTATTTTGGGATTTAACACGCCCTTTGGTTTTCATTGGGGTTTGTTGGTTTTTTTTTAAATAAGTCTAAATAACCAATATTTTTATTTCTAGATTTTGCTTAAAGACATGTTTAGACTTTCAGGGATCAACCTTTTCTTAAAGGGATAACAATTCTGATATACAAATAAACCAGCTTCATATCATTTCATAGGATAAGAACAGAACTCCAGAACTATTAGTCTCAAGAATAATACTTCCTCGCTCCCAACTTACTTCAAAAGACATACCTGTTATCCAACTCCACACAAGTCGTCCAATCAGCTACTGCTGGTTCTTGCCCACTCTGCTTCCATGTGTACAAGATAATCTTCCCGTTCTCTAAGCCTACTGCAACAATATACCTACCAAGAGAATGACTGCATTAGTTCTGAAGAGATTACGGTAGGCAGCTCAGTGAAGTTGGCTCTAATGCAAGCTAGAAAGAACTAGCACTCAAATGGTGTTGCACCTTGCCTTTCAAATCAATATTTACTTTTCCATTTTAAAAAAAAAGCACAATTTAAATCAAAGCTTCTCCATAAAAAGTGAGCAAAGCAGAAACCTGCAAAATATATTTGTTTAGTAAAAAATAAGGTTATTACAACATCAGATCAGTCAATATTGTTGGAAGAATGAGTGCGTTTTAGGTGTGTTCATGACCCCCTCCACCCCTTGTTGGTTTTTTTTCTTGTTAAACTGTTTGGAGAAGTTACCATACACCTAAAAAGAAAGCTAGGAAAGAAAAAAGTAGTTTGTTTAGCCAAACAATGGTCAAAATATTTGACAAGTAGATTTCAGGAGCTTTTCAGCCACAGGAAACTGACTAAAGGGGAAAAATACCAATTTCAAACACAAAATGGCATTACAGAAAAACAGTAATACCTTCCATTCGGAGTAAGCACACGGCTGATACTAACAGCAGTAACAGAATCCCCGGCATCCAGTACTGTTGAACAGGGCTTGACTGAATCCAACATATTCCCTTCAGTAGTCACAGATAAATCACACTGGCCCCAGATAATGACCTGTAAGAAAGAGAATCATCTAGGAATTTTCACTTTAAACTTCTTGTCAATGCATTTACAAAAACGTAAGGAATAACTTAGTTAAAATACTTCCAGGGCACAGAACAAAGTGGATGACCCCAAAAATAGTAAAAAATGTCTTATCTACAAAGAGTCGACTTTTTAGACAGTCTGTCTGATTTCATTAAAGATACTCACAACAAAACCAGTTATGTTTTGTTATGAAAGAAAAACTTAGAGACGAATAAGAGTTATGTGACATATGCTTGTCTTACTGTATGAAAAGAGAGAAAGTCCAACTGGCAGACCACAGTCTTGCACATACATATTCAAGCACTTTATTTAGCATATGAAAGTCTCACCGATTTCTGTGGTGTGGTGGTAATACACACAATAAGCTTTTTGCGTATTTATAGAATATGGGCTCATTAGAACACAGCATTTGCTAATCTAAAATGCGTTTTAAATGATTCTGGGCTTTTATATTAATTACCTTTTTGTCCCGACTGCCAGTAATAAAATACTTGCTATCTGGTGTCCAATCACAAGACCAAATGATTCGACTGTGAACAGCTGTATTTTTGTCTGTGTATGCACAGCAACTGAAGACTGGTCCTGGAATAAAACGTAACGAGGAGAACCCTTGCTTCAATTACTTCACATGTAAGAACTCATTGTTACTAAACTTTACGTAAGAACTGCAATAATAAACTCGGACATTACTTCACTCATCTTTAAAGCAATTGGGAATACTTAGAACCACAAAAATATTTTTTTTCCAACACTTATCACAATGATAATTAGCACTTGTTCAAGATCCTATCAGTCAGCCCTTCTAGCACTAAACTGTAGGAACAGTTTGATCTTCTACATGCATACCTGTTTCAGAAGAATTTAAGTCCATGTATAAGACCTTCAAGTTCTTTCTATGCAAGTTTTTCATAGGAACAGTGACTTCAAAAGTTTTAGTATAGTGCAACATTTACCATGTGTACACATATCCCCAGTAATTTCACTACAGTTCCTGTTTACCAGTAAAGCCCCAAGAGCTCAAATCATAATGTTCCAATTGTGAAGATTCATCTGTTCCCAGAGACAGGCTGCCATTTCAATATGGATACAATCAGGCAATAAATCTAATCAGCAAATCAGTAAATGGGAATGCTTTTCCTAACCAGAAAAGGCTGTAATTGTGGAGCATAGACTTTGAATAACCACTTCTTGGGATGCCAATACCAGCAGTTTTGCTTTACACCGATAATGATGCTCTTTGTAGACAGAAAAGTTATTGATGAACAGATGAAAAAAGGATTTCCTCTACTTCCGATGAGAATTCATATTCCTTATCCTGAAACACTGTGTAACTACTGTGGACAATATGCCAGGCTTTAGAATAGAAGTCTGAATAGAACAGAAATTTCAAGCCAGTATACAACCGGACTCTGTCTGAAGGGGCCAAAACTCACTGCCAAGTCTCTAGGAAAAGCCTATAGAGCCCAGTAGTGTTTATGTGCTACTAAGCCAACAGTGCAATGATAATAATTTTCAGCACAAGCATCTGTTCTAGGAATCCATTAGTGTTCAATAGCAATCTCCTCATGATTTTGCAAAGCTCAAAGTCGTAATGAGAAAGTCAACTGAATCTTTACTATCAGCTCTTTTTCCAGACTGAGCCAGTCCTAGTCAAATTAATCAATCGTGTAGGATTATCAAAAAGCCACACCAAAGATAAAGATTAATCCTGTCAAGAGCCTCAAAGTGTCATGCCCTTTAAACAGAGACAAGGCGGCTCTACACAGGACACGGGTGTAGCAATGAACCTTCCAGCCCAGCCTGCACAGACCACTGAGATGAAGGTTTTCCTCGATAGAATACCCGTTTGAGTTCAGGAATTATGCTCCAGCATGTATACTTGATTTCAGTAAATCTGAAAGATACAATCACAAGCAGAAGGCAGCAGGACAAATAGCTGACTTCATCACATCCATCAATCAAACAGCATTTAAGGCCTGATTATATGCTTCTCCACATTTTAATTCCTTTTCTAGCTTTCCTATACACCATTAATTGCACTTCTTAAAGCCACAGGAGCCTAGAACACAATTAATTCTTAAAAGTTGTAAGGAAAATAGCATTAAAATATTTTAACAATTCTCTTTCAAATATTTTGAAGCCAAAAATATCGAACAAACTGCAAATTCTTCAAATGCGTATATCCACTTTACATATCTTACCTGACTCTGATGAGCCTTGTTTCCTCCACAGTGACCAATTCCTGTCTCTAGAAACCGCTAATAAAAATTTGTCATTAGGAGAAAATGCCAGCTGAGTAACAGTCAGATTGTGAAATGACAAACCCTGCAGTTTCTTCCAAGAACTAGTGCTCCACAAAATAATTGCTGCATGTTCTTTTTTGGAAGCCTGTATTGATGGAAAAAATATCCGTGAGAATTAACGAAAGCAAACATAGAAGTCACACGTTTCAAAATACTGTTAGGGGGCTTCTTTCAAGGCTTGCAAACAAGTTAGAAACAGCTTTCCTCTGGGAAGTTTCAACATTGTTTCACTACTTTCTACCAATGCTGACAATATATCAGTAAGAAACTGTTTCATACCCATATTTGTTAGAATTTATCTTACTAGTATCTTCAAATGAATCATACATAATTTACAAACAACAGCTTATCAGCATTCACTCTCACCTTCGCAAGGCAACTGCCATCTATACAAAATCTTTCACATTTAAGTGAAAGAATTCAGCCCAAACTGAATTCTGACTCCTGCTCTGTCAGCCCTAGAAATCTGGTGGCACTTTTCACTAGATGGTGCTAGAATCTTGTCTTACCTTACATGCTGAGGCTATTACAGTGTTTGAATTATTGCAAGCAACACAAAAAATTTCATATCCATGTCCATACCTGAAATAAATGTGAAAAGATATTTAACATATCATAGTAATTTTTGCAGTATGTATCAAGGTTCTTATGTGAACTTAAATCCTTTTTTTCCAAAATGAAAAGCACCTACCCAGAACTTCTCACCACTGTTTCAGTATTACGCCCCAAATAATTCCTAAAAATGTTCAGCATTCAATTTAAACATCTGCATAAATTCTTTAATATTTAGGGATGGTCTACAGAACAATCTCTCCAGCCCATTTGATAGTTCTAAAGCATCAGCACTGCAGAAGCTACACTAATGATTAACAAAGCAGACTGAAGCAGCATTTAATGTATTCTTATTTTCCTGTAAAGCAATTTTAGCACTACCAGTAAAACTCAGAAGCCACATAGTTGAAGATCACCAAAGACATACACTACAAACACCCAGCCACAGGATACCTGTTCTGTGAAATACTGAAAGAAGATTTCTGAACTAGAGAACAAGAATCATGTCGGAAAAGGAAAACAACACTGTAAAAAAACCAACCAAAACTTCTAGCTTCCTCCAGAAATACACTTTTAATCAGTCTTTGCAGCAGTTCTGCTGGAATTCAAGCTCACATATTCAGACTGGGATTTAACTAATAAGCAGAAATGCCACACAGACTAACACAAATTAATATCAGTCAGAAAACAGACTGGAAGTAGTGTAAAATTGGAGAGGCAATAAACAGTGAACAACTATCAGCTAAAAGCCAGTTTGTGGGGGGGCCTTTGATTCCTAGCTCTGAAGAGATGGGCAGTTCTCTTAATAAACTCCTTTGGTTTGCAGTGTTGCAAAGAGGTTCTTACATGGGATTGATGTTCATGGGATTTCACTTGCAGCCAAAACAGCCATCTGTTTAAATGACAAATTACTGTCTGTCTCTGTTGAACGGAGTCCAGAAGAGTCGCTGCTGGGCATATCCCCATAGACAGACTCCCACACTCACATCTGAAGACTGGGGATGCACTGGACTCTTCACAAAGAGTAACTGTACCTGGGCCTTCAGCGGGGAGAGGAACTCGCGGCTGCACATAATGGGAATGTTAATTTGCAAATCTGACTGTATCTTATAATGATGAAGGTATTAGTCTGTGTCTTCCCCTCACCCTGCCACCAGCAGGAGTTTTATCATAATGCTTACATTTAAAGCACATTCCTGGAGACGATTTTGTAGTGAAAACCATTGAAAGTCAAGTTTCTAAAACTGAAAAGTATCTATCCCATGAGAAGTATAAATTTCCTGAAATTCAATGAAGGAAAAACAACTTGTGGAACAACTTGTGAAACAAGTTTTCAGTTACTTCGGTTTTATCTCCTAAATGTAGTATTGAAAAGCACTTGACAGAAAAATTTTGAGTTTCTGCATGCAACTTTGTTCTTGCTAAATAGAAGCATTAAAATGCAATCTTTCTCTTTAAAATAAAACCTAAAATACTATCTTTTGCAAAGTCACACAAGCAGGGCTATCGCAGGTCAGTCCAACAGCCTACATAGCCCAGCGCTGTCTCCAGTAAAGAGAATACAGTTAGTGGCATCAGGAGATGCTGTCTACAAGGGTGTATGAGCCTTGCAAGTACAGAAGCTCCAGTACAACCCCTTCCCCTGGGGTGTCCCCCATACACACAATCCAATCCCTTCATTATGTAGCACAACACTAAAAAAAGGTTCACAACGGAGAGAAACAACTGCACGAATGAATAATGAAATGACATTTTCAACCTGTATTGGGTTTGCACGGCAAGCTTTTCATAGCCGTGGGGCTACATGGGTGGCTTCTGTGAGAAGCTGCTTGAAGCTTCTTCCATGTCTGATAGAGCTAATGCCAGCCGGCTCCAAGACGGCCCTGCCACTGGCCACGGCTGAGCTCATCACCAATGGTGGTAGCACCTCTGTGAGAACATAGTTAAGAAGGGAGGGTAAAAAAAAAACCTCTGTGCAACAGCAACTGCAGCTGGAGAAAGGAGTGAGAATATGCAAAAGAAATAGCCCTGCAGACACTAGGGTAAGTGAAGAAGGAGAGGAAGGAGGTGTTCCAGGTGCCGGAACAGAGATTCCCCTGCAGCCTGTGAAGACCACGGTGAGTCAGGCTCTCCCCCTGCCACAGGGAGGTCCATGGTGGAGCAGATATCCACCTGCAGTCCATGAAGGACCCTACACAAGAGCAGGTGGATGTGCCCAAAGGAGGCTGTGACCCCATGGGCAGGCCATGCTGGAGAAGGTTCCTGGCAGGACCTGTGGAGAGAGAAGCCCACGCTGGTGCAGGTTTGCTGGCAGGACTTGGGACCCTGGAGGGGACCTACGCTGGAGCAGTCTGTTCCTGAAGGACTGCACCCCATGGAAAGGACCCACACTGGAGCAGTTCATGAAGAACTGTAGCCCATGGGAAGGACTCAAGTTGGAGAAGTTCATGGAGGACTGTCTCCCATGGGAGGGACGCCACACTGGATCAGGGGAAGAGTGTGAGGAGTCCTACCCCTGAGGAGGAAGGAGCGGCAGAGACAATGTGTGATGAACTGACCACAACCCCATTCCCTGTCCCCCTGCGCCACTGGAGGGGAGGAGGTGGAGAAAATCTGCAGTGAAGTTGAGCCCGGGAAGAAGGGAGGGGTGGGGGGAAGGTGTTTTTAAGATTTGGGTTTATTTCTCAGTATCCTACTCTGATATGATTGGTAAAAAATTAAATTATTTTTCCCCAAGTTGAGTCTGGTTTGCCTGTGACAGTAATTGCCGAGTGATCTCCCCATCCTTATATCGATCCATGAGCCTTTCATTGTATTTTCTCTCCCCTGTCCAGCTGAGGAGGGGGAGCGATACAGCGGCTTTGGTGGGCACCTGGTGTTGACCTAATGTCAACCCACCATACAACCACAAGCAATTTTGCCATAGCAATGTGCAATTCATAGCAATTTTTTATCCACAGGTGACTGGACTTTCAAAGTGTCCAGAGAAACGATTACAGTAATTTTCTAGTGTCAAAAAGGATCTCTCAAGACTTCCAAGTGTCTTACATGAAATGCGCATACATATAAACACACATATTTATGTCAACACTCAGGCTTTAATCTCAGCCTGATGCATATAAACTCTCTATGGTTATTTTCCAAGAGGATAAAGATTAGCACATTCTCACAAGATTTATCATATTTTTATTTTAAAGTTATTAGATTATGTAAAAAAAATCAGCAAGTTCTTCATGCTAAAACCTACTCATGCAAACAGTTTTCAAAACCAAACACTAATCCTCCAAAATTTGGTGTGGAGTTAGAGCTGGGAATATACAAATGTCAATGACAAGCAAGCTATTTTTAGCAAGTCAGTTCCTCATGCTGTTTTTCTGCTGCTATGGCAACTTGAAATCTACATTATGCAATTTCATGTTACTTCTTTCAAGATTATCCTGAGCAAAAAACCTGAAAGTCTATGAATGCTTTACATCTTGTTGCCCTTGCATAAAAGAACGCTCATCATTAGCAGTGTCTCTAAAAACAAGAAAAATTGCTCAGATAAGTCACCTGAAGACCATCATAAAATGCAGTTATTTTAATGAATGCAGGATATAAAATCAGATAAGCAGTTCTCCTGTAGCAGAATATGAAAGATTAGTGTCTCACTAGACTTTGAGAAATGTCAAAGGCAAATTAAGAAAAATTTTGGCCTTGGCTCCTTTTCACTACTTAAAGATCCCTCATCAAACTGATTATGTGAGCGGGTGCATTAGCAACCACAGCACTCACAGGAGAAGCAGCTAACATAACAGTTAGAATTTACGAAATGTGCAGATATGGCCTAATACCCACCAGCTTCCCTCTTAGAAGCACTTTTGAGTACAAACACAGTAAAAGAGTTTAAAAGCATACAAAGAAGACTAAATGCCCAGTTGAAGGTAAAGATGAGCTCCCACAAAATCTCCCACTCAGTCAAATGAAAGCAACCTGAAAACTGGATTCCCCGAAGTTTTGCATTTCCCGCCTCCCCCACCTAAAGTCACAAAACTGGTAATGTATAAAGGTAGCTGTAATCATCAGCAAAGGCTCAGCATTCTTCTTGTTCCTGCATGAGACCACTCTTTCAGGGGACTCAGATAAATAAACCCATAAGAGCTTGAGACAATTCATTTCTTTGTGCTCTACTTTGAAGATTGATACTAAAACTTTGAAGATGCTGAAAAGTGCAGCCTAATGTTACCGGGATCCTTAAGGAATAAATAAGGTGACAAATTCATTTTCAAACTGTTGTGCATCTCAGAAAAGGAGGAAAAAAACACAGCTGAAGAATTCTAAAGCCCTGCAACCTCAAAACAATTATCGTCATGACCGCATAACTCTATTATCTTTGCAATCCACAACCCACTCTGTCAGCATTCAATACCCAAAGTGGGTTTGTAACCATCTTACTCAACATTCATCACTGTGTTCTACCAGTACAAACATCCTATTTTGGCTGCTGCTTCCACCTATTGCATCTCACAACTCTGTTAAGCTTTAGAGAGAAGCTCTTTCTTTGATGCCTCAGCCTTTACTTCCATACCAGAAAGACAAATTTGATCTGCAAGTCTGTGCCACAAAGTGGAAAGAAGCAGAAAACTCCTTACGCAGAGAGACCTTCAGGATAGGCAAGGTTTTAAGCAGATATGCTGAGCAGGCAGACATAAACAAAAGCTGCAGTCTGGTCAGAGAGTCCCATCACATTGCACAGCACAGAGAAGACCATGAAAATGTGCCACATTTCCTTATAGCTCACCAGAAACCTTGCTATTCTCTTGGAACAAAGAGGAAAAAAAACAAACCAGGGATCGGTGCCCTAAACAGACATTCAAAAGACAAACATCCCAAGGGACAATGAAAGTCTGATCATTACAAATTCAAAAGAATAGCTTTGTGCTAAAAAACATACATATTTCACTGGTATAGAAAAAACTAGTGGAACAAATTTTTATGACACATCAGTCTTAACTACCACTTTCTGCATTGTTTCCTAATTTTTATATACATATAACTTCTTTATTTTACAAGCAATATACTGCACAAAAAGTCAAATCAGGTAGTAAAATAGGAAGAGTTCCAAGACCAGACTACATTAATGCATTGCAACACCTTTCTGGAAATTTTGTAAATTAAATAAAAAAGAAAAATAAAACTTACAATTTCTGAATTTCAGGCCACAAGGTATTCTGCAGCAAGTGATCCTCTGGGGGAGGTTCTAGAAGACATTTGTACAACATATTCAAACTTCGTACTAAATAATCTAAAAATCAGCGTAATAATGCTTCAAGTTTATACCAAATTAACCTCTTTCGCTATTTCCTATGATAGAAATGAATCTCATACCTGTAAGGATCAAGGGTTGAAAATAAATCTCAGGATACTGATCTGAAATGGTATTAAATGTTTCTTCATCCTCAGCTGGTTGAACAGCCGTATCTCCTATTCAAAGTAAGGACTTCATTAGCTAAAGAAAACATACTTGACAGAAGGGAAAACATGAGCACTTATTATACAAGTAAAAATCTTCTATTGTTTTTTACATTTTAAGTAATTGAGATTAGGTTTTTCTGCTTCAAGAGTTACAATAACATAAATATTAGAATCTAGTTATTCTACTGCACATGGTAATGAAGAGGAGAAGAGAAAAAAAATAAATCTAATCTTTGGACTAATTCCATTACGAGACTGACCTCTCTCCATCAGCACAGTCTCTTTTAGAGATTCTTAGAGAGACCTTGATTTATCTGAAAGAAGCAGTCACTAATAGTTGAACCTGTGATTCCCCAACATTAAACCTTTCACTCTGTATTTGAAAATGTTTGAGGCAAAAATCTCAGATACAAGCGATGAATTCCTAAATTTAATGTACAACCCTACACGAAAAGCCATGCTTGCAGAAGTGTATCTAGATTTGCAAACTTCAGCAAAACCGCTGAGGGCTCGGTCCTTGGCTTTAAACAAAAATACCAGAAGTAACTGAAATTACTCAGTTAATTTTAAGTTGAACTTTAACTCTGTCCTTCACTTTGAAAGTATTATTTAAGAAAAAGGTACAGAGTTGGAGAGCAGTTGCTCTCAGACACAATCTAACTTCTTGCCAAATCTACATTTCAAATACAACAGTTTAAAAGAGCAGGTACAGAAAAAGCAGAATAGAAAGACTCTCTTCTCATTCATCCTGTCTTCCCTCCCCTTGAAAATGAAATTAGCAACATTTATCTAATTTGAGACCACTATCTCATCATTGCTCACCATGAAGATTCCTCTGCAGAGTAAGCAAGAAGAGAGGTCTGTGGGGCTTTAACCTAAGCCATCAGCGCTGACAGCATTGGGTAGGCAATGGTGGACTACACAGGAAAATTTGACAGCTTTTCTACTAGAGTGCTGCTTCTGGATGTGCCACACAAAATCAATGGAAATCAGTTATTCTGTGTGTGACAATACTCTAGGAGAAGAAGTTTTGTTCCCTCTCTCAGCAGAAGTACTCATGAGAAAGCAGAGAAAAGAGGTTTTGCCAAAATATATTTTGTAAGTTATTTCAAGAACAACAAATCTACTTTTTTCTCACAGAAGATTTAGGAAAATTTAGCTGTATTGCCACTGAAGACCCTGGAGACAAAGGTTATTGAAATGCTTCCTTTTTTAATTCACACCTCCTGATAAAGGTTTAAGCAGAGAAAAAACAGGTCTGACCTAATTTGTAGATTCCAGTGCAAGGGCATTTTCACCAGAGACTTTATTAAACACCAGATTACCAGTCCCACTCCCAGTCTCAAGACACTACTCAGTTATTTTTTTCATGCTAGACACACGTTTGCTCCTCCTTCCTTGTTGCCCCACAACGCAATCCCCACCACCTCTCCAAGAAATTCATCTGATGCCTCACCAGCCTTTACTGATAGAGCATTAGTTCCTGTTGGCTAACTAATTCTTCCTTCCCAAATGCTTTCACAATGCATCATTTACCTGATGAAGGCTTATGGCTATTTTCACTGGAACAGAAAATGTGACTGATCCCCCTCAAAGCAGCATTATTTCTATAAGCCTCTACAAGGGTGGTAACATTTGAGCAGAGTGTGAAAAGGACTCCAGAATGCAGCTTCAGAGGTCAAGGTATTTTACGAAGCAACAACAAGTAGCAACAGCTAGCCCTGCTTTAACAACTCTGAACCTAGTTTTCATAGTACACTATTCAATACTCATTTTTTTGGCTAAAATTCATCATTCATAAAATTCTTCACTCATAAAATTCATTGGCAGGGGGGCACAGGTAGTGAGCATGGAGAAAACACAGGAACAATGGCTGATGGGGGAATTCAAATAGCACTGCGCGGACTGAGCGGGGTTACTTCCCACAGGGTCTGGGACACAGTATGGAAGGCAGGGAAAGAGCATTTTGGCTTTGCACAAGACATCAGGGGATGTTTAGGGGAGAAACCAAAGACAGAGAAAGGGAGGAATGATTCTCACTTTTTTATTTTTAAGCACCATAGTTAGGGGCTACCAGAGAAATAAACACTTTGCACAATTTTATTTCTAGATTCTAAACTTGCAATCAAGCTTGCAATGACAGCCCTAACAAAAAAACGTATGGTAAAACATTAATTTTTAAAAAAAGTTTCCACATGAAGCACCATCACCATTATTTCTCATTAGCCGTACCTTCAAAAACAGCTTTATTGGATAATCCCAAAGCTGGCACAGTTGCACCTTCTGGAAGATCAGATGATTGCTGAATTTAAAAAAAAAAAAAAAAAAAAGAAAGGGAGAGGGGAGTAACTGCCAAGTNAAAAAAAAAAAAGAAAGGTTAAACACAGATTGTCGTGTAGGTTCAGCTTTCAAAGGCCACATTTTAAGGAATCCCTGTGATAAAAAGAGACTTTTCTAGACAAGTGAAAGGGGGGCACTTTGAAAAACTCCCAACTCATCCAGAACGTACCCTGGACAAAACGAAGACCAGTACCCTGCCAGAAAAAAAGCTTTTCTAAGGCCTCAGCTCAAGGGTTTTGCTGTAAAGCATGCGTCTTCATCCCTAATTATGTGTTTTCTTCCACAATCTTAATTGTTCTAGGATACACATGATAATTAATCAACTGAGTGCACTGCAGTTTTTAACACAATAGGACTGGGAAACAGTCTGTTCTGAGGTGAAATAATAAAGCAACACTTTGTAAGATGGGACAGAGGGTGAGTGCCTGTGCCCACATCTTCAAACACAACCCAGTACATAGCACAGAGATGTGGCCGGAGTACGTGGCTGTTTAGAGCAGCACAGAGGAAAGACAAATCAATAGACAGAAAATACTTCCATAAAGGTATGGGGAAAAAGCCAAAATTTGGAAAGGGTATGTGAACTTGGGGCTCTTTGTGCAGAGATGGAAAGATTTAATAGCTGTAGAACCCCTTCCTTACAGCATCTGCAAAGTTCAAAGAAAGACTGCTTTACAGAATTGGATTAATAATTTAGGTGACAGTTTAAAAAAAATATGTTATTTATTTAAATGTTCATATTTTGATGAGAAAATGTACGAGACACACACACCAGTCTAAGGCCTCTAAACCAAAAATAGTTCTTCATTACAACCCAAAGTATAATACAATCCCATGGATTTGAACTGAATATAATCCTATTCAACCCTTTCTGAATGGAAAGCTGGCTTTCTGCGCTTTAAGTACTTCTTTTGGGAAGGCGTTTGAGCTAAATTAAGAAAAAGCTTACCCACTGTAATGAAAAAAAGCATTCACAGAAAACAATTTCAATAAAGCTATTTAAGAGTAGCGGTATCATTAGAGCTCATACAGCCTTCCTCTTTAAACAAAGCCCATGTGAAACACTTTGTGATATCACGAATCAAAAAACAGCACTCAAGAGGAAGTGCTGATAAGGAAAGTCTACATAAAAGTAAAATAATGACATCTGCCAGCATTATAAAAGTACAATGCTATTTGTACAACGACATTAACACAAATGCTTACACAATCTTATGGAATTAAAGTGCCAAACAGCTACTTATGTAACTTCTTGCTATCAAAATTGAATAGATTTCTTTCCTGGATGTTTCAATTGTTAAATGAAATGGAAAGGCTAATCCATCTCTGAGAAGCTGCACAGGAAACACTGCTTTTGAGACAGAAATGCAAAGAGCATGTAAGGTACTGTACAGAGGCAACTATCCTGAAGAAGCTCTGCTCTACAAAATGCAGAGAAAAACAGCATTAAAGCAAATGGGGAGCAAAAAAAGGACGGCAACTCTGCAGACTTACCTTTCCACAGAGTAGGAAAGTATACTTATCAACAACTAAGAACTGGAATGTAAAGGCCTCAAGAAAATTTCCAATGTCAAGAGGAAATAAAGCATGAGCAAGTATATATTTACAAATATTTATATGTAACAACTAACTATAGTGCAGAAAGCTTTACTCTATTTCCAACCATACAATTAAAAAACAACACATAACTACACAACAATAATTACATCTAGACAAGACTACAACACCCTTAAATTAAGGAGAAGCACATTCCCAGGCTTTACTGTTTGCTTTCAAATCACGAAGTGTGTACAGTAGTCTACTTGGTCTGACTTATTTAAAATTTACCCATACTCTTTGCAATCTTCAGATACTAGGTTTTGTTTAGTTTCAAATACAACCTGTGTTACAAGACAACACCATGAAAATACGTATGAAACAACACACATGGAAACAAATAGAAGGGAAAGGAAAAACAAGGTTAAGGTTTCAGAACTATTAAAAGAATTTTTATGGAGTTTAGTGCAATCTGACGTTTTCTAAAGCATTAATTTTATTTACACAAAAGAGGGCTGTCTTCATTTAGCATTGCTTTAGCACACTTACATGGGAGCACAGCTTCTCCATTGGAATTCCAGTGATGTTACTGAAATTTTCTATAAAATTCTTGGGAGCACGAAAAACTCGAAGCACTTTTTCATCTGCTCCCGACACAAACAGAAACCGGCCGATCATTGCCAGACAACGCATGTCGTACCCATGTACTTGAGGCCTTGCAATTTCATGCCAGGTTACCTAAACAGACACGCAGTTAAAACACAATTCTTAACCAGAGAAGCAGCACAACTTTGAGTTCCAAAAAAGTACTAATACTTTACTTGCTCACTTTATTAACATAAACGAAAGTTAATAGTAACCTTCTACTGACATTCATAAAACTAATGTATGCTCACATACATCAGTCAAATCCTATTTTTCCATCAAACAATTCCTGTAATTAGTAAACAGTGTCCCTGCACAGAGATGCTTAAGTCATTTGCTTACCTTTGTTACTAAGGGCACACCATGCTTACTGTGACTTCTTTATGCTAGACAGTCAGGAATAGGAAATAATTTGCTTAAGCAAAAGAAGAACTGTATGCTACTTACTATAAAAACTGTAGCTCTGAAAGACGTAAGAAAGGTAGAAATAATTACCTTGCTTCCTTCATCTGCTTTTCACAAAGCACAGCAGCACTACAGGTTCCTACTTTCCCCCTTTCTTCAAATACTTGATTTTAGTGAGACCATTTAATAGGAGCTTTGCAAAAAACTGATGAAACCATAATAGCTTCTTATAGGAAAAACATCTGGAAAATCCTGACGATTTTAAAAGTGTTTTCATTTGAAGTATTAATTTTTTTTCTAGTTTCCTGAAATACTCATATCCACGCTTCAAGTATTAATCCAAGAAAAACAGACTTAACAGCTGACCAGAAATTAAATACACAAGTTAGTTTTATAGTCACACTAAGCAAAGAATATTAGCTTCTTAAAAAAAAAAAAAA
>VYZM01006667.1:148431-159680 GCA_013398915.1 Dromas ardeola
AAAAAAAATGTTTTTCTCTGGCAAATACTAAAAATCTTTTCATGAAAGTGTTAAGTGTCATTTGCTACTACTCCTACATGATACTTCAGTTGGAAAAATACAGTGTGCTAGCAGAATTAGAATTAATTTAGAGTACTTCAGCATTACAATGCTTGGAAAATTGCAGCCAAAACAGAACTTACATTGTACTAGATATCATACAAGCATAAGGAAAGGCATTACATTGACTGCAAACTGCATGTATCACACTAAAAATTCAATGTTGAAGTTCCCAATAGAACCTAAATGGGATATCTGAGAAATCCTACAAAATCTCATGTTTTCAGAAGAGCCTGAGTATCTTCCAACAAGAAAAAAGAATCTTTAAAAAAAAAANNNAGAATCTTTAAAAAAAAAAAAAACACAACAAAAAAAACCAAACAGGCAAACAGTACAATAAACCCTTCTTACCCTTCACTAGGTGCATCTTTGCATACTTTAGAACACAGCACATAACAGGAATGAAAAAAAAAAAAACCAACCAGAGTTATTGTACCCTCCAGAAGATTAGAGGTTAGGGGAAAAGGCAGGGAAGGAAACTGAAGATGTCCTTCCACAACACAAGGCAAAGCTCAGCACTTGAGCTGGGATTGCCTCCACTTCTGTGGGGCCTGGAAGAAGGAAATCAAGGAATTGATGCCAAATTCACTGTCCCAAAAACATCAGACATCCTGTGCTGGTCCATAAAACAGAAGCTTTGATGAGACAGTTGCAATAGCCACCCTTTGCCTTCCCCAACTAATAGCACAGTTTGCACAGGGCCTCACATGACTTCAATCAGCTAGTGTCTGGCAGTTCCCCAAGTGGAACATTACTAGTGTTCTGCCAGAAAAAGCTATATTTGTAAATGAGGAAAATACATACGCCACTAGAAACAGGAACTTTTGCATTCCTAGACAGGATTTCCCACACCAAAACTTAGATTTATTTTGGAGCACATAAAGTTACTCAGGAATAATTCTTCCTGAAAAGTTGCTTGCACAGGTACCAACTGCACTCATGCAGTTCAGATAATCATTCTAGTAAAACAGAGTCATAAACAAAATAGTGTAAAAAATAGAGTAAGAATTTTGCTTAGATTAAGCTTGTGCAAAAAAATGCAACCAAAGTTAAGTTTCTTTATGATTACCTATTAGCATCAGCCAGGTATTCCTCCTCCTGAGTTACTGCAGAGCCTGGGGTTTTAAGACCCTGGGAGAACACTAACTGAAGGTAATCTGGAGATGAACTCAGGATCAAACAGCAGTCATGCTATGTGATTGCTAAAATACTGTCATTAGTATTTTTAAAGTGAAAATAGCACATACAGAATGACCAAATCACGCATTTACACAAACAGTTTGGAACAGATAGGGGAAATTTAGGTTTGAGTTATATTCAGGTGACTAGTTCCAAACTCAGGACAGGCAAGCCCTCTTTACCAAGCTCACACAATCTTTGAAGATCGTACCTCTGTCTCTTGTTTTCTTTTCCATGGAGCGAAGAGTCTAGTAGTTTGATCAGAACCAACACTGATGATAAACTCTCCTTCTGGATCCCACTTTACATCCTCTACACTGTTAAAATGTCCTGAAATCACAACTTGTGGAGTCCATTCTTTCTATTAAAAAAGTCACCAAAGGAGTTTTCAATTGACTGACCGGCATATTCTAACCAAAATAAAAGTATCTACATCCTTATTAAGAAAGCAGAAAAAAAGACATTTGAATACAGCAAATCATTAGAACTCCGAATGGCCAAAGATACTGATTTATTGTTCCAATGTAAAAGAAACTTGTGTTATTGGTTCAGCTGCCACTTCTGAACAAAGCACAACCACAAAGGAGTTCAGTCTATTCCACTGACTTATGGTTCCCACAGGGAAGCAAAATGTTTTAGAGCCTGGGAGATTGCAACCTCCCTTCTGTGCAGGAGCGAGACTCCTAAAGAATATTATATCCAGAGAAGGACTATTTCAATCATTAATTTTATATTGTACTGTTACACTTTTCTATTAACAACAGAACTTACCTCAAGTGACATATAATTCTTTTAATTACTACTACTATTAAAAAAACAACATACCTTATTAATTGTAGCCTGTTTCCAAAGGTGTAGTGCTCCATGAAAAGCATGAGCAACAATCATCGAACCATCTGGACTAAACTGGCAGTCAAAAAATCCAAGGGTATTGCCACCCACTTCACCGACCCGCACCTGAATAAATGATCAGAAGTGAATTACCCATGAAAATGGCCTTCCATTCATATAAACTCACCTTAATCTCATGAGATGAAAATTTAGCTATAGGCAGGAGTTCACATTACACACAAAAATACATTTAAAGAATATTTTGATTGCAAAGTTAAGCCCTAAAATATCAGGTGAATTAAAGCTGCATGACACTTTAATGGAGCCTCCCTCCATAAATATCTCAGGATAGGATCTTGCTCAATCCCCCACAGGAAAAACACCACTACACTAGATGAGACAAGAACACAACCTTTCTCTGTTTCAGTCCAGTCTGTTAGATGCAACAGTTTCTTGTCATCTGTTGCCTTGCTATTGCTCTGTTGCACAAAATGGAGAAATGATCCAAAAGAACAGTGGATCCCAATTACCTTATTTTATTTTTTTCTTAATTTCCAAGATTTACTACCATATTTCCACTTCCCTGTTTCTCTTTCAAGTAACATTGTTTGCCAGTGTATATACAACATTAAAAGATTATATAACATTATATATATATAAAAAAGAGTATAACATTAAAAGATTATTAAAGTTACATTTTCAAGTTTTATTCAAGAGGTAAGACTACAATGCCTTTCAAGCTGAACTCTTAACGGTTCCCCCATTATTACACAGCTGTTTTTAAGATCACAATGGAATGAGTCTATACCTCATTCTAAATGGCAGCATGGACTAGAATATCCATTTTATTAGCAATCATTCAAAAAAAGTACCTCTCATATGGAAGTGATTTTGATTTGCCATGCTAGAGGCAGAATTCTAGTCTCACCTCTGACCAGGGGAATGATTTTGTGAAGACTTCTTGTTCATTGTATCAAGATGAAAAAGCAAATGTGTTGTTCCCCTTGTGTCCTTCCTTCCTGCAGGCTTTCAGGTTTCCCTCCCTCAATGCAAAAAGGATTGTTGCAGTTAAGATGTCTGATCTGAACTGCAAGCTGCACATCTGAGGTCTAACCGATGCGAACGGAATGTAAAAAGATTAACAACTTGCAACAAGCTTTACTGCACAACCCATTTTTAGAAGCTTGTAAATTTAGCCACAACTAAGTGTTATAACCAGGGACAACGAATGGCATCTCACCCTGTTATGAATTTCTACTTCAAGTAGGAAGGCACAAGAACTTTTCAATGTAACAGGGGAAAAATTAAATACACTACTGTAATTCACTTTTTTTCACCCAAGAGAGTATTAGAACTTTCATGAACAATGACTGGCATAACCCAATACGAACAATTTCAGCCAAACTATTGCAATTTGGAAAAGCAGGTCAACTGAAAACAAAGACATCTAGGAAAGCACTAGATAAATCTGGTTGTACTACTTGTTTATTTAGGATGATCCACATCAGACCAGCATTCAAAATACCACAGTGAAACATGAGCATCCAGCTTAAATGAAAGAAAAACCAAATGACAGCCCATGAACAAGTTACTGTGAGTAAAACTAGGCTTGTGAATTGCGTGTCAGCTGCTCTGTAGTAACTGCTTGGGTGCACATTCCCACAAGGATTAACTACAAATAATTCAGGAGGGTTTCTTCCTCTTCTTACCAGGAGTACACAGCGTGTGTTCCTATGCAGCATGCGGCTTGCTATACTATGAATGACCGTTGAGCACAACCTCCCCACAGAAACTCCCCAATATGGTAATAAGAAAGCAAACAAGCAATAAAAAACTTATTGCATCACATCATTTTTGAAAAATACAGTTTTACTCACAAGACAGCATCACAATGAGTATTTTTACAAGAAAATGCTTTTGCCTTTCTCTCTCAGCATTTTATAGAGTTTTTGTTCCCTACAGCACACACGATGCTGTAAATTGAATACAGTACATATTGTGAAACAGACTGACACTTGCCTGTTCTAGCCAGACTCCGGTTTCCTTATCAGGTTCCCAGATGATCACAGTTTTGTCCATTGACGCAGATAATATCCTCATTGGTTGTTGCATGCTGCCATCTACAGTACAAGGAAAATTATCACCCTACTACCTATGAGAATACTTTCTAAAAGAATTTGGTCATACTGAAATACAAACACGCCAAGAAAATTGTTCGGCATCAGAGACATGCAATGCAGTACTTAAATGCCAGACTTAACAGGCTCTATGTTCTTGCCAGGCGTTCATTAGGAGCTATTGTATTTTTCAGTCATAATCTCCCAAAGGAAATGTAAAACACATACATGAGAATAACCATACCCTACTGTTTATTCATTCCGAATCAATACTGAAACAAATGTAACTTAGAGGAAAAGCTAGAGCTTCACAGAGAGACTGTGTAGCAGTTCTCACTTCTATTCCTCAAATAAGTTTTTACTGATAGATTTACAGTTTAAAACAAAATAATCTCTATGCCAGTATTCAGTGGTTGTTTTTTTCCAAATTAAGGGTTAGATTCACTACAGACTTCAATAGACTCTAGGACCTTGTAATACATACAGTAGTAAGGACTGCTCCCTAAAATGCAGTGAAACACTCCAGACAAACGCCCAACACAGCCAGAATGGGGAAGAGGAAACTGGTTGATCACCCAATTGCAAAACCCATAGAAGAACCACTGAGGAACCTTTCTTGAGAATGGAGATATTGGTGGGCATCTCACGAGGTGATATCTTATGTCAGCACCAGACCTCTTACCTTCTGCATTGAGAATTTGTCTCTCAGATGAGTCTGCCTCTACTGAAGAAGAAAATCTATTTTGGGGAACCCGAGATTGGGCACGTCACAGAACACAAGAAGCTGCACATATGCAGAAGCATGATTCAAGAACACCTGGAAAACTTCATGGTCTAACAGGACAGTTTTTCAGATTGCAGTGCAAGACTTACATGTCTATATTGTGCCTAAACCTTGCTTTAACAGGCAAAATCTTTTATTGGTGTCTAAAAAAAATAAATTTAAAGAACAGATAACTAAGCCGATATTTCTAAAGCAAGTCCTGTGTCTTTCATGACAGGTATCTTGACATTCTAATTGCACTCTACTGTTCAAGTGTTGTATACACACTGGCAAAGTTGTGCTTTGTACTGATGAAGTCACCTGCCATCAGCAACAATAAAACATCTCAGAAAAAAAGGCACCTTTGCCAATACAAATACACAACGGCATTCTGATTGTGCAAGCATGTCAAGTCAAGAATCTCCCTCCCTTATACGCCAGGCAGACACACACCAGCAAATCAGTACTGCAAACAAGGCTGTCAGAATTTAAAGATTTATAAAGAAAGATAAAGAGACTGGGACAAAATGCAAAATTAAACTGTAAATAACCATTTTTTTCTATGACAGTCTGCATTAATGTCTTAAAGCTACGTACTAGAGAAAACTGATACTCAAGGGATCCCTGGCGTGTTATATTAATGCACAGAAGACTGAAGATCAATCTTCTGAATGCTTCTATTTGTTACCTTCTACTCCAAGAAAAATAAAGGAGTGCTCTTGAGTTAATTTTTACTTTCTGAAGAACAGACATTTCAAATACATGTATCAAGGTAAACTATTAGAGCTATTAATTCATACTGATTAAATTAATTTGTATTCCATAAATAACAAATCAATTACAATAAAGCCAATACAGCTCAGTTGCTTTATTTCATTCATTAAAGAAAACACGAGTAAAAAACAACATCCATTTACTTATAAAATATTCTTCGCAGAATTTTAAGATTTTCATAGTCCACAGTGACAAATGAACACGCAATCACAATACAAAGACATGTGACTGTACTATGTGTACATAAAGCAACTGCTAAGTGCTTAGTATCTTTTTACCTTTGGAAAATGAAGGTTGCCAGTGAACTGCATACACCCAGTTTTCATGACCAGCCAACACCGACTCCAAAGTAACAGCATATGTTGTGTCAGTATCTAGCACAAATCAGAGAAAAGCACATTTCTTTCTAAAAGCCAAGAAAGACCAGGTCATTTCTGATATCTTCAGTGAAAAAAATCAACAGCTTTCATCATCTACCAATATCTCAATAGGCTATTGACATTGAACAGCTCCTTGAAAACCTACTTTCCACAAGCCCTGAGTACCAGATTGCCAGTAAGAGGTCAGCCTATTGCCTCAGAGTGGTATTACAGAATTCCTGGAGAACTCTCAAGCAATTTTGAAATAAATGCTCTGACACTGGCTCTACCCATACTCTTAAGCATATTTACATCTCCACATGACTGCAAATAGAAGCATTAACATACTCCAAGCAATGAATCAGGATTTGTGGCAAGCAGCAGGAGTACTTTTTACATATAACACGATACAAACTTCATTATATTACCTAAGTTGCCTAATAATTTACCCCACAATGTCGGCATTGCGAGCCTCTGATGTTACAGTGCTCAAACAGTATGTTAAATAACCATAAAGTAAGCCTACATATACTTATCTGTTCTCTCCAATACTTTTCTAAGGTTTAAGTAATAGTAGCACCTTTTCATGCATTGCATTTGAAAGAAAATTGAAGTATGATATTAAATTGGAGGAGAACTGCACAACAGCTTACCTCCCCCAGACAAATATTTCTCCTATGTATGTGCTGCTTTTGGAGTAGGTGTAACAATGCATGTTGATATTAAGCTCTCTCACCGCTTTACTATTTTTTGTAACACATCATTAACTTCACAAAGTCACTGCTTTAAAACAGTAACTACACTTTTCTAACAGATGAATAAAAATAGGGTAGTCAAACTGGTCTCAGATTCTTTTAATACAAGAAATAAACCAAATTAAATGGTAATCACCGTGTTAGCTCCCCTGAAACCACAAACAGTTTTTGCATGAAAAGTTGTGCAAAAGAATTCTACAACTGTTACCTACCCTTGACAGTAAAAACATTCTCTTTCAGTCTTATGGAATCATCTTCAGTTTCTTGAATTTGCTTTGATTTTGTAGACACTTTCCAAATTCTTATCAAACAATCCTGAGCACAGCTTGCTAAGAAAAGGTCTTCACCTATTTGGTTTAAAAAAGTAATAAACACAATAATTAGAGCCACGTTCTCGTTGCTTTTTCATTGCAACCACTGCCATGACTAACCTACCATCTTTCCAAACATGCACTACAGCATTACCTTGCACTAATACTATTAATTTTAATATGCACTAATTATTACTTTCAATATGCACTAATATTATTCATTTTTCCTATTGCATACAGTATCATAAACTGCTGTTTTATTTCAACATCAACTCACTGTCCCATTTCAAACTCTCTACTAGTTTGTAACACACTGACTATAGACATTTCCCTGCTTATAAGACATGGAATACATGGTAAACACTGTAGATGATACACTTCCCCACTACTTATGTCCTTCACTCTCAAAATTCTGACAGCCTCAATACTCTTCAAGAACGCCTTTCCTCCTTTTCTTTCTTCAGTATTGCAGCATCCTCTAATTCCTTCTATTTTATTTTTGCCATTGCAACAACTATTTGATTAGTTAGCATCTGAATAGGTTCTTCTCTTAACCTCCTATTCATTAAAAAAAAAAGAAAAAAAAAAGAGAGGGGTGGGAACAAGAAAACTGCTATTTCCTCCTACCTTACCCCCCTTTGAAAAAGCAGCCAGCTCTTCCTCACACAGACACAGATATTTGCGAATTGAAACGGACAAGTTCCTAAAAATCCTAGTTGTTTGCATTTAGGTACCAGTCAGGTAAACATACCTGAAGCAAGCAAGACAAAATGAGGCATGTGAGTGTTCTCTATCAATCCTACTGTAGCTATAATTTTGACAACTAAAATATAACTGTAGTATAGACTCAACAATTCTTATGTTTTAAGAGGTCACAAAGTTCTATCTTGATTTTTAATATTTGTACCAACATTTTAAAAAAAAGAAAAAAAAAATCACAACCACAAGAGCTTAGGCGCTACGGTGCATCAAAACCATCTGTTGGAGGGGTAAAACAGTAGTACTGTCATTAAACCAGTATTCCTCTTTATTCATCCGTCATACTGACCACAGGTGGCCCATTCGATGCCTCTTATCCAGTCTTCATGGCCGGGGAGTATTAACGTTTTCTGAAACTGAACAGAAATTCCTGTTACATCATAGAAATGCACGTAATTACCACACACATATCAGCAATTAGCTTTGGATTTCCAGATTTTTTATATTTACAGCTTCTATTACTTGAAACCACAAAAATAAGCTGCTACTAAGGATTGTTATTTACTGATAAACTCTAAATAGGCCTTCTTGGTTTTGCCACCATTGGGTAAACATATCACATCATGGGACTTACCATATATGAGCGGGAAAGAATGAGAATTTAAGGTGCTCATTTTCAAGAGGCTACAGTCTCTCTATGATACAGATGAAAATTGTTTGAAGTTTATCAGGCTTATAGTGGTACACAAAGAACAACATAATGCTGGTATGACATGGTAAATGATTTCCATTACATGTGTGAAGTGGATGATTTGGAAAATGACTACAGGCAAAATCAAGTGTAAAAAGAACAGCTGATGTTTTGAAATAGGAGCAGGGTCGAGTTGGAGGCCTGTAACCAGTGGCATCCCCCAGGGGTCAATACTTGGACCAGTACTGTTTAACATATTCATCAGTGACCTGGACGAGGGGACAGAGTGCATCCTCAGCAAGTTCACCGATGATACCAAACTGGGAGGGGTGGCTGACACCCCAGAGGGCCGTGCTGCCATCCAGTGTGACCTAGACAGGCTGGAGAGCTGGGCAGAGAAGAACCTAATGAGGTTCAACAAGTGCAGGGTCCTGCACCTGGGAAGGAAGAATGTCAAGCACCAATATAGGTTAGGGGTGGACCTGCTGGAAAGCAGTTCTGAGGAGAAGGATCTGGGGGTCTTGGCAGACAGTAAATTATCCATGAGCAAGCAAATCTAAGAAGGCCAATGGAATTCTGGGCTGCATAGGGAAGAGTGTGGCCAGCAGGTCAAGGGAGGTCATTCTCCCCCTCTACTCTGCACTGGTGAGGCCACAACTGGAATACTGTGTCCAGTTCTGGGCTCCCCAGTTCAAGAGAGACAGGGAACTGCTGGAGAGCGTCCAGCGTAGGGCAACAAACATGATTGAGGGATTGGAGCATCTCCCTTACAAGGAAAAGCTGAGAGAGCTGGGACTCTTTAGCCTGGGGAAGAGAAGGCTGAGGGGAGACCTTACTAATGTTTAAATGTATCTAAAGGAGGATGGAGCCAGGCTCTTTTCAGTAGTTCCCAGTAACAGGACGAGGCGTAACGGGCACAAGCTGGAACATAGGAAGTTCCGTTCAAATACACGGAAAAACTTCTTTACGGTGCAGGTGCCAGAGCACTGGAACAGGCTGCCCAGGGAGGTTGTGGAGTCCCCTTCTCTGGAGACTTTCAGGAACCGCCCGGATGCAGTCCTGAGTACTGTGCTCTAGGCAATCCTGCTTTAGCAGGGGAGTTGGACTAGATGATCTCTAGAGGTCCGTTCCAACTCTGAAAATTCCGTGATTCCATGAAATTATTTCAATAATTAATTAGTAATATATTAATAAGAATTACTTATGGAACTAGAAATATTCCCTACGTTTCTTAAGTTTGTTGACTAAGTTTCTAAGGAAGGTATACATCAAGAACTGTTTCTGCTGATATAAAACTCTGCATGAACAAAGGCTCAAGAACACAGGAATGCAACCACAGTCCGGATTCCCTTTTAAGAACTTTCATTAGTAGTATATTTTCATTCGTAACATATATAATATTACCATTTTATTTTGATTAAATTAAGGTACAAGTGTTTACTGCTTAGTTAGCATTTAAAACATTTCTATTTTTCTTTGCCAAAAAAAACCTTACTTCCATGACATTTTTTGATCCCGAGTTGACTTAAAATGTTTGAAATAACCATTGCAGTTAAAACGTTACTGTAGTTTAGCATGAATAACTACCACATTATTTCTGACATTATATTCTGCTAAATCCCTTACCTAGGCCTACCAAGAGTTAAGATTAAATGATAGCCTCTGCTATCAGCACAAGTCTGCAACTTTCCCTATCCATTAAAGAACGAACAAAAGAACAAGCCTTTCTCATTGTGTTGCTGCTCTCTCTCAAAATCTCTGTCTTCGGCTTCAGAGGAGATGGTGAGCAACAGTAACTCACCCAAAGGAAAAATTTGTAGGAGTATGAAAAACGAGCATGAGAAGAAACATACTCAGAAATCAGTGCCTCTCTCTTTGGTCGAATGTTCCTTATGTTCTCCAAAATCACCTTCCCATCAAACAACATTACTCAGCTTCTTGTTCTGCATTTGCAGTCTTAATGTTACAGAACGATCTGTATGAGAGATACATGACCAGAATAGCTTAACAGAAATTTCCAAATCAGAATGTTCTGGCTTGAAGAACGTGTTCTCACAGCCACCTAAGCCTCATCTGGCTAGTCAATTCTGCACTCACTGGCATTTCTGGATCATAGAATCATTTAGGTTCAAAGGGGCCTTTAAGATCATTGAGTCCAACTGGTAACCTAACACTGACAAGTCCACCACTAAACCATGTCCCTAAGCACTGTATCTACATGCCTTTTAAATACCTCCAGGGATGGCAACTCAACCATTTCTCTGGGCAGCCTGCTCCAACACTTGACAACCCTTTTGTTGATGAAATTTTTCCTAATATCCAATCTAATCCTCCCCTGGCACAACTTGAGGCCATTTTCTCTTGTCCTACCACCTGTTACTTGGGAGAAGAGACTGACCCCCACCTCGCTACAACCTCCTTTCAGGTAGTTGTAGAGTGATAAGATCTCCCCGCAGCCTCCTTTTCTCCAGGCTAAGGAACCCCAGTTCCCTCAGCCACTCCTCCTGAGACTTGTTCTCCAGACCTCTCACCAGCTTTGCTGCCCTTCCCTGAACATGCTCCAGCACCTCAATGTCTTTCTTGTAGCGAGGGGCCTAAAACTGAACACAGTATTCAAGGTCTGGCCTCACTAGCGCCGAGTACNTAGCGCCGAGTACAGAGGTACAATCAC
>VYZM01006672.1:3093-52991 GCA_013398915.1 Dromas ardeola
AATTTAGATATCTGAAGTTAGGTGAGAGAAATCTAATTGCATGAAGTATAAGAATGAGGCAGACTGAAAAATGTCCAACTCGTGGTACAAATTATTAAAAGAACTGGTGAAGGGAAGGGGTTTGTTTTTTTTCTTATAAGCATCTAACAATGTTATCAAATTCCCTGAAAAATCTCATTTGGGTATTGGGAAAGAAGGGAGAAACTTGAAAGTCATTTTGACAGGGGTAGTCATAAGTACACCAGAACAGTCTGCCTGTGGGAGGCTGAATCTTTACCTGGCAACTTTGGGCTATATAATTTTTGAACTTTGGCTGGATTTTGTAGTCCTATGCCTTGTTCTTATTTGTCTGCGGGATGCTTGGTTAGTGATCATTTCAGGAAGTGTTAAGCACAAGTATAAAACTGGGATTTGTGAGTTCTATAATTAACTTTTTACAACCTGGCATGTTGGCTTGCTGTAATAAGCTTGTTGACTATTTTGCCTCCTTAAGTGCTATTGCCTTGTAACTTTGGTGTGTCTGCCGTAATTTTATAGGTTCGTATATTGATGATGAGACATTTGGTAGGTAGAATAGGACAAAATAGAGTAAAAGTTTAAAAAAGTAAATTTTATCAGAGCAAGACATTGTAATGCTGCATCAGTGAACTTCACATTTCGAACACTTAAATACTGGAATCCCAGTACTTTAGCAAAGACGGCATTTAATGGTGGTGAGGGTGGCTGCAGATATTTCCAAGTTCCAAACCTGCCAGTTTGCAGTGAAAAAGGAGCGGTATGTGTGCGTATGTGTGTGCATGTACACACACACGCACATGTGCTTTCTGTTATCTTTGAAATAAAACCAAGGAAATGCAACGTATCTTGAAGAGGCGCTTCATTTAAAAGTTCTTGGATTTTTTGGGCACTTTTATCCACTTTTAATACAAATAAGACTGTAGACTAATGGAAAAAAAAGGAGGCAAACTTGTCTACGTTTTGTTTGTTCAGTAGCAATTCATGTGTACAGTATTTTTTCCCCGTCTGTATAACAAATTACTTTGTATGTGCACTCATGCAGCAGAATAGAAACACTTCTTCAATATGACTAAACGCACAGTTGTAGCAGAACTGGTCGCAAAAATAGGTATTGTTGGATAATTGCTTCTAGCTGAATAAAGTTAATCGTATCATAGTATTTTTAGATTAATGTTTCAGCTAGAATAGTTGGAATACTTTGGAAGTTGTTTATTATTACTGTTAATTAAAATAATAGATATGTGGTAAATATGCTTATAAATACTAGGAAGGGAATTTTCTATTCATTTTATTTCTTAAAACTTTCTACAAAAGTTCACAGAATTCCCAGTGAAAAAAGCTGTCAATCTATATTCACTGGTTTTCAGAACTAAATGAATTCTTTTGTGTTTGTTTTCTAAAATAAGTTGATGTTGCCTACACAGTGTTGATACTGTGCTGTCAGTGTTGCTCAGTTCACTTCATGCAATTCATAGTGACCTTTGGAATATGCATTCAGATGTAATTCTTTTTTTGCATTTCTACCGCATTTTCAAACATCTCCTGCTGCTCAGTTTTATTTCTGTGTTCTGAAATATTTTGGGATACTGATGGTTGCAAAATTTTTTGTTGTAAATACGCATTTATCAGCACTGTGGCTATTTTGGAATGTTTTAATGCTTTATCTTCAGGCTGTTTCTAAACACATAGTAACTTTGTGGCTCATCAGGTGCTCGTTTCCTTCTTTGTTAGAGTATTATAAGAGTTGTGTTCCATGACAGAAGGTTGCAATATACAGAGCACCAGCAGCTAGAAGGTTGGAAGTGGAATCGCCCTGGGGACAGACTTCTCGACTTAGGTATAATTGTTTCTATCTGTTGCCACTGTATGAAATTCAATTTCCAAATTTAAATTGATCGTGGTCACATTTATGCTAGGGCTGGTGAAAAAACACTGACCAGTTTTCTGCGTGCTGCTTTGTCATAGTGTGTATTTTGAATATAAATGTTCTTAACACTTTCACTTTGTTTTAAAATCTTTAAATGCAACAGAAGTAAGATAACTCTGCAACCGTATACATTTAGTAATCTTTCTAATTTCGATTACTAAATTTTACAATAATTAGGAGAACACAGACAAAAGTAACTTTCTCTAGTAGACTGTGGAAATGACACCAATGTGGTTTCTTTATTTTCCGTAACTTTATAATTTTTGTTGCATAAGCTGGGGGGGGTAGGGAAGGGAAGGGAGGAGGGGAATCGAAAAACGCCCTGAAACTCTAGGCACTTCGTATGTTGAGTACTAAGTTTCTTCAGATTAGTCCTGAGAAACTGTTTATGGGCTTATGGTCAAGCCACCAAAGCCCACCTTTTTTCATCCTGTGTTTGTTGATGGTAACCTTATATTAAAATGTATTTCTAGTGTTTTCTTGGAATATGATTATTTTAAAATATATACTACTTACTTTAATACAGATATTCCAATGTCTGTTGGAGTCATTGATATCAAGACAAATCCAAGCCAGCTCAATGCAGTTGAATTTTTGTGGGATCCAACAAAATGTACATCTGCTTTTATTCAGGTTTGAAACTTTACTTGACTGGATGTTTGTGTTTGGTGCCTTTCAGGTCACAAACAGTTGTATATTTGCACAATGAGACTTCTTGATTTATTATTTGTGGGATAGACATTAAATACCAGCTTTGTAAAAAAAAAAAAAAACCCACAGGTTCACAGCAACTGTTACTTCTACAAGGGTTCCTAATTAGGTTTTTCAACTTGATTTGAGTATATACAAGCATCTTTTAAAAATAATTTAAATAAAAGGCTTTCAAAAAGCTCTTTGCAGAAAGCTGCTATGGTTAAAATAGTTAGTTATATGGAGTATTAGAATTAATTAATATCCCCCTAAATAACTGTCACTACTTCTTTTTTTTTTTTAGTTGAGACACTGTCCTAGAGGTGAGCTTCAGCAGAGGCTTGGCTGGAGGATACAAAATTAAAATTAATGTGCTACAAAGAGAGTTTTAAATCAGACATTCAAAGATGTTTCTTACTATGTCAGTAGGCTTCCTTGTAGTAGGGTTTTTATTATTTATGTAATTGATACTCAGGGCAATTGAACATTCTGCCTCTGGAAATTATTTAGATAGAATATTCGGTTTTGCATTGGAATTTTTAGCTTACTTTTGTCTCAGATCTGTTTTTATTATGAAGAGCAAGTATTAAGTTTGAGGTAGGAGCATTTCTTAGTTAGGCTGCCAAAATAGATTAAATTCCACATTGTCAGTAAATTAACTTTGATCTGGTGCAATCGAAGACATTTTTTTCTAGTAAGAATTACAAAAGTACTGAAATGTAGTCTCCTTGAAGAAGTGTGAGAGAAACTATTGAATATTTTTGTTTATGCGCTTCCTTAGAAGTGATAACAGACTGAGGGAAAACGGAACTGATTCTTACTATGCAAGTGTAGTTTACTTATTGTAAAGGCTAAAGAACACGTCGTAGCAGCACTGATTACTCTTAAAGCTTCAGTTCCCAGTCTATGGTTCTCTGTTATTGATGGCCACAGGAAATAAAAAGGTAGTATTGTAGTCATTGAGAGTGCAGCATATGCTATTGCCCTTGGTGCGTGGCTCGCTTAAAATTCCATAAGGAAGCAAAAAAAATTCGGACCACTGTCCAGTGAGATCCATCATAACTCTTTCTGTTACACCGATTTTCTCCTTAGATATCTTTTAGGGGTGTTTCTAGCTTATAAACCCAGTCTTCAGGCTGATGTAGCACTTGAGGCAATTACATACTGATTTAAAAGTCTGCTGACTTGTACAGGAAGTTGGGCGTATTTGAAAATACGCTGATTTCACATGAGTTTAGAAACTCTTCCAGTCAGTGACCTTCTATAGCTTTGGTAATACTTATTACAAGTTTATTCTAGCTATAAGGCGTTGGACAACAGTGTCTTGAAAAAGTTTTTCCTATATTCATGATAGATATAGTCATTATCCACATACATTTTTCTTAAGATCCAGCCAAGTTCTCATTTAATAAGAATCTTTAATGACTTCTGCTTTTTGGAGAGATTTTGGTGACGCACTTGGTTCCCCTCTTCCCTCTCAGCTCAAATGTAGTGGTTTTTGCTTCATTTGCATGTGGGCGAGAAAAGGAACAAAATGTTAGTTATGCAGCTTGGTCCTCAGATAGGTTGGGTCATTTGTTACTTGTCCTTAGAAAATGTACGTGATGTTAGTAACACATAATAAAATTCATGTCTAGAATACTTCTGAGGGTCCTTTTTGTTTGGTGGTTGTTTTTTTTCAGGTACATTGTATCAGCACTGAATTTACCCCTCGTAAACATGGAGGAGAGAAAGGAGTTCCTTTTAGGATTCAGGTTGACACTTTTAAGCAGACTGAAAATGGAGAATATACAGATCATCTGCATTCAGCCAGTTGTCAAATCAAAGTTTTTAAGGTAACAGTAGAAAACAGATCCTTAATAAGTCTCTCAGAAGCTCTCATAAAGATGGGGGACATCCTTATATTACTGCTTAACTTCTGAGATCAGATTTCAATTATAAAGCTGTTTCCCACCTGCTTTCTTGTTCATGTAACTGTTCATTTTTAGCCAAAAGGAGCAGACAGGAAACAGAAAACAGACAGAGAAAAGATGGAAAAGCGAACTGCACATGAAAAAGAAAAGTATCAGCCTTCATATGACACCACAGTTCTTACAGAGGTAAGAAAATAGAATTGCATCTGCTTACTGAGGAAAAAATACATAGATACGGCCTATAACTTAGCTGCAGTCTTGGAAGGGTTGGGGAAGAATTAATTCTACACAAAGATAAGCTTTTTATTTGACAAACTTGTCCAGTGAACAGCAATGTTAAATTTTAAGGTCTTGTTTAGTAAACTTTCATTTAGATACTTGATAGATGCTTGTGTTAAAACAGGCTAAGATTGAACACTCTTTGACTGACTGTACTGAACCCTAGAGCAAGTCTTTTGGTACAGATCTAAAAACCTTGCAGCTGAAAAGCAGAAAAAAAAGAGGGGGGAATCTAGAATTTAATTATCTGCCAAATTTGAGCTTCAAAGTGTATTTTTTGGAGATCAGTGAATTTAAGGCCAGAGCCTCAGGTTTTTGCATTTTCTTTTTATTTAAACATCAGTGAGTTCTAGGCAGTTTTCTAAAGATTTCGGAAGTTTTTAAAAGGCTTTTAGATCTTTCCTCACTGTATAATGAAAAGAAATTGATCCAAATCTTTGGTGTTTGTCCAGATGAGGCTTGAGCCTATAATTGAAGATGCAGTTGAACATGAGCAGAAAAAGTCCAGCAAGCGGACTTTGCCAGCAGACTACGGTGATTCTCTGGCAAAGCGAGGCAGTGTAAGGGACTTCTGCTTACCTTTTCATTGTGCAAGATACCTTGTGCAGTGTTAGATATAGGAGAAACTTCCATTATATAAAGTAAAAATATTTTGATTGCTGTGTCTTAATTTTATTCACTTTTATGTATACCAATTACTCTGTTTGTTTTCAGCAAAGGAATCCTTCCTAAATCTAACACTTAAACTGTTGCAGAGGGACTGTGTAACTTTTAAAAGTCAAGAACTTTCCATTTATGTGACTTTAAATGAAATAGCTTTTTGCTTTCCTGTATGTGTGTAATCAGTGGAAGTAAGAACAGTGAAATTTAGTGTTTTGTTCCATATTTGTACTTACATTCAATATAAGTTTCCATGCACGTCGGTATTTTTAAAAAGCCATGTAGTGTTGCAGAGGTTGATCGTTAGTTACTGATTTTTCCTTTAGCCATCTACATATTGTGCTCCAAGCAGGTTTAATGCAGTTCAGAAGAGTCAGCTCGTCTTTATGCCATGTGTGTGCTAACCCTGTATGTGCCCCCCAAATGAATCTAACATGTTTCCTGTGCACTCTTCCTGTCAATGGTTAGCGTTTTAGATTCCTTAAATGCTGTTTCTTAAGATCAATATCATTGAGACCATACATTTTTCAGATGAAAACCAATCCTGCATCTTCCATTTGGTAAGGTTAAATGTCAATTAATTATGTGACTGTGGAAAACAGTTACTTGACTGTTCTTCGAACAGGCGTATTGTGCTTACAGCACTTTCCCAGCAGCGCTGAGGCAATGACTGTCTGACTCTTGTCCCTCAGACATTATTTAGTTTATATTTATGATCTGTGAAAGTGATGTATAAGGTTTAGGTTGTAACATACTTCAGCGTATGCTTCTTGTTGTTTATGAACCGTGTAACTGGGTGGGAGGGAAAAGCGATATTAAGATGGGTTCTTTGGAGGATTTTTTTGACCCCTGAAACTAAGCACTGACCTGTCTAAATTTACCTTCTACTTTTCTTGGTGGTTGGTTTTGGTTTTTTTTTTTTTTTTTTTTTTTCTTTTAAGATGCATCTTTAGCGTTCTTTGGCAATGCAGACATTCTTTTATTTGTTGCAAATGGGCCGGGGGGGCGGGTATAGACAGGAGAAAACAGGATTTTATCACTTGCACTTATAAAACAGGTCTGAAGCACCTTTGGAAGCTGGTCCTCGAAGGGATTTCTGCTTTTTTTTTTCCCCATGCTCTCTTCTGTTTCTGTTGTTATAAGTACTTCATTGAACAATTATGGCTTATATAAAGAATAATAGAAAAAGGTTATTTTTGAAATATATGACAAGTCTCTTGTCCAGAATAGGACAAACTGTAGCCAATTGATACTTGAAAGTTGTCTAAATTGTTACTAACTTAACAATCCCATGGAATACTAGGGTTCTATGGATGGGAGCGTTACCTTAATTGTAGTGAAGAAAAATTGAGGTAGGATAGGTAGTACTGGACTTCTAATGCCTTTCCCAAAGGAGAACACACAAAGGAGAGAGTGTGTGTGTTTATTTCTTCACCTCTTGCTTGGGATGAAGGGTGATCCACAGACTATTTTGGAATAACAGCTCTATAAGGCTTTCCAGTTCTCTTAATTGTGCAGCTGACTATTCCCTTTTTGCATTTGCCCTTAATACAATTTTATCTTGAGATCGTTTGGTCAGTTTGTTGAGACCACTTTGAATTTTGTTCCTGTAGGATGAAATGCTTTTGGCCTTGCTAATTTGGTATCGTTAGCAGATTGAACACATAACCCGTTCCATCGTGACAATGATTTTTATAATTAGCAAAATTATTAGCAATCACCAAGGCCATAAAAAATACCGTGAAACACTATTGCTGTATTCATAGTGAAATCTTGGTAATCACTATACACTCATTAAGTACTAGTTTTAACTGTATATGTTGAGCGTGCAACTTGTTTGCTTGATCTACAACAGGAATGTCTGATCTACATCTTGAAGGCCAACTCATTAGCTGCCTTCTCATGTCACCAGATGGGCTTATTCTTGCGGGCCTTGTAGGTATGGACAGGGGATGATGCCTGTTTCTACTTAAAGCAGTTCTCTCCTTGCAAATCTGTCTTCCCAGATGTAGCCATCAGAAGGTTTGGCCGTTATCAGACTTAACCTCATATGTGCAGTACAGCCATCGCAGAGGGGCTTACACACAAAAACTAAAGACTTAATTATGAGAATAGACACTGGTTTATGTATTATGTCTTTATATATGATGGATCATGTACTTCACATGTGCTAGGAACTATGGCTTCATTACAGAAGGAAAACAGGATTGTTTGGAGTTTTTCTTGTTGAAGTTGAGAGTGTTGGCTGAAGCCAGTGCTGCTTCCTGGTTGCCCAGAAATAGCTTCTTGTTATCTTTTATTGAATTCCAGAAATTTAAGTAGATCCAGTCTATAGTTCTCTTCCTTTTGAAAGCTGGATATTGTTAACTTCCTCCTACACGTAACGCGTTACGTATCTTTTTCGTTCCTCGCTTTTTGCATCTCATTTTGTATGTTGGCTTTTTTTATTTTGCCCCTCTGAGATTCTGGTGTTCTATTTGCTGGATATTTCTAATTTTGTTTCTCCCCCCCCGCCCGATTTATTTCATCCTAGCCACAATCCAGTTTGGACAGATTGGTTTCTTACTGTGCTTCCTTCAGAAAACATTGAATCTAATATCTTTTCTTTCCAATTTAATTCATTTGGGATTCACATTGAATCTAATATCTTTTCTTTCCAATTTAATTCATTTGGGATTCTAACACAATACAAAGAGTTTGGTGAAGCTTCCTTTCTGAATTGTCATTCTGCTCTGCTCTTCTCCTATCCTTTCCTGAAAACCAGAGATTTTTTTTCAACTACCATCACCCATCGTTTCCTTCTCATCTCATTCATTTTCATACGAATGCCATCTAGATATACTTTCCCATTACTCTTTTTTTATTCATCTGATGTTTCAAAATTCAGTGCGTTCACTGCACTTTCTGCAGTATTTATCTCAGTATTTTCCAAACAGGCAGATGCATAGTTAACTACTCGTTAACACTCTCTCTTGTGCTATGGAGCGTTGATTTTTTTTTTTCTGTAGAGATGAAGGGCTACAAATTTAACACTGCCTTCTGGACCTCCGAGTGGATGTACGGGTGACTTTTATCCAGGGGTCATTTTATGAAGGAGGCACTTTATTTTTTCCTTTCTTCCAAATATATAGAAGCTGAGCTTATCTGAAGAAGAGGAAAAACCCCACCAGAATCTTTTCCCTGCTTTGAATTTGAAAAAACAGGCAAATTTGTATTGTGATAGTTAGACCTTTGCACTTTTTTCGTCTGTAGTATCTTGGTTGATTTTTATATTAGTATATATTATGTTACATATCACAAGCTAGAATATATAAAGCTACAGTTTGATTAAACTTGGTCAAATGGTCATTTTTTGCAGATAGAGCTGATTATAGGGCACACGGAAGTTAGAAGACTTCTAGGTATAGACCTTGAAATAAATTGGAACATCAAGTTTTGGACACGAAAGATTGGTGCAAAAGTTAAATATTCTCTGTAAGTGACTTAAATTTAGACTATAAAACCTTCTAGAGGCTATGAGACTCAGAAAGTGGAGCTGGAGCAAAACTAATTTAGTAACATAAGCATATAGTATTTCTTCAATTTGTTTCTCCGTACATCTATACTTCGTATAGCAGTATCAGTAGCATACACCATATGTAATGTGGGTGACTTCACATTTTGGGAATAACTTCCGCATTCAAAATAATAAGGCCTATATGAGCAAAAGTTTTTTCGCTTTTGCCAACAACTGCAGTTGTTTGGGGCAAGAACCCTGTATTTTATAGATTCCTTGAAAAAGCTCTGTCCTATGTATAATAAAATTGCTGCCCTATTCTCTAAAGATGATGCTGCGTGCCCAAGTGTAATAAGACTAATTTGGAGAACAAACTTTTTTTTTTCATGTTGATTTGGTATTTGAATACCGTATGGAGTTCTTTGCCAAAGTTTAGTTGTATTCTCTTGCAAAGCATGAATTCGGGCAGCTTCAGGTAGATTTGAAGTAGGAAGGGAAATGACATTAAACAGTGGCTTAGAATAATTTGAGTTTTTGTAATTCTTCAGATGTTAGGAACATTCTGAGCTTAAATGCTATGTATTCTGAGTCTGAAAAGTCATACTTGGATTTCCTGTCTTCCTTTTTAACTCAGTGAATCCATTGGTCAATACTTCATAACTTCATTCATGTCCTATACAGAAGAATGTCGATGACGTGAAACCAAAATAATTTCCTCCTTTTCAAGAATTAATTAGTTTGGAAATAAAGGCGTAATTCCAGAGTACAGTTGTTGCATCAGTAGCATTGTATCAGTTTACTAGTAATGGAGGGCGGTTAGTCTTGAGACCTCAGAAACAATTTAGGAATATAAGAAATATCCTGATCGATCAGACCACGAGTCTGCAGAGTCCACGGCTCTGTCCCTGGCAGTGGCAATTGCAGATGCTGTTTCAAGAAAGGTTGCAGCAGGGAAGCCTTGCCACTTTCTGTGATCCATTCCCCTCCCAACCCCCCAGCGTCCAGACACGTTGTGCAGGATGTTAGAAAGCACATCCCTGCTTAGTCTTTTTAGTGTTAATGGGTTTGATGCTGAGGAATTTGTCTAATCCTGCTTCTGAACATGATGGGTTTGTGAAGCGTGGGACAGTTGTGCATGTGAGTGATACCGAAAGCATAAGTAGATTGGGTTAATTGCTGGAAGACGCTTGAAGAATATATGCTGTAGCCTTTCTTTTTTTTTTTTTTTTAATGCTAGGCTTCTTTGTTCCTTGAACCTTTCAGAATTAAATATCTCGGTGCTCAAATACTCGTTTTTCCCTTCACAACCTATAAGACAAAAGAAAGGAGAACTGAGCCAATGGGCATGTTGTAGTAGCATTATTATTATTATTACTGCTACCACTTTTTTGTTTTTGTTTTTTTACACCAACTGGTTCAGTCTCAGTGGATAGTTAGTAATGCTTTTGCTCCAGGAGGAGACAAGATAGGAAAGTGTGCTTATAGGAAGGCACTTGCTTTGGGTTGAGATTTTCTTTTTCGAAATATTTCAAATGTGCATCTTCCGGTGTTTAAACGCAAAGAGTTTTGTGGTGAACAACTTCAGCTGGGTTTGGAGGACAGCAACATGAACTGCAGTACATGCCTTGAGAATGGCTCAAAAGCTGTTCTCTGACACCAGTGCATTCTTCCCTGCCCTTGAATTTTAATATATGTTGAAGAGAATCTTGTAATGGAACAGTGGCTAAGGATGTACAGCTTGCATCGGTGTGTCTAGATAAGTACCTTACATTAAAATTTAGGGGAGAGAATGTCAGAAAACTAAAGAAAATTAATTACGCTTTCAAAATATTTCAGAAAATTTTGATTATTCAGAATATTTTTATTTTTTGGTCCACATAATTAGGGAATGAAGGCCTATTTTAACTACTTGTAATATAACATCTTTGAGATTAATGTTAAAATGAGTTTGAGGAGAGAAGCAACAGATGGGAATACACAGAACAGGAGGAAGAGTGGGTAACAGTAGAAGGTCATAGAAGAGCATGCTTTGTGTGGATGGCACTGTTTGCAGTCTAAAGGGTGGCTTTGACGATGTAATCGAAGGCAGTGCGTGCACAGTGGCTAGCAAAAATACTGATTTGAATCAGATCTCAGACAGATGAAAAATTTCCTAATTTTTAAGCTATTGGCAAGCAAGATTATTTTTTAAAAATTGTATGCACCATGCTGGGGAACTTGCAGTCTTACTTTGATGACTGAAGACTGGAGTCCAGCAGAGAAATGTTGTTTACTGTTTTACAGAGAATTGCAGCTGGTATTGCACTCATTTACTGTTTCCCCTAGATAATGAAAGGGTCTTTCAACACAAAAATTGTTGAACCAAGTTTCCATTAATATTAGGTCATAATTGTTCCCCTCCCTTCTCTTCTCCACTGCAAGGCTATGATATAACTCTGGAAACTTCCTTACAGGGTATTTAGCTGGTGCATGATAAGTATATCAGAAATCTTTGTTGTTTTAACAGGCATGGGCTTCGCTTACTTTATCTTGGGCAACTTGCTTGTTTTAATCCTGTCTGTTTGTCTTCAAACGTACCAAAATCTGTTTGCTTTCTGTTTTTCTTTAAAATACTGAATTTGCGGTGGTATTTGAAACACTAAAAGCCAGTCTCATTTTGAAGGGCTTTTACCATGGTGGCTTAAAAAATATCCAAAAAAGACTGACTAAATTGGACAGCTGGCTCATAATATACTTGTGATGACTTAAATTTGCGTATAAGAATTCCAATTTACCAAGCACTTTAAAGAAGGCAGTACATCATTTTAGTCCTGCAGTAAATTAATAATAATCTTCAATTCCCAAAATTTCTACTGAAAATTCCATTTGTATGTAATTGTTGTCAGGGCAGATACATTAAATTTATCCATGAGGTGAAATCTAGCTTCGTGGTTTTACTTGACATTGCTGAACGCCTATTGTCACATTAAAACAGCCCCTTCATCCGTTTTAGGATGAAAGAAGTTTTTTCAGCAGATGTCTTGGGGTTGGTTGGTTGGTTTGTTTTAAACTGAGTAGTCTGTACAGGTCTTCTGTCAGTTCCACCACTAATACCTTCACTTTGTTAACAGAAGACAGTATATTTATACTTCTTGAAAAGACGTCTTCTTGAAAGAACAAGATAGAAGAAAACTGATTTTTACCTGGAATATCTGCATGTAATGTGTGGGATGGAGGGAATCTTTATTTGGAATTACAAATCAAAATTCTCTGTGGAAAAAAAAACTGGCTTTAAATGAAAGAACTGTGCATCGGAGTAAAAAAAGTATTGTCAAGAGAAACTTAAGTTTTAATTCTTTATCTTCAGTGCTCACCATGGCCTGATACTCCTACAACATTTGTAAACAACAGTCCTACTCCTGCTCCAACTTTTACCTCTGCTCAACATAATACCTACAGTGTCCCAGACAGGTAGGTTTCTTTTCTGTATCCTAATTAAAGATAACATTTTAAAATCGGGCTTATGCAGAAGTGTAAATCTGGGAGCTTGCCGCTTTTTTCTGGTTCCACTGGGGAATGACGTTTTTTTGACCTATGTATTTATTTTAGAGTTTGACACTTGCATTTTGTAGTTCAATTATAACGTAATTACTTCTGCTTCAGCATTTTTCTTTCTCACTATACATTGTTGGAAACATTTCTTCTCGTCCTTTGCCATATAGCAAATACTATACCTTTTAATTATTCTAATGCAATCTTTGTCTGTGGAAACTATTTAGCTTTTTTCAGTAAGAACAGTCTCTGTTCCCCTCATACACAGTTAACATAACTTGCAAGAAAAGAAAACAGCAATAATCTTTACAAGCTTTTCAACAGAAATGGTATTGGTAAAAATGTTTTGTATTGACGCATTAATTAAACTACTGTAATTAAACTTGGGTGATCAAGGAACGATTTGCAGTGATATCATCTGGTCTGTATACTTTTGTTTTGTCTGCCTTGTATTTTACTACCTATTCCTCAGTCACCCTTTAAGACAAATAAGTGGCCATAAAACCTCCTGTGAGTGGTGGTAAAGCCGCTTCTCCAGCTGATAAAGAATACACAGGAACCAGATGACTTGTATATAGAAGTGTCATCATCTTTCTCTTGAATTTAACTGAAGTTTCTCTCCATGCAGCATTTGTCTTTCAACAGTGATTTTTATTGCTTTGGGAATTTCAATTTGAATATTTTAATATTTTGCTTAATAAAATTCTAGTAATACTTCCTTTTTTTAATTTTTTTTTTAAATCTGTAGCAATTCTTCTTCCCCAAATCATCAAGGAGATGGAACCTCTCAAGGGTCTGGAGATGTGAGTGTTTGCTTTCTGTTATTGAGCATTGCTGTATTTGTGTCAGAACATTTGATTTATACATACCTTGATATTAATAGGTAGTGAGGAAGTGTTTGACTGGGAGGTTTTTTAATGGTTTTGGATTTTTTTTTTAATATCCAAATTATCATTTTCAATCTTATTTTTCTTACAGCAGCTTCATCCTTCAGCCACAATCCAGGAAACTCAGCAATGGTTGCTCAAGCATAGGTTCTCAACCTATACACGGCTTTTTTCAAATTTCTCAGGTACTTATAGTTTACTTTTTTACTTAAAGTCTTTCTTCGTGTTAGTGAGCAAGTTTTGTGTGGGAAAATAGTTCTCTAAAACCAATATGGCATCAATATTTGATGCAATTTACTAATTTGCTTATTAAATGTTCAGTTTGCATTGGAAGGCGGCTTTTTCTAGTTGTATTTTGCACAAACTTATGTTAAAACCCACAAGTGAAGCTGCGTTCTTTTTTCCTGATGAGAGTTCACAAAATCATTTTAACCTTGATGAGTCCTTTGAGAAAAAGGAATGAACGTGGTGAGTGAGGCCACAGGCTGTCTGTTTTGCTGTGCTGTTTCCTAATGGCAGATGGTATGGAATGGCCTCAAAGAAAGTGCAAGAAATGGCTAAGATCTGACCCACGTTAGATCTTTTCTTAGGAGTTAGATTTAATCGTAGTATATGAAGCTTTCATCCTTATAAACTCTGAAGCTGTTAATAGTTGTCTTATTCAAAGAAATGACGATATTTTGTATTGAATTCTGCTTCAATGCCATGCAACAGGAGAATACCTTTACCTACATGTATTTGTCTATTTTTTTTTCATTTCAGCAGAATGTCCAGTTGCTCTTCCTTAAATGTGTGTCAGTGTAGTTTCTGCTGTAGGTAGGGAAGCAAGAAATGGCAATAGGTGGACTGTCTGGGGCTGTTTTGCTCTTTTCTTCTTCAGTCTTCCGTGTAATTGTGCAGAGTGGGATGACACAGTACACGCCATGAGTAAAATTCCTTCTCAGTTTTCTTTGGTGACACATGATGAGGAGAATCTTCCTGCTCTCTGCCTCTTAGCTCATGCTTCTGCCAGAATTCTTTTCGTACCAGGCATCTTCCCTGGTCAAGACCGAAAGTACAGATTCTCTTAATGTGGCGTTCTTGAAATCTGTAAGACTCAAAAGTTTTGTCTGTCCTGTAGCTAATTAATTCTGTTAGCTGCTGCCTAATGTTTTCTGCCTAAAATTCGTACTCTTTTCTGCTAGGTCAAGGGAGGTCATTCGCCTCCTCTACTCTGCACTGGTGAGGCCACAACTGGAATACTGTGTCCAGTTCTGGGCTCCCCAGTTCAAGAGGGACAGGGAACTACTGGAGAGGGTGCAGCGAAGGGCAACTAAGATGATTAAGGGATTGGAGCATCTCCCTTATGAGGAAAGGCTGAAAGAGCTGGGACTCTTTAGCCTGGAGAAGGCTGACGGGAGACCTCATTAATGTTTACAAGTATCTAAAGGGTGGGTTTAAGGAGGATGGAGCCAGGCTCTTTTCAGTGGCTCCCAGTGACAGGACTAGGGGCAATGGGCACAAGCTGGAACACAGGAAGTTCCGATCAAATATGAGGAAAAACTTCTTTACGGTGAGGGTGACAGAGCACTGGAACAGGCTGCCCAGGGAGGTTGTGGAGTCCCCTGCTCTGGAGACTTTCAAGACCCGTCTGGATGCAGTCCTGAGTAATGTGCTCTAGGCAATCCTGCTTTAGCAGGGGAGTTGGACTAGATGATCTCTAGAGGGCCCTTCCAACTCTGAAGATTCCGTGATTCCGTGATATATACAGGTTCTGAGAAATAAGCTCACATCTAGCCTTTCTGAACAAGCTGTGAAGGTGTCATCCAACCCTAAGAAAGCAAGTTCTGCAATCTCCTGATAATGAATGAGCCAGTATTTTGCAGTACTTTCCTCAGCAAACCATATGGAAACATGGTGTTGATAAAAATTACTTATATCTAGTTCTGGTGACGTCAATATGGGCAGCAATAACTAAAATTTTGTAAGCTACTGCTAATAATAATACAGCAATATAATAAAAACAACTAAAATTTTGAGACTCCAGGGGTCCATGATGTTTTCCTATGCACAGGCAGTATGACTCCTCCAAATAAAAACTGACCAGACCTTGAGATGGTGGTGAGGCCTCAGGAAAAACTGCAGCTTTTGGCACATAAGAACATGTTTCTTTGAGGAAGAAAACCCAAATTAACATACATAATGTGTAAGAACCACTGCTAGCTGTCTTGGCCATAAATTGGTGCCGTCCTGGGTGTCCCTCCTTGGTGTGGCTCAGCGCAGCTTCTGGCAAAGCGACCTGTTCTTGTACCTCCGTGGGCAGTACGGCCACAAGCTTCCCTGCAACCAACAGCATCTACTAGCTCATCACGACTGACACACTAAGGCTCCTTACTTAATCAGTGACATGATGATTTTATTTTAAATTCCATGGACCTAATGAAAAAGCACGGTATTTTATAGTCAACCCTTGCACTGTTGGAAATTGACCATTTATTCTTCTGTTGCTGGTTACTGCCTGATCTGTGCTTTTCATGTGTTGTCATTGCTGAGATTTCTCAGTGAACTTTAGTAACAAATTTCTGACAGAGACACTTGGAAAACTTTTAAAGTGGTTCTTCTTTTTCATTATTATCTTTATATGTTTATAGAAGTCAAATACTAGCTGCCTGATAGATTTTCTTTGAAGCTAGAGGTGTAGTGTAGCTTTTAATTATACTTCTTCAGGTGTGGTTAGGTTTTTTTATTGTAGTACGTAAGAGGTATGATGACAGATTTTTTTTTTTTCTGGCTTTTAGCTATGCATTCCTAGATTGTCTGTGGAGTATTTTAATGAATAGGGACTATATTTTTTTTCCTCCTGTCTCCACTCATGTATTACATTGATTTTTCAGATGTTTTCTTTGTTGGCACTTACGCGGCTTCTAAGCAGCATGCTTCCTCCCATTTTGTGTTTAGATCTGCTCAGTATCTTTTACGGAAGCTTCATTGGCTAAAGTAAATGTGCTGGGAAGCAGAACACTTATTCCCAGTATAATTTACAAAAAAACTTCCATCCAAAAGCAGGTGGGTTATCCCACAACCTGGATTCACCTCACGGGCTGCTCATGTACCGATTTGACCACACTGATTAGTTACGCCAGCCTTTAGCAGAATGTTTTATAAATGGGTGCAGTGTAATAAATGCATAGAGCATATGATGTATTAGTTGAATGCCTGGGATGATACACTGAGTTGAGAAACCATCAAATACCTTTGCTCTGTATTTTGCACGTGTTTAAAATACACTAACCCGGGTGTCAGTTAAAATTTTGAGTCATGTGAGCCATTGTCTGGATATGGAACAGTCATCTGTCTGTACAGAAATTGTGGGCCCTGCAGACTTTGTACATTTTCAAAGATGTGGACACCATCAAGTGAAACTAACCACCTTTGGAAAATCGGTCATTTTTTCCTAGTGCTAGCTAGTGCCTATTCTAAATTTTACTTGCTCGTTTGGGTTCGCAGGATTCCATTTTTACAATGGTGGAGTTTGTTATTCCTAGTTTAAATGAACATACAATTTATTTTGAAAAGTATAGGTGTTCTAAAATAATTTTCGTAAAATCCTCACGTGTTTCTCCAGGTGCTGATTTATTAAAGCTGACAAGAGAAGATCTGGTACAAATCTGTGGTCCAGCCGATGGAATTCGGCTATATAATGCACTGAAATCCAGGTAACATGCTGAACGTGAGGCTGAGTGGGTTTTGTTGCGGGAGGTCAGTGTCAGGATGGGCCTCAATGCCTGTGAGAGCAGGAATTGGCAGCAGTTATGTTTAAAGAAGAGCCTCCTGTGCACGGGGGCAGACCCCTGAAGAGATGCAGGCACTGACGGGTTCAGAGGTGGGCTGTAAAACCTGGTACCAGTGCAGCTGGGCACTGCCCGTTTCTTGAAAACAGATGGAGTTGTTGTCAAGACAAAACTTCTCATTTAGGGGAGCCAAGAACAACCCGAGGCCTTTTGAGGTTAGAGGTGTTGGGCGCGAACACAGGAGCATCCCAGCAGCTCGCTCTGAGTCTGAACAAAATGGGTGTTTGCTGCCATTGACCTTTACAAGAATTGTCCGTGTTTCTCAGTAGTTTTGTTCCAGGATTTCAACAAGCAGCGTCTCGATGAACTTGGAATTGATGGAAATTTTGCTAAAATGCAGCAGCATCTGAGAGACCACTTCCCATTATATTAATCTTTTTTTTTTTTTTTTGTCACTGAAAGAAAACATTTCAAGTACGCGATTAGGCACAACAAATCCACATTTGTGGCGTATCAGTTTCTGTATTTCCAGGGCAAGTAACCTTTTCTCTGATGAGTGATTTCTTTGAATTGCAGGTCTGTTAGGCCCCGTTTAACAATCTATGTCTGTCAGGAGCCATTAAGGAGCATACAACTGGAAAGACCAGATGCGGGCAATGGTGATAGCAGCAATGGTGCAATATACGGTATGTATGGCACACCATTTCTGTGTCTTAAAAGGTCTAAAAGATAGATGGGAGGGAAAAAAGAATAGCAAAGAGGCTGAATTTGTATTTCTGGTGTACAGAGAAACCATAGGAAGTCGTATTCAGAACAGCATTGCTGTTCTGACACTGCACGGGATGAACAGAACCTTAAAACCTCTCAAGGTTAAATCATTGACTTTTTTTCAGTCCACTGAGAAAGCTAACTGTAGTTACATGGTAATTAACGAAGGAGCTCTCAAATTAGCAGTGCTATGTCGTTACAGCCAAGGTATTAACCACATAAATGTAGGTGGCACGTAAAAGCTATGTGCAAATAAAACACTTGGATTCTTTGCCATTTTCAGTGAGGTTTTGCCGTCATTTTCTCTGCAACTGAACTAAAACTGGTAGAGCTTGAACAGAAAAACAGCCAAGCGCTGTACGGGCTTGTGATTTTAGTATTATTTTCCTGAGAGATGCCTGTTGTTTCAACACAGATGGGAACTTGGTATTTAACTGTAAATTCCTGTCAATCTTACGGATAAGAGATTGGAGCTCTTTTGAAATGATGCTTTTATTGCTCTTTGCTTTGAGGGAAGAGACCTCCCTCCCCAACCAACTGAAATCTGTGTAGGCTGCCGCTGGAATAGTAGTTGTGTATTTTCCATGTAAGAATGGAGGAGGATCTGCAAATAGGATACTGTCTCTGTCAAATACATGTTTTCTCTCTGGATATTTTATGTCTTTGGTTTGGGGCAGAAGAATGTGCAAACATGGAGCTGCCAAGGGCTTCTGGCACTAAAGCTAGAGAGCTGTAAATACAGCATCAAACCGAACAGCTACTTTGTCTTACTATTCCGCTTTTTTCTGGTGTTTTATTTCCCTCCCTGCCACCCTTCAGCTCTGAGGTGATCTATAGGAAATTCATTCAGATATTTGAAAAAGGTTTTCTTTACCCAAAAAAATCTACGTCCCTATTTAACGCAGCAGTGTAGTAGTGTAAGTCAGACGCGTTACCTGCTTCTTTTGAGAAGGTCCAAAACTACTTCCAAAGTCACCTTTAGGTGACTCCCTACAGATCCATTTAAGTCTGTCTGACGTGACTGTGCCTTTTCCTGCAGGCTACAGGGAAAAACGTGGAAGTTGCCTTCGGTATCAGAGCAAAGAGAAGCCTCCCCCGTCTCAGAGAGCTGTGTTTAGGACTTTGCCTTCAGAGAAAAGGCAGTTCATGCTTCTTAGTGAGAACAGGGGGAGAGTAAAGTAAAAGGTTTCTAGCTTTTAAAACTTTCTTTAAAGCCAGGGTATAAACAAATTCAGATTTTTTTGCATGTACTTGTTATCAATTAGTACTGTGCTTATTTACATACATTTTTTTCCTTCTAGTTTATCATGCAATCTACTTAGAAGAAATGGCAGCCTCAGAAGTCACACGCAAGCTTGCTTTGGCATTCAATATTCCTTTGCATCAGATCAACCAGGTTTACAGACAGGGTCCCACAGGAATCCACATTCTTGTTAGCGATCAGGTAATGGAAATTTCATTTTCTTGACAAATTTTATTTATGAACTAAACAGAATGGAGGATATTCTCATGCTTTCTTCATCGCTTTTTGTCTGCTTGATAATGGAACCTAGTATTTTCTGACCTTTAGAGTATTTTTTCCTTTACATTGAAATAAGCAGAATGATCTTTAAATGTCACTCTTTCTCTACCTGAACAAATTCGAATTGTGAGGAGAGAAAAACAACTGGTCTATACAGTTCTGAGATGCTGCAGTAATTACTTGGTCTGTATTTCTTTTGAACATGCCCGGAGGCAGGGAGCGTTTAAATACGGTTGAAGTCGGCTTACTCAAGCATCTGCTACAAATACGTAAGAGTTCCAAAACCACAGCCAACAGTTAATAGGCTCCCAACTGTTGTCACATGTTTAACATGTGACATGTTGTCACATGATTAACAAGCGGCATTTTGACAGTAATGTATTTTAATTTAGTTTGGTATATGCTTGTCACCTTTGGACATTGGCTGAAGAAAATCAAAATATGCAATTTCTTACAAAAGTCTGTTTAGTATCTGATGTATTTATTTCTGGCATCGCTCACGCTCGGGAGGGTTTCAAAACATATTTTTCTTTCTCGTAGATGGTTCAAAACTTTCAAGATGAGAGTTGTTTCTTATTCACCACAATAAAAGGTATGGTGTCTTTCTGACAGTTAAAAAACAGTTTATTCTACCAAGGAGCCTTCCTTAAAGCAGAAATACTAGTCCAGTAAAACTTCCCCAAGCAAAGAGTAACGGCAGTTCCAGTGAAGGCTGACGGGCAAAAAACAGTATCCGAATTAAAGTAGTGGCAGAAAGTATCCCCGAGTTCCTCCTCTCTCAGCCAGACGTTTCAGGCTCTGCACAGCACCGCAGTCTTTTCTCCAGGCTTCCAGTTCAGAACCAGTACAGCACCAGTGCAAATTTTATCTACAGAATCTGCCCCAACTTTAAACAATTTCTAATTGCATCTTCGATCATCGTGGTTTTGCTTCAGCCTAAGGAGGAACTTTTTAAATGGTTTTGCTGTAGATGAGCTGTATTTTTTTAAAGTCCGCTTCACCTCATCGGCATCTTAAGTTGAAACTAATTGTTCTGTGTAGTATAAAATCTGTTTATGAGGTTAGTGATTGTTAGAGACCCGTTTGTCTCAGCTGTTAAGCCTGTCGGTGGTACCGCTGGCTTCCAAGTCTAAAATCCACAGGATTGCTTTTTTTTTTTTATTAACATTTTTCCTTTGGCTTTCTAGTTTAAGGTTGAGCATCACCAAATAGATGATTAAAAACATGTACTAAGGATTTATATTGTTCTTGCAGCAGTTAGTTACTTGGTATGATACTAAGTGTCACTGTCAAAATGAGGTGGTTTTAATGCATAACAGGAAGAATTCAGAAATAGCTGCAAACCAAAGAGATTTCCAAAAATTAGTTATTCTTCAAGCGTTTGCTCTGAGCAGCAGCTTACTGATATTTCACATTTCAAGTTTAATGTTTTGTAGTAGTAAGGTACCACTTCTACACAGTGAAAACCAAGTCCAGACTTCGATGTTTGGGTGCGTTGGCCAGTCCTTTTACGGTTCTATATATGAAAGCCTGACAGGTTTTTTTTTTTCCTTTTTCAGCTGAAAATGGTGAAGGCTTCCATATAATTTTGAAGTGACGTCACACGATTGCTAGACTGATCCTCCAACGCAGAATGCAGTCCTGCCTAAAGATTACGAAGATCATCCAAAAACCTTAGGATCTAACTTCAGCGTATAAGATGTTTCATATTGAAAACACAAAATGACCTTTCTAACGAGCTGTTTGATAGGTGAACTTTCTTATCACTGCCATAGCTAAGTGTCCTCATGAGAGGTATAACGCCATGACAGCTTACGTACAGGCATGGAAGACAATGTAAGCAAAGGTGCTTGCCCTTCACTGAAATAAGGCAAATTATGGCCAGTAGATACAGTTTCTAGAAGCGAAGCACTCGTTGCTTCTCTATTACCTGTATCCAGTTGGAGATGAATGTAAACTTATTTTGGGGCATTTACCTTTCTGTGCCAGTTTGTCTATTACTTGCTTGTACCTTATGCTGGTTTTATTTTTTTGATGTTAGCAGAGCACATATTAATCTGTGTGGAGATGAGTAGTTAAGCTGATAGTGATCAGGTCGTCGGGTCTTTGAGAGTAAAGCTGTCAAAACAGCTTCCCGTGTAAATTGTGTATAAGAGTGTATGTAAGAAGTGTAAATGCCAGAACAGGGCTTTTAAGAAGCCCGAGACAGATGCAATATATGCATGCAGCAAACTGCATTATCAATAGTACCTTATTGGAGGGATTAATATAAATCCTATGGGGTACCAAGTAATTGTGTTTTGCTTTAACAAATTTAATGGAAAAGAATTGCCTATGCATCCTTTACGTTTAGTTTCCTAGGTTCTCTGCGGAGCACTGCTGCAGTTTAACTCCTTTTGCTTGTCAACTTGTGGGTTTAAAAATACTAGCAGTGAGAGGTGGATTTTTCTGACTTAGTGGAATTATGCTGACGAGGGAGGATGACCCACTGGCACCACGGGGCTGTCATCGCTTTCAGCAACATCAAATGAATTGCTTAAGAAACACTAAATACACATTGGTTACGTCTCCTTCCCAGCAGGTAAATGCCTTGCTGTAGTTGCTATTACGGACAAGTATCTTGCCTTTTCTGTTGACCTTTCTTCGCCCTCCCATCCATACTGTACAACTGCTACAGTGCCTCTTCCGTATGACCAAATATTTACTACTTTTCTTTGAAACATGCAATGTGCTTTTTTTCAATAGTTTGGGTATTTCTTGTAAAGAAAGACACGGCACAGCATTTCCTACGTTAACATTACGTTTCAGCTGGTTAGGTACTTACTTAGAGGGGAATAGTCCAAAAGGTATGAAGTGCCAGTTTCGTAGCTGTCACTTTTTTTCGCCTTTGACAAGTTCCACCTTCATCTCTGGCTTAAAAGCTTGGGAATAGTTTGCTTTTTATGCTGCAGTCTTCAATGTAAACAACTACTACAGCATGTAAAAAAAAAAAAAAGCAACTTTGATTTTTTTTTTTTTCATTCCCTCCCTTCATAACTGTCTCAAGTGCTTAGCAGAAAAGCTTCTTCAAGCTGTAGCATTTTGAAAATTTAAATTCATCAGAGCTAGAGTTTCTTTCCTATTTTTATTTTTTTCTGCACTGAAAGTAAAATTTTACTGTGTACTTTTAAACATTTCTGCCTATAAGTTGTTTCATCTTTGGGATGGTTTGGTCCTAGTATTTTCTTGAACTGACACTTGTGTCTTTTCAGCTCACACCGTATTCAAATCCAAATGTTTTATAAAAGCGGAAAAATCCTTGATTGGAAAGGATCCAAATATCTAATTTTAAAGAATATTGAAAGTTGTACAGTAGTTTGTCCAGCTCACTTGAAATTGGAATTAAATTATGGCACCAGCAGATTGCTTTTGTTTTTTAATAAGATGTACACATTTCAATTTAAGTATAATAAATGTTTTTCAATAATTTTGTAAATGTGCTTTTCTTTTTGTTTACTTCCTTTTTTTTTTTTACCCAACACATTAGAGATACTTCTGTCATTAAGATTAATTATATTAACTGCAAGAATGGTAAGTAAAGGTAAATAATGGAAGCAAACCAGCCCTGGTTTATCCTGCCCCCAACACACGCGCACACACAGATCTGCTTCTAATAGAAAACTTAGTTAAATTTGAAATAATTGAAACAAATTCAGATTTGACATCAGCTGATTGTTTATTTGTGTGTCCTATATCAGAGTAGGTTCCATTTGTTTTTTTGTACATCTTCTTTAATGCAATAGACTTACAAGGTTCATTATGTTCTTAGAAAAAAAAAAAGAGCCAACAAAAGGCAACGCATCTCGACACACTGGTACCGATGACTTTCCCGGGACACTTGAGAATAAAATTTGCTTAAAACTTTCCCTTGCAGCAGTATCTTAATGAAAAACTCTTAAGTATGATTGTAACAACATTCTTCCGCTACTCTGCAAAACAAGCCCTCGTTGGCTTATTTTGTAGTAGTGAAGAAACCCAGGTACTGCACTCTCATCTGTAATTTATCCTCCAAGTCGAGATTTTAATCGACCGTCCCCATCGTCTGTGTACGTGTGAAGCATGAACACAGCGCTGCTGCTCTTGGCCATACAAGTCTCTTAATGGTCACACTCCTTTCAAAAAGTAGCTTAAAATTTGGGGGGGGGGGAATTGCAGTACTATCCAGCTGTAGCTTCTCCAACTGCTTTTTTAAGCCAGTATTTCTATTAATTTTCAGTAAACACACGGGCCCTGAACTCTTACAACACACACACGCACACAATCAATCTTACACAAAGGAGCTTTCTGAACTGTTGAGTAGTTTATCTCCGATAATTAAGTTGCTTAATATAAAAAAGTTTATCTAACCCTCTAGCACTGAAAAACTAAGGATGAAAGCATGGCCTTAAGAGTTAATACATAGATTTTATTATTATTATCATTCAGAAGTTGACAGCTTCTTAAATAACTCAAATGTGAGGAGTCTGGCTTTCTACATTTGAAAACCACAGGTTTGGTTTGGTTCAGCTCCCGCCTACAGCTTCATTTGCCCGTCTGCTGGCTGCGTCCCTAAAACGGGTGGGACAAACAGCTCGACGCGAATCCCTCGCTCCATCCTCATCCCTGTGCCTGAACCTGGTTTCCACGCTTCACCTGCAGGGAAGCAGGAGTAACGCACACCCCCCTCGCCCGAGCCGCTGCATCCTTCCCTCACAGACGGAGGAGGTAACTGAGGAGACGCAGGACTGGCGTTACAGAAAGCACCGTGTATGAGTGTGGCAGCCGATGACGGCAGAGTGCGCGAGCTCCACCACAGTGGATTTCTTACCCCCTTTAAAGGCCCATGGCCTCGGGCATCACACGTGCTTCAGTGACGGGCAAGCTCTGTACTAACACAGAGTTCAACTGAACCAAGCTCAAAAACTTGGAAAGAATATAGGTATCTGGAGGTACTGTCTTACCTTTAGACATCACCTGTTATGTCCTTTTTATGTAATTAAATACGAAGCTAAATCATGAAAAAGTATAAGCTGTTTTGCTGTAAGAGCTCATGATTACCTTGCATTTTTTTTTGGTCAACATCTGCTAAAGCTGATTTGTCCTTAAACCCGATATTGACTCTGTGGTGTATATTACAGACCGGCAGGTTCAGTTCCTTGGTGTGACGGACTCGAGCCCCGCGTCAGGTTAGAACTGCGCACAAATACAAATTAACTTCCACGTTTAGTGACCTTGTCACCAAGTAGCTGCTATGCTGAAATGCCCCCACGTTTTACACGGTACTTCTCATGCCAACAACAGAAGGAAGGAGTTACTAATACAAACCGAAGCATCACCAACTTAATCCACAGCTGCACATTACGTTAAGATTTTTTTACCTGGAAAAAAAAAAAAAACAAAACAAAACGCTTTTCTTGTCACAAAACTGGATGACCAAAACACCACCATTAGGACTGTCAGGAAACCGACTCCTTCCACTGACTCGCAGTCCCGTTCTTTTCTTCAACAACAACAACGAAATTTTTCTGTGTGGTTGCACTTACTGTCAAAGAATAATACAGCATCTGCAGAGGCGTTGTCCGCTCCCTCCTACCGACGGAGGGGGAGTCACTGGAGCAAAGTAAGCATGAACTTTCACGTGAGGTAGATGAGCCTGTGGATGAAAAGCCTCTGTTATAATGGGTGAGAAATAAACATAACTAGTAAAAAACAAGCAGTACACCTCTATTACTGCCAACGAGTCGGCTCTCATTAAGGTTGGGTAGCTAAAAAGAAAACATCTATAAGCTTGATGATACTACCCAAGCTGTCTTCCGACACACCTTCTCCTGGCCCATCCGGCACAGGCACACTAATGTCTGGGCGCTCACCTACTCGGGGTTCCCACTTATTTCCCAATAAAGCACCGATCAGACCAGAGAGCTCCCTGTCGACAGGGGCACGTGTTCTCCGGCCGGGCAGAGATGGACTGCTGCCTACTTAAAACAAAAAAAAGGACTTGTTTGTCTCTTGTCTCCCATATTCCCAGCTTCTCTCGTCCTAGAAAGCAGCATAGAATAGAACAGGGCATCTGCCCTCAGCAGTCACTACTAGGGATGAGCTTTCCAATTGCAAAAGTGTTTGGACACGAATCATTAGGAAAAAACTCTTCACAGAACGAGTGGTCAGACACTGGAATAGGCTGCCCAGGGAGGTGGTGGAGTCACCATCCCTGAATGTGTTTAAGAGTCGTTTAGATGTGGTGTTGGGGGATGTGGTGTAGGGGAGAACTTTGTAGAGTGGGGTTGATGGTTGGACTTGATGATCCCAAGGGTCTTTTCCAACCCGAGTGATTCTATGAATCTGGGATACAAAGCTGCAAAACCCACTTAAGAGGCTAAAACGCTGCCCCCCGAGGTAGGTGGTCCCTGACCTAATGGGGGAGGTACATGGAGGAAAAAGAGTTTGTGGCTGGATCCCAGGACCTAACGGCCCTACAACCCGTTAACCAAAACCTCCGTGCAGAAGTTTTGCTATTGGCTCTGTATATTTTAGAAGAGTTAAAGAATGCCACTACACAATCCTAAAAAAATAGAAACCTGCCTTTGAAAAAAAATCCAGAAAGCAGACGGTAAGCACTCATCATTCCACCAGCAAGAGTGTCATGAGTTATAAACAGAATTAGACAATTATTACTGCTCGTTTAGAAAAGCTACGTTAGTCCCTAGAGATGGGGACCTAACAGAATGATACTCAGACTCTGTTCTTCTGTCCTCCCTTGCCTGGGACATCTGCAGGATTCATACAATCTCCAGCAGTTATCAACGGCTCGGGCATTCCCACCGGAACACGTCAGCAAACACCTACTCTGATCCGTTTGATTCCAGCTCGCGTGACTTGCTGACAGTCGTACAGCTCAATTCTCTCCAAGTTGTGGCAGTTCTCCAGGTGTTCCAGAGTCACGTCCGTGATGAGAAGACAGTTATCAAGCTCCAGTACCTGCAGCCTCTCGTGACCACACGTACTGTTGCTCAGATGAAGAATCCCATCATCAGTGATCAATTCACAGTGAGATAAGCTCTAAAACAGAGGGGCAAACAGTTAGTGACATCGCTCAGTCCTCAGTTACTCTGTCCTCTAAACAGCAGAAGTCCTCTTCAACCTCCTTCCTTCTAGGGGTTTAACAGTTACAAAGAGTATACAGCTGAAATCCAGAAGAGTAACAAAAGACACAGCTCTATTTAAACAGAAGAAAAATTGTACTTTATTTTTAACTTTGCTTCAAAACGAGTAAAGTCACAAAACACATGTCACTGGCAAAACTCCTGAGGCCCCTTTGCTCTCTATGAAGGCGGGAATTCTGTTCTGATTGTCATGCGCCGCTGCTACTGATGGGTGCAAACAGCACATGTTTAGGGGGCTGGAACACCTCTCTTATGAAGAAAGGCTGCGGGAGATGGGTCTCTTCAGTCTGGAAAAAAGACGACTGAGGGGGGATCTTATAAATATTATATAAATATAAATATATATATAAATATAAAAAAAAAATATATATATATATATATAAAAGCTTACAAATACTTAAAGGGTGGGTGGCAGGAGGATGGGGCCAGGCTCTTTTCAGTGGTGCCCAGTGACAGGACAAGAGGTAATGGGCACAAACTTGAACATAGGAAGTTCCATCTCAACATGAGGAGGAACTTTTACTTTGAGGGTGGCAGAGCCCTGGAACAGGCTGCCCAGAGAGGTGGTGGAGTCTCCGTCTCTGGAGACAAATTTAACACCCGCCTGGACGCGTTCCTGTGCAACCTGCTCTAAGGTGGCCCTGCTCTGGCAGGGGGGTTGGACTAGATGATCTCCAGAGGTCCCTTCCAACCCCCACCATTCTGTGATTCTATATGCCATGCCAGAAACAGGAGACAACTTTAAAGGATGATCAAGAACATACATGAATAGCTGAGGAGCTACTGACAGGAGTTACTGTTTCACAGCTACCATGTCTTCATACATACCACCAAGGACCAAGCCTGCACAAGTCCACGCAGATAACAAACAATCAGACTGGACTGATTTGCCAAATCATGATTTCAAAAAACCACGAGTGCTTAACACCTCAGGCTGTACATACAAGGAGTAACACACATCTTGTACAGCTGCAGGAGCTTTTCTGCAACAGTCAGCATAATAAACTAAAAAATTCTGCTCCTCTTCAACATAATTTTTTACTCCCTTGAATTTCAAGAGCACGGAAAAAGTTGCAGCATCGCAGGCAGTAGCACCACATAAAGCAATTTTCTGGTTCCTTTAGGGAATTCATGGCTTTTGGAGAAGCAATGATGATGACAACAACAGGAAACAGACTTTCCTCGGAGGAGGCTTAAAAACCACTCTCTGTCACCAGTGAAATGAATGCTCTCAAGTCTTCTGCACTAGAAATGTGCAGGATCTGCGATCTCTTTACTCCTCTCACTCTGGGCTAGTTCCTTGCTTTATGCTCAGCTTTATGCTCATTTATGCGCAGCTCGTTTATGCTCAGCTTTCATGCTCAGCTTTATGCTCAGTCTCGCCCGGACTTGTATCTAAGTCTAACAGTGACTGGGTATGAACCAGCATTTCTTTGCCACAAGTTTTTTTCAGACAGCAACTGATGAAGAAACGCTTGCAGCAATCCAAAAAGGCTTTTTAATTTGGCTCAAGCTAACGAGTGCTCAAAAGTACCTCCTGCCAATCATCTGAATCAATCACGTAACCCTTCCCTTCTCTCAGTACCTTGCATCTACCTTCTTTTATTTCAGCCTGACAAGGAAGCCCGAGGACTACCAACCTTACCCATATTTTACCTCAGCTGGAGTCACAAGCGTTTCTTGCCTGCTACCAGACACGCGGGGTCTGTCCTGCCTTTCGGAACAAATTGCCCCTCAACTTTTTTTTCTCCTTTGCTCATCAAGTAACTAGACAAGAGGCTGGGGGACAGGTCTGCAACTCCCCTCGCCTCTGCTGAGGAGCCACCTCTGCACCTTCCCTTCAGCTCCAACTCGTCCAATTTTACTCACTCCCCAAGTGTGGGCAGCTGGCAGTGACCCCAGGCGACACCACAATCGGTGCATACTGCCCCCAAAAGACAACAGAAATGAAGCACTTGCCCTTATCAACAGTGTTTTACCTTATGTCGTGTTTGCATTCTGCAAGTCTATCGACTCTTTGAATACTTAAGTTCTCTCCTATACCTGCTTCCTTTATGTACGTGTTCTGAGCATTTGCTTTGGCTCACAGCCTGGAAACAATCAGCAGTCGCAGGGTTAAAGAACATTTGTAATAGACCTGCTGTTTCAAGGAAGGACGGGAGGTTATGTGAGGCTGTTGGCTACAGCTGCAGTCTGCTGGCTAATTAAGAGTTTTCCGTCCCAGGAAGTAAGCAGCTTATAAAATCAGCTGTCTTGAGACACTGTATTTGGTACTGAAAGGACAATACAGGATGTACAGCTGAGTTCGCAGAACTTCGTAAAACAAATATGCCAAACGAGACATACTTTGTATTAAGGGATTCTTCTGACTTCATAAGCTTGTTAGAAAGCGTTAATAACACGGAACTGATGAAGATAATTACTTGAAATCTTTAGAGCAAACAGATATGGTAAAATTCTTTTTTTGTTAATAGATACTAAATGCTGTGCATAAATCAAATAGGGCATCAAATATGGCATGACGTACGGTGACAGTAAGAAACAGTACCATCAACATAACTGGAGAATTTAACTGTCTTCTCATCTCCAGGAATGAGTATTTCACAGTTTCTCTAATAATCTGAATGTACAAATGTTAAGCACTTTCCCTAGAAATTACTTCTTAAGTCCAGTAAGTAATAAAGCATTTGAGTATCCTGATACTGATGAAGACGTAACAGTTGGTTGTAATTGGTCTGACACTCCTTTTGCTTATTTCCGCTGTCTACCGAGTCTCCAAACACCATGAAACAAATTCAAAGTTGATTTCTGCAACTTCAAAATATTTGTTTAAACTGCAAATATACCTCAACATATGCTAAAGAACAGCCACACAAGAGTTTACAGAACCATCAACAGTACATGATTTCACATTTGAAGTATCAAGATCACGTCACGTAGAGTGTTTGGCACCCGCTAGTTTGTTTTTTCTTTCCCTGTAATTCTCCGCCATCACTGTTCACTCACAATCTTTGAGTATGCATCCCTCCTGCACACAGGATATACATATCAACAACAACAAAAAAATATCAATTTTTCCGGCTCCCCCTTAGAAAAGGTATGTTTTTTTTACCAATACTACACTTTCGTGTCTGTGGGCTAACACACAAAGGCGAGCAAACAGGAGCAGGTTCAGAAAAATACTTTGAAATCATGAGGTTTTATGATATCTCTGGTAAAGTACTGGCAGAATTGGTACAAAAGATCTCTTGCAAGTACTGGTTACAATTTAGATTACAATACAAAAACTTATCTGCTGCAGAAGAACAGATAAGTGTCCCATATAAATGGCTCCACATCTCCTGACAACTCTTGTTTGGCTTAACATTAAGAATTATGGTACAGAAATAAGGTTGGACAATTAATAAGCAAAAATAAAAATGAACAACAATAAAAAATATTGAACAAGCTCCTTTTTGAAAGCCATCTCTCCTCACGGTGCTACCTTAGTAACACTGAGCAAATAACAGTAACTAATCATAACACAATTTAATTAATGAAGCAGCAAACCTTCCTTTAATCCCATCTAAGAACAGATTATAAAGATACTTGTTCTCTCAGGTAGATCTGAAGTAGTATATATAACAAATCTACACTTACAGGACAACTGGCCCTAAATACAGGAGCTCCTATTGTCGGGACAGTCTAGTAATTTTGAAGTACCTTGACTGAAGAACAGCCAAATTTAGGTCACCTGAAATTGGTTTTGATGTTCTGAAAGATCCAAGCAACCACTCCCTAGAAAACAGTTATTTGAAATACAGTAAGCAGGGTACCCCCCACTGAAGGCATCTCAGTCGTCTCCAATTACGTTCAAAAGTCTAGGTCAAAAAAACCCTTCCATAATTTACTATGTAAATGTAGTCCTTGGGAAAAACTGCTTGCATGCAAAACTCATTACAGAGCGATAACATTTATCTTCACTGGGTGGCTTTGCTTATTCAATATTCGATATGAAGTGTCACACTCCCTAAGAAAACCATTAGTGAACACTTAAAGAGTATCTGAGTACTGCGAGTTGAACTAAATAATCAAATATGAAGGATGTTAACCATAAAATACAAGCTTTCTGGTTACTACTCACTGATTTGGTAATATTTTTTTAATCACAAAATGCATGTAAATATTTTAGGAATAATCTGCTTCTTTTAGAATACTTATGAAACTTGCATATATTTGCACAGCGTCACACTACAGCAGGAACTTTTTTCAGATACAGAGTAGAGTGAACCGCCCGTTTTTATATTGCAGGACTTGGGTACGTCTGTGGTTTGGGGGGATGTATTACAGCTCACAAAGAGTCAAACTTACCAATGCTTGTAGCTTAGGACAGTGTATAGAAAGTTGTATCAATGTGCTGTCAGTTATCTAGAAATAAAAGAAACCAAACAACCATAAGCAACAGGCAGCAGGAGAGTCAACCCTCAAATAAGATACCTCTTCCTCTACCAGATGAAGGTTCTGTTATTTCTGAAAAACACACAATCACCTGTTACTCTTCAAGCATTTCCCTGTATCGGATTTCCCAATAATTATTTTTATTTACTATCATAAACACAGCACTACCAGTAAAAAACAAAGCACATCTAACTGAAAGTGCTAATGCACTGTATTCTTACACTGGACATTCAATATTCCTTTTCATATTAAATCTCACCAAAACACACTCTTCCAAGTCCATCTTCTCCAGCTCATGGCAATTCTAAAATAAGCAAAAAACAAACAGATAAACAAAGGATGAAATAAAACAACACATAGGCATAAAAGCATGCGCAGGGCTAGTAATACGGGATAGCACAGCTTCCAAGAGGAAACTGTGAGCTAAGTCCCTTCAAGTATTTGATCACCACCGGACAAAAAATGGTAAAAAAAAATAAAAATAATCCGCAAGCAATACACCACCTCCCCCTCAAACCTCTACATTTCAGCCTTTCTCTTACTAAGTGAAACGTCTCCTCCTTGCCCTGTAAGGTGTGAACAGTGTGTACCAGCACTCACCCACCCCTGCTTCCCTTCCCTCTTTTGGGGTCAACCTCAATTCAAACCTACAGCATCTACAGCCTGTGCACTAAAGCCGACTGGTCTGCACACAGACGAATCCCACTGCTGCGTACATCAACCCGCACCAAACTTATCGGAAACACGCTTAGGACCATGGAACATCTCTCTTCACCATCATACATTAGAAAGAAGCCTTAAAAACAATTTGCTTTGCTACTGAATGTTGAAAATATTAAAACAGGGTCCACTTTAAGGCTGGGAAAAAGCTGCACTTCACATTTATACAAGCAATTTTCCTAATCCTCCAAGAGATCCCAAGCAAGCTTTCAGAATTTCTTTCAATATCTGATCATGACTAATTTCAAGAAGATGATGTAACTTTGTGACCTCGCAGCAGACCACATGGTGCCACGGCTCAGCCCAAACCCCAACCCGTTTTTTTACGGGCACTGGAAGAAATGGTTTAACTTGCAGCTCCCAAAAGCAGGCTTGAGGTGGCTACTGAAAGCCCAAGGCTGAACGATTAGAAAACCACTCTGTTTAATCACTGTGGCTAGAAAAAAAACCCCTTTCATTCAGACTAAGTATCAGCAGTGTAAATGAATCCTTTACACACAGTATTATTTTTGTGTTCAGATTTCCTAAACCAGCAAGCATACAAGTCTAACTTGAAGCATTTGATACCATCAATACGCTTACTTTACGTATTTACAGCACGAATCTGGGCACAAGTGCTTATAGTTTATAATGTATAATGTCAGTATTTTTGTAACTTAAAGGTATGCTCAGATCAATCTATTATATGGTGATTTTTTGGGTGTAAATATCACAAGGGTACGTGTGATCTTTATAGGGGAAACTTGGCTAGAATGTATAACACAAGTTTACGGTTATGTTAAGCATAATAAATTCAATTGAAACATACTTAAAAAAGAGGGGGGAAAAGGTGAAAAATTCCATGATAGATGGCAAAATAGATCACGTTGCAGCTCTAAGATTAATCCAGAAATAAAATAACTTTTTAGTCCCCTCCTCCACTGGGTTCTTCCGACTTTATTTTTCTTCTTCTCATATTCCTTCCCAGCAGGACTACATCAATTCACAGCTGCTCAGCAGCAATGAAAACAAGGCGAGCTCTAAACTTCTGAAATGACGCTTACCCGTGCTAAAAGGGTAAAACCAGCATCTGTAAGATGTGAACATCTTGCAGCTTCCAAAATCCTGGAAAAGTTGTAAATGTTAAAGAAAACATTAACAGAGAGAAAAGCAAATGCATTTGAGATACAAATCTGTCTTCTGCAACTTAAAGCTCCCAATAGCAAATGTATATATATGCCTATTTTTCACAGCAATTTGCAATTAAAAAGCTCCGATCCACTTATTAGAGTCTTCTGATAGTCACAGAAGAGATTAAGTTCAATCCTTAAATCTTCTCAACATTTAGTGGAGAAAAAATGATACATAATTATAGGCAGTTTGATTTCTTGTTTCAGTAAGACAGCATAACGCTCAGGTTTTCTCAAGTGTTACCTGAGGAAAGATATGGGAGAATAAACCCTGAGTTTAGAAAAATACAGATGAAGCCTGCAACTAAAAGCTGGCATCTAGACACAGGATGTTGAGAAGTCACAAAACTGAGAAACTGCTTACTAGAAATTCACTCAGAGCCTCTGCATGAAGCACAGTGAAGCAAGTTACCAGAAAGCAAGGAAAACAAGTTCTCCAAGTCCGCAGTAAAAACAATTAAAGCCTTAAAGAAAGTAACTGTGTTTTGGACAGATAAATCTAACACTCTTCCGAGGGGTTCTGGGGAGCAGTATTGATAAATAACAGGTCAACTGCCCCAAACAGCACCACTAGCACAAAGAACAGGCCTCCATCCTGCAACTGTTTTTTTGTCATTGTTTTCTTTTTCTTTTTTTTTTTTCCAAATTAACACTTTTTACTTTGCAGGTGGAATAAGTATCAAGATGAATACGGGGAAACCACAACACCATGTAACGGGCAGCACAAACTAAGTGCAGCTTACCCACTCACCACAGCAAACGCTATACTGGGGTCGGTGGGGAGGAGGCAGGGAAAGATGGACAAAAGCACCTCTAGCTGTGGCAACACTTAGAGCCATCTAGATCCTTCCACTGGTTCAGGAGGTCATTAGAAAGCTCGCTCGCTCTCTCACACACTCTAGAGAAAGTGCAAAGGGAAAACCCGTGCTGTGTGCCTCAGAAAAATGCAACCCCACCAGAGTACAGGATGCGGGGCTGACGATGACTTTGCTGGATCAGTCTCTTCCAAGGCAACAAGCAAGAGGGCAGCTGAGGTTAGAGGTAAGCAGCCCCGCAGGATACACCCTTGAAAACCACTTCCAGAGTGCTAGTCTCCAACAAGGTTCGGATGTATAACAGAAACTCAAGAAAAGCCAAGAGAGAGGTACAAGACAGGTACCGCTTCCCAAATGGATGGTTGTAATGCCTCTGGATTTACTTTCCAGGCTCACATTTGGGAACTTTGTGCCCTTCCATCAAGGGCAGTTAGCAACCTACTATAAAATACTCACAGCTACTCCAAAAATTACCTAGGATACCAAAAACAGGCAGGGATAAAATGCACCACCACAAAAACATGATTCCGGTCACATTTGTTACCCTTACTGCTTTCATCAATTACTTGCTTTAAACCCCACCTACACTTACAACCATTAGACACCCAACCCCATTACATTTCTGACTTTAAAGGATGGGGGGCGGGAGGGGGAATGACATCCAGGGTGTGCAGAACAGCGAGGATGCTAGTTACTGTACATCTGGTTGAAAAGAAGAATATGGAAACAGAGGGGTAAGAAAGCAGAAGACTAGCAGCTCTAGCTTTCCTGAAACTGGGTGTGCAGTTAGTCAGAAAAGCAGAACAGGGAGAGCGACCTATATATACACATGCTTCATCAATCGGGCCTCAGTATGAAAAACAGGTGGGGAGGTGTTGGTCAGCATGAAAATGAGCAAAGTTCTAATTTTTGCTTTGTTTTAGTGATTGTACTTAATTACAGAGGCCCCTTCTTTTTGCCAGATACAGCTGACATTTATTTCCCATGCAATGATTCGTGACAAAGGACCTAGCGTAGGAGCTGGTGAGGCAAAATGATACCGGAGAGTGGATTCCCCACTCTTACAAAGCAATGTTCTCTGAGACAGACCTCACAGCTGCATTTGTGTCTTTTGGGCACACCTGGAGTGTCTCTGCACACAGCACCTCCCTACTCCTGTTCAGAATTAGCAGCAGGTGGGAGAGAACATAGTGGGGTTAAAGGCAACATGATCCTAATTTTCACAGCCCCACCTAGACAAAGACATTCATGGGTGCTTTTCTCAATAAGCCTCACCAAAACACCTACCAGTATTTTAACGCCAAAAAGCATTAAAAGAGAAAAACAGAGAAGGTATCAAGCACTCAAATGAGCAGATACAAAAAAGGATGACGACACAGCTATATCTGGAGATAGGGAGGAAAAACAAACAGCTGAAGGGAGCTGGAAAAGCTTAGGATTTTTTCTTCAAGGAGATGGCATTTGTGAGTGCGTTTAACAGCTGCAGAAGACAGCGCTATCACGGAATGCAGCATAGCAGGACATCCAAGACTCTGAAGTGAAGTGAGCGTAGCACAGCACAGAAAATACTCAAAAGCTTCCTAACAGGGCCAGCGCACCCAACAGAGGCAGGAGAGTTTGCTTTCATGTGCAACACCGAAATATTCAGAAGGTACAAACAAGTGTGGAATTACATTTACCTTTGATTTCCAACAAACTTTTTATCAAGTACTTCCCATACATGATCCCAAAAGTCTAGATGTAACCAGCTGTATCCTCTGTCCTTCCATCACACACTCCTCTGCAGTAATCACTGCAAAGGGTCATTTTTTTTCCTTATACTGTTCCTCATTAAAGGAGAAGAATGGCAGACGCCTTCCCCCTCGTGGCACAGACAGGGGCTAACAGTTTACCTGCCAAAGTCAAAACAATTCCTGCTACAGTTTTACTGCCCTTGGAAAAAAATCGCACAGCTAATCGCACTTTAGACCTCCTTTGATTTCCAGTCTGAGCTGTGAATTGAGAGAATGAGAGAAATCGTGGAAAAAGACCTGTAATAACAGCACTGCTTTCTAAAGAACATAATTCAGTGTGTCAGAAGACTCCTAAGCCCCAAACGTGGGAACACGTAAGCTCTTGTAACTATGAACCATTACATGAAGGGGACTGTCACTCTGGAATTGTCTTAAGGACAGGTTTTCTATAGTAACAAAAGCTCTTTTTCACTGAATCAGCTAAAGGAACACCACGTGACAGCATATTGCACACTGGCATTTGAATGTAGCTTCCCCTAATTTTTACGATCTACTTTCCTCCATTTATCTGTGATTGAAGTACAACAAGTTGCAACTCCTGCATTTTCCTGTCATAAATGGCAATTTAGTGTCATCCAAAAATTTTTTGGTTTTATTTAATTTACATTGAAATTAGACCTTACAAGAAGTATTCTATGTCTCTACAAGCAGAGAGCCGTTGTATGGCTGAGCTTCATTATTAAAGCTGAAGCTGTCCCCACTTCTGAGAATACCACCATATGTTAGTGAAAATTACATCAATGTAAAAGTTTATATTATTTTTAACTGACGAGCCCCTATTACTCAAAATGTGTCCCATAAATATCAGTCCTCAGTGCTTGCAGGGACATTAGCACACTCCATATCAGAGTTTAAGAACGTCAGAATGTACTGCAGAGCCTATTAAAAATACATTTGTAATAAAATTTGTAAATGTAACACTCAGGTATGATTTAGCTACTTTTTACAAGACAAATGACTGCATAAAACCACATCAGAGTACAAACATCACAAGACACAACACAACTACAGATATTTTTACCTTTTAAAGAAATAATGGGCTTTATATCTTCCGTTCTTCTGGCTTGTAATTAGTACCTAAAATATTTAGCTAGAAGCACAGAATTGAACTGCTAGGTTCAACGTGTTTTATTTGTCATACATTAATTCCTGTTTTTCCAATAAACAGTGGACTACATTCATATGCTAGCTACAGAGGACCAGCCCTCAAGTTCATGTTCAGCTGGTACTTCTAACTCCATGTTTTGATTGCAAAGGTGACACAAACAATACAAAGCTAAATCAAACCTGTGGATATCAGCTGATTATCTTCAGGAGTGAATTTCTTAGATCAGGCCAGTAACGACATACTCACAACACAACACACAACACGCTCATGACATACTCACTTCAGCCTTGGACAGTTTAGACCAAGTGCTGTGAGAGAAGCATCTGTAAGGTTGCTACAGCCTGAAACACAGAGCGACTGAAGTCTATGACATCCTCTACAGATTTTTACAATGCCTTCATCTGAAATTTGCTGCAACACAGAAGAAGGTTGAAGTTACTTCGTTACCAAGTCATCAGCTAAGAACAAAAATCGAGTCATATTACTGAACTGTTAGTGTCACATTATATATAACCATGGCAACCTGTGGATTTTCAACCAAAAAATACTGTTGTGAAATCATGTTCATTGACAACACTGAAGAAAATCAACACACACAATTCCAACTTATCCATTTATTTTTCCACAGATCCTGAGTACTGCTCAAAGGCTGTGAAGCACAGAGTGAGAGTTGTTTGGTTTTGTCTTCCTTTTTCACTTTGCTTTTGCTTTATAATTTTCATATAATTTTATTTTTTTTTTTAAATTGTAGTTGTCACTGTGTGAAATAGCTTGCTGCTTTTACGTTTGTAGAGTTCAAGTCTTTCATTCCAGTGACTGTTTCAGTTCAGGAACAGTGCAAAAGAGAGCTTAAAGCCTGAGAGCAGGAGAGCTAACTACCTATTTTGCACTGGAGCAGTAGAACCCAAGGGTAAAAATCCTTCACTTCCAGACCATTTTCAAAGCACGAGTTACAGGTAAATAATTATATATAATCTGTTTTTTTTTACACAAGATAAATGTAAAAGCCAGGTTTGCCCTACCCTATGCAGTTGTCTTTAGCCGAAAGATTTAACTCAAAACAGGGTTTTTCATTTCTCAAAATTGTTTTATACTAGATATTCTGAAAAAAATAACTCTAAATTTCGGATATGAATAAAAAAGTTTTCTCTCTAAAACAGGAACTATAAGAAATAGCCACAATGCAGCTGCATACAAAATAGCAACAGGAACTAGGTTATTGGGTGTGTGTGCAAATACTATTTTGTTTACAGGTCTTCTATTCTGGAAAAGGTATTCTCTCCTAATTCCAAGAATTTAATTTTTCTGCTGAATGACTAATCTTTCGTGGTGAAACAGGTTATTTTATTCCCTGGCCTAACATTACTCTTCCAATGTTAACAAAGACTTCTACAGTATTTTGAATTGAAAATACACACTCCTTTTATAAGCCACTCATCTAGGTACGCTAATACTACTATAGCATATTTCTGAGGTTATTACCACAAACACTACCTTTCATGGATGAAAACAGGATGAGAAATAGCAGTAGCTCAGCACAAAGTGAGATTACCTTATGCCCCCTCCCCCAACGCAGCACTTTTTAATATCAGTAGTTTAAATTTGCAAATTGTTCTGTCAAATAAAAATTATTCCAGACAGAAAACTAGGAGTCTTGTCTTCTTTTTGTGGATCCAGAAGGATTTGCACCATCTACAGATAAGAAGGTATTTTCTGGAACTGTTTTGTTCCCTTTTAGAGATACTTGTGACACTATTATCGGGAAAAGGAACTACTTTGGAGGTAAGGACTACGTAAATTTTATGTTGCTGCTTGAGATGGACAAAACCCTCGCATTATATATGAAAATTTTCCATTCTGAAATTGCTTGTGATTTCAATGCCTACCTCCCTCTCAGGAAAAAAAAAAAAAGGTACTCAAAAACCACCTGCAAGTCGCCAGTTTCTACACTCTAAAGATGGTACGTTTCAGATGTGCAGTTTCCAGAGTTAAAATCAGTTCATTTCATAGCTGCCTGAGCTGGCCTGGCATTTTACAAGGTCCATAAAACAGAGCTACTAGAATTAACGTGTGGATCATATAAAGCACAAGGAAACCTGCTGTGTAAAAATCAGCGCTAGCCTTTTGATCATAAAGAGCCTGGCTGCTCCTGGAAGCATGCTTCTAAACCACAGCAAGCGGGACGCATCTCCAGTGAAATAAAGCTTTAAAGCACACGTAACTAGGTAGGACACACAGACTACGAACTCAAAAAATTCAAAGGGAAAAATACTTTCACTCATAGAGGTTTTTTTTTTTGTTTGTACTTAATATCTATGTAACAACAAACATACTGGCCAAGGGAAAACTCTGGTATACTTCTATGTCAATGCCCCTTTCAAGCAGGAGAGATGATAACTGGTTGTCATCAGACCTCTTCAGAGCCTTCCACAAAAATAATCAGAAAAGGCTGGCCTTGATGTATTTCATTACTCTCAGGTAAAACACAAGAGAAAATGAACTTTGGAGGAGGAGGAAAGCGAAAGGAAAAGTGAAAGGGGCGAGAATTACATACTGACTTTATTTATTTAAGTGTGGTTCTGACCAAAAGAAGGAACTTCCTTTCATTCTGTTATCTTTAGGTGCCCAACTTCAGTGGGAACCTAAATTCAGATTGAAAAATCTGAAAATTCTCTCTCTTTCACTAAACATCTGGCTCATGGAAACTCACGCTTTGTATTCATATTGTTCTTAATTTCTGCAATTTTTAGTGTAATTTTTAATAATTCCTAACACTTCAAAATGTTCAATACTTTACAGAAATCTATTAGGTTCAAAATTTTTCATCCAATCTTAACACAAAATGATCCCATGCCACATTCACTCAGGAATAATGTGTAAAACAGATTTGCAATTTTTAGCCCAAGCAGATTTTATGATACCTTCTAGCAATAAAGCTGTAGAAAATTTTGCAAAAGCAAAAAACCCCCACAAAACTAACAGCTTCATTATCCAAATTTGCATGACAGAAGTGCTGAAATTCTAATTTATTTCAACATTTTCTAAGGCTTATTTACAGACAAAAGTGACTTAAATACATTTAAAATCAAAAAGAACTTTCCCATTCCTAAAGTGTCACAACAGAAACAACAAAGTATTAAATATAAAATACAGCAAATCCAATTTTTGTGTACTTGCAAAGTAGAATTAAAAGTACATGAATGATTCCCAGTCATTTCATTACAAATGAATGTGTTCTTCCATTACTTTTGAAAAAGCATGCCCTTCTGCTACCTAAGATGGTTCTGAATCGTTTTCAGTTATGATGCCATTACATTTTACTCTCAATTATGTAGCCCAGAATATGGCTTCTGGTCAATTAGACACCTTAAAATTATGAATAGACCGAAATGTTTGACCTTAACAGATGGGAAAACAAGAACTACATCTGTAAAACTGCATGGTTTAGCACATAAACAGTTCATGGGATTTGAATGAATGCAGTTATTTTTTACTCTAGAGCTTGCTACAGTTAAAAATAACCCAACGCTCCAAATCCACGCTCAGCTGTAGAAACAGCCAGCTCATTTTAAGATCTCTATTCCACACAAAATTCTGTAAACTGCAGAGATGTACTATTTGAATTATTTAGGTGTGTAGCAGATCAATTCATTACCATTCAAAAAATGGTTTATGATTCTTAGAGAAGGTACCTTTTGAAGCTTCGAATACTTACTGTACAGGATTGCAAATTCAGGATTACAAGTTCATGACAGTGATTTTGAATGTGTTTCAATGCTTCATCTTCTAACTGTATTTGACAATTAAATTGGACATAGGAAAAGAAACAAGAAATTAAAAGCACAGCAAAGCAGCCCAAAGAACGTATATATTTTGTAATATTGAACAAAAGACTATAACAAAAATGGTATTTTTTAATTCACAGAGATTTCAAAAACCCAAAATAAATTTTTATTCCTAAAGGATCACCCAAGTGGTTATGTACCTGTGTGCAACCTCTAAGAAATAGAGCTTTTAGTCCACTACACCCTTTCACCAGTGCTTCAATACCATCCTTCGTAATCTGATCACACCAGGAAAGATTCAAATGTTCCAGATTTCTGCAACCCTCACTGGGAGAATTAAAAAAATACATAAAGTTAAATCCAGCCTTCAAATAGTCATAACAGTGGGAAACCCAAATTAAACACACTGTTAGAAATTAATGATAGCCAGTGGACTGTGCCAGGCCTCCACAGAAAAGTCATGAGAAAAGACCACACACAAACATCAGTCTACACCCAAGAAGTGCTAGATATAGGATATAGTCAGTGCTGATACACAGTATTAAGGTTCAGCACTGATTTTTTAAACTTTATTAAACGTTGAACAGCTCTTTAAACGCTTTTCTTTAACACAAAACACTGAATCTTCTTACCTTAAGCCTTTCAAAGAGCTGTTTGTGATGGCTACGCAAGATGTCAGATCCAGATGTTTCAGCTTGGAACAGAATCTGCTAAGACTGTAACACGTGCTGCAAAACAGCAGACACACTAAAAATACCTTCAGCTACTTCTTTTTCCAAATTTCTCCATTAAACAAAAAAACCCTTTGACTTACCTGTCAGTGATTTTTGTGCACCCATTTAGATTTAAGTGTTCGATATTTCTACAGTTCTGTGCGAAGGTCCTAAAACAGCAATAAAAAGCTGGAGAATTAATATAATGTCACAAGTTGTAATACAGTCACTAGAGCGCGCTCTGTCCCCTACCTCCTTCCATCTCAGAAAGCTTAATCTTCAAGCCACAGCGTAATTACAAAGTACATCTCAAATACATCTGTCTCAGTGATTGCTTTTTCCTTTTGCTATTGCAAGTTTCTGTCTTAGGTAACTCCTGAAACCAAGTGTTAATTCCCCTCTCAAAAACCACTTGACCAAGGTGTTTATTTCTGTTATATATAAGCCAGAACTGACTTGCTTCAAATGCCTTAACGAAAAACATTAAGGGCATAAACAGAAAGGTTTAAATAGCACATCAGTTAAATATTAAGCTGCTGGGGAGAGTTTTCACACATCTCATTACTGATGCCTTTGTAGGTCTTATTAAGGAGCTCGCTCCTACATCAAATGAAAAGGAACGTACCCTGCACAATACAGAAGTGGGACCTAAGCCTATCGGGCTACCAGTGGAAAGCCCCGTGGGTTACAAATTAGTTATTTAAGATTTTAAAAATTAAAATGCATCTGTGTGCGCTACTGGATATGAACTCTAAGGATGACTGGAGCTATTTTACTGCTAAAAGGCTGTATGTATCATCACACTAATTACCCAGAAGAAATACATAAACTTTCTTTTCATCTCTGCAGAGTAATATTTACAGCTGCACTGCATTTCAGAACACTGTTTTTATGCCCATGTTTCCTCCAACTGCATGGATTTTATTGGCAGGGGTGGAGGAAACACACAAAAACAGTTTTGTCTGGAGGCTTGCCGTGGTTAACATATCCGACTACACACTCAGCTGGTAACAACTTCCTGGCTCTCCAGTGTGGATTGAAAACAATGGAAAAAAACCCAGCAAGCAGTTATACTGGTGAGAGTTTCCACTTGAATTCTCAAAACAGCTATTCCAAAATTCACGTACTGGAGGGAGATTTACAATCGAGACACTCTTCAAATCACTTGGAAAGACGCTACACTCTGGAATAATTTACAGGAACAGCAAACTTTGCCTCTCAGATTCAAGCGTGGGGCATGTCCTGACAGAGCTGCCACAAACATTTAGTACTTACATAGCCGATACCTACTTGGATAATTGGCTATTTTTAAACAAAAGTGGATGTAGAAGAAGGATAAATAGAGAAATTAATATCACCCACAAAATTAACGGATCTGGAAACAACTCAACACAAAAAGCCTGACAGGAAAAGTCACTTTCAGAACAAGTATCTGAAAATTAACACCACCTTTCTCATTCTAATGTTTTTAAAGTCTTAAAGCTCATGCATTTCTCATTCGTTTGGTAATTTCAATATAACCTGCTTGTATTTCAGAGGTGAATCATCTTCTTTCATAAAGTGTCTTAGATTCCACCATCTGCACCAGTTAGTTGTTACGGATGCATGTGTGCACATCAGTAACACACTGGTAGCCAGTCCTAAGCCTGTCCTACTACCTGCCAGCATGACTGGCTGTATCATCCCTACAATGTACACACATGCTATGCACTGAACTGCTCTACACTTATTCTAAGTACCTGTTTACTAAATAAATCATTATTTAAAAATGTCCCATCTCCAGCCCTTCCCCTCTTCTCACATGTCACTAATACCTGAACCCACTTAGGATTCTTGGTCCTAGTCACAGCCCTCCCTGCAGTCCCCTAGCCTTAGTGACCTGAAAAGCACAGCTGGGAGCCTAAACCAAATGTGAAAACGGAGTTACTGGGAGGAAAACGGTTACCTACTGTTCTGACTCTTTCTTCCTACGCCCTTCTCATTACATTCCTTACTACCTCCTTCCCCATGGTAGTTGCTGCCTCCCTTGGAGCCTGCCTTCCCCCTCCCCTCCACTTCTGCTTTTGCCTTCCCTGCTGAGGACACAGGGACCGTCTGCATGAATGCTCTGGGAACTTGGGGGAGCACTGCAGAAAGTTAACTCTGGTTGGGGCTACCTCTTTTTTGACAGCAGTTGCCAGTAATTTGGGAGATGGTAATAATACGCGCTTTCCCCTGAGGAGGCAAGACTGCCTGAAGGTGGCGACACACCAGGGAGCAGTTAGGGAGATGTGCCAGAGGCAAGGAAAGCTCTGGGGAAATCCTCGGGTCTGAAGCAAGGATGCCCGTTTGGGTTACTAAAGGAATATACTGTTTAACTAGTTGCTAGATGAATTTACTCTAGAGACAAAAATCAGTGAATCAGTCTTAAAAATTTTAGAAAGAGCTAAAGATCCCAAGACACTAACTAAATGCCCACTGCTTAAGAAAAATCTTTGTGCTTCTATTTTCCACCGAAGAATGGCCACACTATGTCAGCCTGAACACCATCCAGCCCAGTCTCCTGTGACAGTGGAGGAAAGCATAACAACTGCAGAAAGCCACACCCCAAGGCTTCCTCCAAATAGTCTTTGAGCCTTGAAGTACTTGTGGCTGAGGGACCCTTCAGCTGGAGGTAGGACCTTTGGATTTAAATACTCAGTGAAATATCCACAGAGGAATCTGCCTAAACAGCTTGCATCTAGAAAAAGCTTACATGGATTCAAACTGTCTTTTGGGAACAAATTGCACAGTTCAGTTTATATACTGTGTAAAGAAGGGACACCTTCTCTGATTAGAGACTCCCGAGATGTTCCTGTTGCCTGTTTGTTCTTGTAATAGAGCAAGAAGAGAATCTCAGGCCTTTCCCAATTTTGTAGGCACTCAACCACATCAGTCTTTACTCTTCCTCCCATTCCTAATGGTTACCTCTTGTCCAAACTAGAAGACAAACTACGAACCGACTGATACTAATCCTGATGAAACTGTAGTTGTAGGACGCCAGAGTAAAATAAAAGTCTGAAAACATTTTAAATGCTTGAAAATGGAGAGATAGCAAGATAATACTAATAAAAGAAAAAGACACATTTCTGAAAAGCACAGTTCTCATTTCTTCATTTCCAGAAAATAACAGTAGCTATACTTTGATCTCAAACTGATGTCTCGTTTAGTCATTATTAAGGTACTTAGTACTTACTTAAGTATCCCATTTTGGTCATTAGACAGTACTTAGAATTCCAAACAAATATAACAATAATTGCTTTTGGTCTGGACATTAGGAAATAAGTGATGTCTCAATCTAGGACTTTACTTACTTTAAAGAGGAGTCTCCAACACCAAGACATCCTCTCAGACTAAGTTGTCTCAGGAACCCACCACACCTTTTCGATATATTTTCCACAACACGACCCTTAAACCAGATAAAAGGAAGATTTTGTTGAGTTTTGTTCTGACATAACATTCTAACCAAATTAAAAATGCCAGGAGTGAAGACCAGCCCCAGCTACGCTCCAACAGAACTACACCTCTTTGAATTTCTTTTGTTACTTTAAGAAAAAAAGTTACCTGTTGAGAATCTCCACTCAAATTGAAGCGCTATCAACTCAATCTTTAGTTCTCTCTCCCGTTTTTTAGTCTATTACACATGACTCAATTTTTTTGTCTCAGCAAAACCTACCCATTAAGACTGCTAAAATGATCTTCAAGCTCTGTCAGATGCGTAGGGAACCTGAAGAACTGTCCCAGAGGTGGAATGGGAAGCATGCCCATTCCTCAAGGATGACAGTTACCACTACAACATGTAAGTTTAAATTGTCCATGAAGATGTGCTTCAGCTAGTTCGTCACTCTGAACTACAGCCTCTGGTAAGTCCCGTTCTACAGTCCCTGCTATAAGGATTTACCTCCACAACTGAAGGGGCTGAAGACCTTGTTGGGAGCAGCCACTTTATTTGCCTCCAGAAGATTTGCAGGAGACCACCTGCCAGTCTTCAGCATCATATATATTTGGGTGTCTCTCCCTAACACTTGGGAATTCCAAAGGACTTCTCACACTGTGGAGCTTACAGACTTTACATCTCATTATTTAACAAAAGCTGAAGCACAATTTATAAACAAAACTTCCTACTTAACCCCAAATTTGCTACAAAATGCTTTTTATTTACATCCTGAAAATGCATTTTGCTGTACAGTAGAAGTAAGCAGAATGGCAATGGCATGGTACTTCTACTATTCAATCCGAAAGTAGCATTATGGAAAAATGTTTTTAAATAACTTTTTTTTTAGTAGGAAAAACAAGATAAGATAGCAAAAAGCAGGTGGACACTGCAAAAACTGACTAGAGATTACATTGTGTCTAATTTTAGGGAGGTAAGATAAAACAATTCAACACTTACCATTTAACAAACAGGACTAATACCTGATAACACCTTTTATTTTCTTCTCTCTCTTTTTAAAAGAAGAAATACTTATAAAATTACAGGTCAGAGGATTTTTTTGTTTGTTTTCCTTTCTGTCTGGAATGGTAACAATTGTTCTGAAACAATAAAATGTTTCTTACATTTTGTTGTTCACCTCTACTACCGAAGTCCTGAATAGCACTGTGTGAAAATATTTTCTTACCAGAGCTTGTTTCTTAGTCCATAAGTAACATTATTTATCTTATCTCTCAGAAGAATTTACACCAAAACAAACAAACTGAAAATCATTATGCAAACAAAATTAGGTATTTTTTAAAGTGTTCCAATTAGTCAGAATTATTTCTCAGAGAGGCCAAATATCTTTATTGTAAAGATAAAGTCTTCAGTGAATAATATATAATGCAAGTTCAATCTATATTGCAGAAAAAAGCCAAACCCTAACGCATTATTCAAAGATAACAGAAACAAATAATGAGATAAGTTTTCCCAAATCCATGTATTTCTTTAAGCATGTAAAAAAAAACCCAACAGCCAGCATATTCAAAAAGACAACTTAAGTGCATTCAAACGTGTTTAGCTGTGTGAATAATCCAATGTCACTCAAAAAACTAGCTCTTCAAATTACCCCAGCTTACATTTGGTTCCACATCCCAAGGAATTCTAAGGCACATTTAACTTCAAGAAGATCTTCACAAATTTTTGTGACAAAACAGTAACATTTTGCCTTTATAGTTTTTTTTCCTCACTTTATTCTCTACCACATGAGGTCTTAAATACGGAAAATTGCACAACAAAACTTAATTTTAATTCTAAAAACTTATTTTTTTTTTTATTTTGATAGTCTCAGATCAAGTACTGCTTGATGCTACGTGAAACATCATCAAACAGTACAACGTCCAACTGAGCAAAAAGTTGCCAAATACAATTAGCAGCTTTTACCTACCCTAAATGGATAGGAAAAATAAAAATATTCCTAAAACAGCTGAAGAAAAAACAGAGTTCTTAAACACTGAATGTGAAAGTGTACCTTGTTCAAAATTACCTTATGTAATAATTTCTGGTTTAACATATTCTTATGAATAAATTTAAGGGGTTTATATTACGAATGTACTTAAATATAATATACTGAAGTAACTGAATTGCTCCAAACCACAATAGCTTCTTATAGCAAAAGTGGATCATAACTTAATTTCATTCCTTCTCCTGAATCCCATGCTACAAACATAGCATCTCGAAGGGCAACATCACTACATACAATGTAAGACAAACATATCGAAAACAAAAAAATCCAATACTGTGTTTCTAAATAGCAGTAAGTTTCAGACACAGAAAAGGCTAACCAACAGAAGGACCACAGACATGTGGCGTTTTCTTTATTATTTCTTAGCAAATGAGAAACACAAGCTTTTTTAAAGGCAACTGAAAATATTACATTAAAGCTCCAAGTCTTCTTAGACACATTTAAATAGAGGCAGATGCCAAAATCTTTCTCCTACCTCTGTAAGATCCTCATGTTTAACGTCAGTATAGCAGAGGAGTTGGCAATAAAATTTTAAAAGAGCGGTGAAAAAAAATTTACCCTATATATTACTGTAAAGCTTTAGGAACAGTTTGAACCACGGTTAGCAAAATATACCAAATGAAATCCATCTGGGTTTTATTCATGCAACTAAGCAGCTAAAACATAAAATCCAGAAGAAAATTCATTACTGTATTCTAAATTTAATCTGTATCATCAAACAACAAATAATAAACCAGTTCAGATTCAATTAAGGAATTGTATTTCCCCATGGATTTTTGTCTTCATTTTCAGATGTCATATTTTATTTTGTTATGCACTTCTATGATATCATTATTGCAGACATGTTTTTCTTACGGAAGACAAGCCTGCCCTAATCCTTTCATTATATGCTGAAAAGCACTTTAATCCACATGTACCTGCATTTCAGGCAAGTTTCAAACCTTATAAAACAAATGATCAGAAAATGGTAATCAGATACACATCAAATCAAATCTAGGCAAGTCAGTAGTAAGAAAAGTTGTTCAGCATTTTATTGTTTCCACCTCCAAGTTCCACAGCCAAGTATCCAGAGAGCTTTCAGCACTAGATGGCACCCTCACAGAGAGACTCGGGACCAGCAACAAAATTATCCCCTAGATCACCAAAGTGATTCGGGGGACTTCACTCGGTCCAGAGGCACCGTTTGTACCTTTACTTTCTGGAAACATGCAGCTTTGAACTTCTAGAGACCTGAATGTGTATGATATACGCAAATTATCTGATACACAGCTAGCAATCAACATTGAAATATTCATCCAGTGTAAAAAACGGCAAATACAGAGTTCTTGCTCCATTTGGTCCTTCACAGTATTATTATCTTGAACTTTAGCCTTTAAAACATGTGAACGTGAGTACAGTCTACAGGATATTCAAAATGAGCTATGCTCTTGAACATCACCATAGGAATGAAAAAAACCCAAAGACACTAACCTCTATATCCGTTTGAAAGTTAAAGAGGTCTATCCTTTGCCAATTGCTTCCATCCAGAGCTAAAACATTCCATGCCTACAGAAAACAAATACAGTTTATTTATTACCTCCATTGCCTGCTCCCTTCATTTGCCTCTCAGCAATTCAAAGATAACAAGCTCAAATACAAAAACATACCATTTCTGGTAGCGTTTTTCAAAAAGAAATAATAGTTGTATAGTAGTCATACAATATCAACTAGTTAAAAACATTGAATTTGTGGAAATGAATCTCCAGTCTCCTAAATGGACTACCCTTCAAAGAATAACTTATGCCCACAAAACATGCAGGAAAGCAAGAAATTAAAATGTAAAGTACATAAATGGACACAGTTATCCCTCCATTTTTAAAAAAGCTTTTGTAAATTTGTCTAGTAAGTTACTTTTGCTAGATCTATATAGAGAAAAGTAACTGCAGATGAGATTCCTTCCAACAAAACCACAGCTCCTCAACCTCACTAGTTACTATTCTGAGTGGAACAGAAACCTTTCAGAAAACTGCTGACTTTCCACTGTTAGGATCAGGCCTTTCCTTTACATGTGCTAAGTTACATGTACGTGCTTGAGAATTTGGTCCTTCACTGTCGAAGCAACAGTTCTGCAAAGTACAACAAAATAAAAAAGCCAGAGAAACACAAATATACTCAGAAAAACAGGAAAAAAAAAAAAGAATACTGCATCCAGCTGACAGGCAGTTCTGAGAGAAAAACACAACTTATTCAATCACCTTGGTTTTCTTCTACTATATTCTAGGCTTTTGCTGAAGGTTCCAAGAAAACCTGATATTAGCTCACAAAACTTACTGAAGTTGCAGGCCAGGTTGATAAGGGTGTAGGAATGAAATTGTTACAGGCTTAATTATACCTTAAATCAATAAACAAAAAATTTCAATGAAAGAAAAAAGCATCAAAACCCAATCATCATTAGAAGAAGGAAGAAAAGCATGAAATAAAAGAGTTCATTCATTTTGTATCAGAATACATTTCATGGTACACACCTGATGTAGGAAGAGAGTATTTTCATTTAATTCAAGAAAAAAAATAAATCAAGATGAACTAAACATAAAAGCTTACTTAGCGTGCTTTCTCTATTCTTCTGTGTGCCTTTTTCCCCTACTAGTAGTCTATCTACTTAACACCTTTTGTACTTGGCAAGCAAACGATGGATATACTTCTTAGACACATGGTGTACATTAACCGAACTACATGGAATTTTAAGCAGAAAATGCGCCTGAAAAATAGTGTTATACAGCCACATGTTTTATAAAAAGCAAATGCCATTATGCCAAACTGGGCTTAATCCTTTCTCCAGATATACGGCATACACTACTGGATATCTTTTCCATAGTCTTTAAACAGAAGTCCAGTACATAGCAACTAATTCCACATCTGAATGCAAAACTGCACCCACTGTTTATTTGTTTTAATAAACAAAGAGGTTGAGAGAACAATTTGATTTTTTTTGAAAGGAAGCAGATTGCCCTAAAGCCCATGATTTGCAAGTAATTAAGACAATAGCTTCCCAAAGAACAACAAAAAACCCCAACAGAAATACATACCTTGGAAACTTGTGCACATCGACACAAAGTAACTATGTCCAAGAAAGAAAATATTCTAGGAAGAAAGGAAAAGAATAACAATTAATTTTTTTTTTATGAATTCAGACTAATATATGGATTCACAGTTCTGTAGTTCTATGGAAAGACACCAGTTACACAAGAGGCAAGTTAAATGCAACTATAAGCATTTTACCA
>VYZM01006672.1:64719-86368 GCA_013398915.1 Dromas ardeola
ACCTTCCTCAGCATCTTGAAAAAAAAAAAAAATATCTCTTCCACTCCCAAGTCTCCTCCTCTTCATCAACACAGTATACAAGAGCACTAGCATGCAGTTTTCTGCTTGTGTTCTTAGAGCCTCTCACTCATATTTTTAAAGGAATTTCATCTGAAACATCGCTGCCCAAAACAGTCAGTTTTAAGCTTGTTCTTGCATTTGTTTGTGAACAAAACCAAATCACTTACACATATTAAATAGAAGATGGCAGCTACCACTCCAATTTCAAAAGGCCAAACTTAATTGATCATATAATCATTTGCAAATGTTCAGCATTTCATACAAAGAAGCCAGAAAACATGTACAAAGAGCTGACTGGTGAGGCAAAGAACGGAAAAATATAAACTTGCATCTGGAACTGATCTTGGTAAGAATTTTATAAGCAGACAAACAATACACGGAGCAGTGTAAAAAAAGGTCAAGGTGAGACCTTTTCCATATTCTGAAGGGGGAAAGCTGACCACCAAGCTATTGATTGAGTCTTCTGTTTCCTCAGACAGAGCACAAGTTCTGTCCAGAATTTGAGGTAAATCACTGACAAGTTTTAAAACCCATTCCCACTTCAGAATAATTGGAAAATTTTCTAAAAAAAAAGCTGATTAATCAGAAAATTGCAACTTGTTGTATTCTCAGTGTATATTTGAGGTTAGATACACTACCTCGTAGGCTGAAGGGACAGAGAAACTAAATGACTCTCCATTTTAAAATTAGGTAAATAATGTTAAAACAAATAAAACCAGTACTATCATTGTGATATTATTTATCAATATCTGCTAAAGCATGAAAGAATTCTGAAAACACCCAGTAAGTCTTAAATAGTCCTGAAGAATTACAATTCTGTTGTTTCCCTGACTAAAGATCAAAATCTTTAATCACTTTCCAGAGGCTTTATCTTGTCCATGACCTGCGCCTGTGGTTCATTCTGATCACTTGCTCAGTTGGTTTTCCGATTCCTTTTTTGGAGACAAGGACCACTGAAAAGGAGTATATGACTTCACAGGAGTGAGTCTGGATTTGATATTATGCTGTTATCAGTCCCATTGTTCTTGCTTGCTTCCTGTCAATGTTAGTTTCCATATTGCCAGTTAACAAATATGTTTCCCTTATCCTTATTTAAAGGAGTTTCCTATAATGAGCAGTTGATGTGAGATTGGAGCTGCTCTGCACTAATTCCTTGGACAGATATATTTCAGGCATGTTAAATCAAAGGACTAACTTTATTTAGTGAAAGTTACTTGCACAAGGCGCCTTTACAGAAACCATAGATTTGTGTAAATATACAGAAAGGAAATAAGTTTTACTTTCATAAGCAACTCCTATACAATCAATTAGGTTCATAATCTGTATGAATGCAGTTCATGTACTTCTATCAATTTGGTTGTTTCTGATTCTAAACAGTTATACTGTAATTGCTTGGCAGACTACTATAGAGGACTTGAAAGAGCTGCAAAACAGGGTCTAAAATCAAAATAAAAGACTGCATGTGCATTATAAAATTGGAATGTTTTCCTCAGATTGTCAAACACTGAACAGCAGTCTTTACTACTCAGGGTGAAATATTGCCCTATTTAATTATACAAATCCTTGAAGTGGGGAAAATGAATCGTCCTTGAGACGACAGATTCTCCCCTCTTCAAAACACGTATATTGTTTGTCTGCCTACAAAATTCTTACCAACTAAGAACAGTTCCAGATATGAGTTTATATTTTTCAATTCTTTGACTCACCAGTCAGTATTTTGTACACTAAGGTACAGCAGCCAAATTTTACAACAATTGTGGGCCATTCAAGTACCTACAGTACCTAGCTAAGAAATACCAATGGCATTATGACAATTTCTTGTTGTAACCTTCACTATATTTCTTTTCTATTTCTCCCACAGTTAAGCATACAGATGGTAAAGCATCACTTCAAATATACCAAATACTATGTTTGACTTGACTAATTTTAAGCTTCTGGTATTTTTTCTTCTCTACAATAAGGAACACACTAAAAGCTGAGCAAAAAGCAGCATGCAGTAATAAAAACAAAGAATAGAAACATAAAAACATATATAATTCATATATAATAATTAATCAGCCATCTCACAAGCTGCATATTCTTGCATATAAGAAAAGCTGCTGCTAGAACACAACTCCTGAGTTCCTCTCCTAATTTGAGTCCCTCTTTTAAATCTGATTGAGCAAATTTTGAGTTGGATGACTAGTATGTATTATACCAGTATACGCACCCCATAAGTATGGTTTACAGCAGAACTCATAATAGCTCCTACATTTGGGGTACAATTGTGAAGTTGGTACTTTGTAGGCAGAAAGGAACTGAAAATGGTTCAAATGGCCAAAAGGAATAAACACCTCTGTTTCTGAAGCTTGCCGGTTTTGTGCAAATCTTATAGCCCAGAATGTTAGCAGTTAAAATACAAATGGACAAACATTATCTGTCCTTCTATGTGCCAAAAGTAGTGACTATACCTCCATTTTCAAAATGTATTATTATTTTTTGTCAAGCACAAAACATAAAAAAATCTTTTTGGAAGCTGTTGGAAAGTCAGAGCATTCTAATATTAATTACATTCACTTACGGTTTTTTGTTTCCAATGCTTTTCAAACTCATACTGTAGCTTTAAAAATCCATTAGTTTTCCCAGCAATTTACAAGGAAACAAAGAAAAAGATTACAATCTTCAAGGCTGTGACATCTTACTGGAAAAGTTGTTACCATTAAAATTGGAATAGTCTCTCTCTGACTTGATTTCTGATTCTTCTGATGACAGATATGGGTTTATTAACTTCAGACACCAATGCAAATCCACAACTAATGTACTGTATAATCAAATAATGCTTTTCCATAAACACATAGGCTAAGAAAAAAAAGCTGAATTGTCTGAAAACATTTTTTAAATTACATGATTTATAATACCTCCGCAGGATTCATACTCAAACGTCATACAATTGAGCGTTTATTCAATCTTTCACTTCTTGTAATACATAAGAGTAGAGGGAAAAGAGCATTCCTTGCCAACTGGCAAACTAACAGCACTGCAACAGCTAACAGGGGTGATCATTTTTCTTTTAGCTGGAACAGTACTACAAATCCAAGTTTTTAGACGCAGCCTGTTTCTTCCAAAGGAAAAAAACCAACACTCCAGTATTACAAATAAAATTAAATGCCCATAAACTAGAAAAAGTTACAAATTAAACACCTCCCTCTCTCCACTCAAGCTAGTCTACCTACCTCAAAGCATAACCGGTTCCTCCAAACCAGGGTCTTCTTCAAAACCACCACTGTCCATATTAGTCAGATAACCTCTTCCTCTTCTGACCAGTTATCTGGGTCTACTTGAGAAGGAACAAATAATCTCTGTTTTTGTACCCTTTCAAATGAGTTTCCTGCCTGAGAAGCTGAGGGTTTAAGTCGTTTACCTATAAGCATAGCAGGTATTCTGTAGAAAACGTCAAGAGACATGACACTGCCCTGAAAACCTTCTAATCTAATTCTGGTTGTGATATAAGTAATAATAATAATAATAATAATAATGAGAAAGAGTAAGAACTGCAGTATAAGACCTTTACTTTGTTCAACTTCAGAGTACGCCAACTATAGCAACAAATGAATAAATTTTAGAGTGATAGTATTTCTTAAGTCTACCATCAGAAAAAGGTTTCTTGATTTTAGAGAAAAAAAATTGGATTGCTTGTTATAGTCAGATTACAGAAGTTTAAATACTTCATGCAAATGAGAACAAGACCAATTTTTGCAATAAAAGAAATTGTGTTTACATTTTGCTTCCAGATATTTGTAACAAGGTATTAACTACTCCTTTTCCAAGTATCAAATTTTGTATTATTTTTTAAAAAAGATCTGTAGCGCTTTCCAACAGTTTTCATACATATCTGATATAAGCAAGCAAGAAAACTAAGTGCATTTGATGACACTTTCAACAGTATTTACTATTCAGTTCTGGCACTGTGAGCAAAATGTTTCCACTGCAACTGGTTTACTCTCCTTTTAATTAAAAGGTAGATGTTGTGGTTTAGGCACGTTAATATAGTAAAAATAATTAGGATATTAATTACACTCAGTGCAGCAATATTTAATCTCTCCTATCATAACCATACGGCAAGACAACTTTAAAACATGTTGTAGCACGAGCATAAACCGTTTTAGGTGTTGAAAGACATTCAGGCTCAGTCTTACAAAAGCATTTATGTGCAAGACCATAAAACAAGTTCCCCACTGACAACCCTTTAGACAGCCAGGTTTGTGTCCCTAAATTTTCCTAGTTATCTACACTCTGCATGAGAACTCAGACCCACATCCCCATCGTAGCACCTTCTCTCAAATACTCTGCCTCTGTCCCTGTGGGTTTGTCTGTGCAGCAGTACAATTTCAAAAGAAGGTTTACAGTGCATCTCTGCCACCCATCCCCTTCCTCTCCATTCCAAAGCCCCGATGGTCAGCACAATGTTGTAGGTATTATGAAATGTGGACTATTTCACTCTGCTATGGGCAGACCATCACCTGAGTGAGTCCCAGCATTCAGCACGAGATCATCATAACCTTTACTGAGAAAGCTGACTGTCCCAATTCAATTTCTCAGATCATCAACTCTTCTGGCTACAGCTGCAACGCTACTTTGGTAGATCACCGTGCAATTGCAAAGACAATATATGTGCACAAGAACTAGATGGCTGGCTGAATCAGTTCTGTGTATGTTTGACCTGGACTATTTTATTTTGTCATTCCAGCCCCAGGAAGCCCTTCAACCATGCAAAAGGCTTCTTTAGACACTGTCACGATAGTTAGTGTAGTGGCAGCACCTAGCTGCACCACCTTCTCAGTTGGCTGAATCCAAGGTGAGACTATATATCCTCCGAGTTGCTCTGTAAGAAGTTATCTTGAATCCAAGAGCTAACAGCTAAGCCACTGATACTGTCCAATTACTTGTACATGGGTTTTTTCCTGATGAGTTCTTTAAAATGTCCTGTATAGTAAGATATATGTGGGAATAAACATACTGCTCAATGAATCAAGCAAGCTACTCCCTATATAACATTTTAAAGAACTTAACAAATTTGGTGTTAGAATACACAGTTCAAGACACTGACACCTGGAAGTTAGATCCAGGAATTCTCAAAATAAACCTCAACAAATTAATTTTATGATGCTGCTCAGGTAAATTTATGATGCTACTCATGTAATTAGCACAGACACAATGATTTAGGAATTTAGTATCTATATAGCTTCACAGGTATTTTCACTTTATCCTACAATGAAAACTGAGACATACTACATAATCAATAAATAAGTTCTTGCCACAGATGTCTTCACTATCTCAGTGCATGATACTTTTCACTGTCTAAACCACATCAACAAATTCTGTTGAACTACATAAATGGGATACTTAGCACCCGTAACAGTGAAAAGGAAAGAAATTTCCACAGATATTTGGAGAGTCCTACTGCTAAAAAAGAAGTGCTTGCAGATTATGATACTTTGCTAAGGAGGCAGCATATTAAATTGACTTTTATCTTGTGGTTCATGTGTGGCATTCATTGCAACAAAGCAAAGTTATTAGAATTTCTGTTCAGGGCATCATTCAGTGGCACGTCTCTTTTAATCACATTTTCTAAACAGTTCTACGAGTCTAATTTACAACACTGTCACCATATGGAATGAGTATTTCTCAACAAAAATGAAAACCTTTTAAAATTCAATTCCTTTAACAGACTGCTTCTGTAATATCACCAAGAGAGCACTGTGATAGTACAGACACTAAAAGAATTCATAATGTTTTAAGAGCACTTTCTTCAGACACAAGATGCAAAATACCATTATTTGAGACATTCTCCCACTTCCAATCAAACAGGAAGCAATGACATACATACAAGCTAACCCAAAAATCTCTTTAGTGTATTAAATCATCAGCTCAATTTTAATAACACCATCACTAAAAACTGTAATTGCACCATTATAAGTGAACACTTTTTTTTTTTTTTTTTTTTCATTTCTTTGTTTCTTTCTTTCCCTTCAGAGTGGGCTGTAACAAAACCTATATGCAGGTACAGAAGACGTTGCTGGTTCAATTCAATTCCAGCTCTGAAGTGGTCACATCCAGTTGAGCAGTATCTCCACATTTGGCAGTTTACACTTTGCTTGAAATCAGCTTTCAAAAAGATGAGAGTGAAGACATCCATCAGTGTCTCAACTGTGGGCTGAACTTACTGATCTTGGTGTTGTAGCTAACTCCTGCAAAGGTGATCTAGTCACACACCAACAAGCTGATGAAATTTATGACTCGCCGAATGATCACGGTAAGAAAAATCCTCCTGTTGGTTCTACCTTATATAACACAGACTGGCAGTAACGGTAACAGGCAGTGCTTTCACTGCAGTGACTCTTTGATGGCTTTGAAGTTGAATTTATATTTTATTTTGCTATCACAAAGTTCATGACACAAAGAGTGTGAACTACATTAGAGAAAGGATTATAGGCTCTTCAGACAGACAAAACATTGTGCAGAAGCTTTGTGGACATTTTGTTTCACTTCTTTTTCTGATACGCAAGGAAAAGATCACTATTAAATGACATTTTCCATAATACAGTATAATTTGAAGACACATTACAACAAATCAAACCAAAAGACAACAAGTTCAGGAATTCCAAGAATTAAATCAGATATGTTGCTATTTATTTCAAGACAGATTTAAGAAAGAATGAATAGCATTTGATAGCCTGTAAGCCACATAAGCAATATATGATCCTCAGGTTTTTACTCCTTAACACATTATGTAGAATTACCTTAACAGAAGTTCTTTGGGTAGTTTCTTGTTAATAAGGGCTTCATCATTATTTGAGAAAACCTGGAAAGAGAAAGAAAAAACATCATTTAAGAAGACCAAGAAGAAAAACAGCTTTTAGAGAGTCTTTTCACCTTTTACTTAAGTGCTTAATTCTTTTAAATTACTGTTAATGACAAGTTTTCAACATGTTAGTTGGTAATACTATAAAATTATTTCAATGTACACAACAGGGCCACACCCACGCATTCACCTGCTCTTTCCTAGTGCTACGATTTAACTGCACAAAAATTAATAATCATTAAACACGTAATAAGAAGCCACACATACCCAATAACGGAGTATTTTAGGCAGTAGTAAAACTTCTAGCAATAGCAAGACACATACAAACATGCAATAGTTGCAGGATCCTAAAACTGTCCCATTACAGAAAACAGAAACTGGACACTTTCCAGTTATTCAGGTCCCTTCCTTTTTTGGCCCAGGTGTGTGAAGATGGATAAACTATAATAATCTAAAGATTTAAAGAATTAACTGCCACAATGGTATGACAGCAACTGCTATACAAGCAAGAGAAGCACCACCAGAAATGCTACATGAAAACCAGAAATACCTCTCACCCAGAACTTCATATTACTAACATATCTCCTAAGAAAAAGAGAGTGGAGAGACTGAAAGAAAATGCCCAAGGCAAAAACAGGCAATACTAAGATTATATAGGAAAAAGTTTCCACAAGAGAAAAGGATCAGTTAGTCAACAGTTAAATAGAAATATTAAACAAAGGAGATATTGACCAGACTTATAACTTATTGTAAATATTTAAGTTTGAGAAATTTTGCCAGAGGAGCACAGCAATAAACAAAACAGAAGGTGAATCAGAACTGAAGGAGCCACACCAGAGACTGGAAGTCAAAGACACAAGCAACGACTTCCCCTGTAAAGAGAAGGCCTTAATGAAGTCCATTTGCTGTTTGCATTATCAGAAACAAAAGCTAGAAAGAGAGATCCAGAATAGCTAAGAGTTTTCTGAATGCTAAAAGGTAAATTTGAAAACCACACAAAACAGAAACATGAAACAAAACTGGAAGAAATATTTCCCCTGTCCTTCACTAAGAATATGCTGTTCCTGTCTCAAGGATCAGGGTATTACCCTTGTCCATTCTATCATCAACACATACCAGATACTTTGTAACTATTTGCTTTGTTTCTTTGTTACAAAAAAGGAAGCTGGACAAGAGGTGGTTCTGAAAAAAGGTACATCACGTAAAGAACGAAAAAAAGCTGAATATAAGCTTGGCTCTGTCTTCATTAGAAAGGGAGACAGCAGAAAGTACCCACCTGAGAATTCTGAAAATATCTCCCTAAGAAATACTGTAAGATTAGAAAATTTGAATTTCCTTCTGGCTGCCATCAAGAACCCTTTTTGTCTTCCAGTATATCCTAGGTTGATTTCAGGTCTAACTGCATACTGCTGTTTTTCAATTTTGACACAACAGCAAAAGCCACTTTCTTCACCCACCACCTCTGTGCACAGTTATCCACACATCTAAGAACAACAAAACTGTCAACTTTCAAAAAGGACCAACAAGTTTAATCAAGATTTCTTTTCCTGCAACTGGAGCAGCACAATTCCTCACAGACTAGTGACGGTAGGCATTCAAAGCATAAAACACCTATGCCTATATATTTCAAAAAGACAGTTCTGCTTCCTTCTTGGAGAGACTTTCTTGGCTTTAAACAGTTCCACATGGCTGACCACAGGTTTGCTCTGGTTCTGCTTTACATCCAATACCTGTTGCTGCCATTACTTTCAGCCTTTATGCTGAAACACACTATGCACATCAATGCTGGGTTTAGAACTGGTTGACTGCTTCTAAGCTTGGCAATTAATAGATTTACGAATTATCTGCATGTATGCCAGTTTAATATCATATGCCACTCGCTGCAGCTTATAGTCTGAGAGCAATTGTACATATTGGGATAATTTTTTAGAACAGTCAAAACATAGGCCTAATTGTGTTTATTGCAGCACTCTTTAGGAAAAGGAGACACGTATGCCATCCTCATAGAACTTAACATCACTAAAGAGCGAAGTGGGGAAATATTCTTGTGCGTTACAGGTTAAAAAAAAATGGAAGTTGCAAAAAAGGAAGTTACCTCCGTGAGAGCACACAAGGTCTGTGGTAAAACAGACAAGTGAACTTAGATCTCATTAATTCACACCCAGAATCTGAACATTCAGTGTCATACACCACTAAAAATCCTCTTTCAACTTAATTATTCTGTAGCTGCAGATAATTCCTCAAAAGTTACATCATCTATGTATATGCATCATTTCCTTTTATATGCATGAGTATGTATTTTTAAATAAACCTACTTTGCAGACTGCTACTAGTTTACATGTCTGCCATCACTTTGTTAGTTCAAAAGCTGTTATTATCTGTGGTTTTTTTCTTTAGACCATAGATTCCCAGGTGTACAGTAACAGGGATATACACTCATTGTGTGAAGATGACACAGCATTTAAGTTAGTAAGGTATGAGCAAGTTACTATTTCATAGAATGAATCATAGAATGTGTTGGGTTGGAAGGGACCTTTAAGGTCATCTAGTCCAACCCCCCTGCAGTAAGCAGGGACATCCTCAACTAGATCAGGTTGCTCAGAGCCTCATCAAGCCTGGCCTTGAATGTCTCCAGGGATGGGGCCTCCACCACCTCTCTGGGCAACCTGTTCCAGTGCCTCACCACCCTCATTGTAAAGAACTTCATCCTAATGTCTAATCTAAACCGACTCTCCTCTAGTTTAAAACCATTGCCCCTCGTCCTGTCACTACATCCCCTTGCAAACAGTCCCTCCCCAGCTTTCTTGTAGGCCCCTTTCAGGTACTGGAAGGCCGCTATAAGGTCTCCCCGGAGCCTTCTCTTCTCCAGGCTGAACCACCCCAACTCTCTCAGCCTGTCTTCATAGGAGAGGTGCTCCAGTCCTTTGACCATCTTCATGGCCCTCCTCTGGACCTGCCCCAACAGGTCCACGTCCTTCTTGTCCTGAGGGCCCCAGAGCTGGATACAGTACTTCAGGTGGGGTCTCATGAGAGCAGAGCAGAGGAGGAGAATCAGCTCTCTTGACCTGCTGGCTACAGTTCTTTTGATGCAGCCCAGGATGCGACTGGCCTTCTGGGCTATAAGTGCACACTATTGGCTCATATCCAGCTTTTCATCCACCAGTACCCCCCCAAGTCCTTTTCCGCAGCGCTGCTCGCTGTACTTTAATACAAACAGCTACAATGCATGCTCAAGACTTTTGATTTTGAGTGTTTCCAACTACTCATCTGCTCCTGCATTAAAAAGCCAAATCACTACAAATCATAGCACAGATTTTTGGAAATAGTATTTTTCTACTGAGGCCAAGCTAAACATCTAAACCTACAACCAAACTGGCAATTCTTATGGGAAAACAGCTTATAATCTCTATACGTTTATGTGAGATATCTTTAGACTTTTAACTTAAAGTTGGATGGACAAATTATTTTGAATACATGACAGCAGATACGACCAATATGGTTGCATTTAGGAATCCCAGTTAAAACTGAAAAAAATGCAGCTTTTACTATTGAATGAGAAACACGCGACTTGCCCAGCCACACAAAGTACCACGTGTGCTACACAAGTCACAGATGAGGCCATAAACAGACTCAAAGCCGTTTTCCCTCAAACAGTAAGTTTCATGTGTTCTTGCATGCATTAGCTATAGTTATCATAAAGTATTATTCTTATGGAATAAGAATATTTAGAAAAATGAAATGTGTCTCTTTAAAGTCCTGTTTTACTCTAAAAAAAGTATGTTAGTCTCTAGAGTCGTGCTGCATTTGCATCTGAGAAGAAAAGAGGGACATCTTGAGAGGCTCTTCAATACTAGTTTTCCCCCAATGAAGAACAGTCATGGGATAAGTGGGGTAGTCATCTTCTAGATGAACACCTGTAATGTGATTTTGAATGTGTGCAAACAGAGAAAAGAGGGAAGGTGCAAACAGGTTAAAATATTTATTCTTTGAACGTTTCCTGATTATCTAAAACTTCCATAAATGAAATAAACACCCTGAGTACATTTATGTATCACCTCTCTGAGGTAAACCATGCCATCCCTTTTATTTTTTACTTGATTTTTATCACATAACTTCTAGTCTTCTGTTTCCATTTATAAAAAAAAAACAAAACACCAAAATCAATCAGTCAAGAAAGCGTTCAATTGCTGTAATATTCTAATAATCTTGTCAAATATGATTTATTTTTCTTGAGTTACAGATAGCGCTGACAATGACATGCCCTTAAAATACCTGTATACAATAATACAAAATAATAATTAAGAATACCATAGATGTAGAAAGAATACTACTTCTTTCTTTGCTTTTGCATTTGCTAGCAAGTTTGAGTGTTAACGATAAGGTATCTCAAACTCTAGAAAACTGTGGTTTTAACTGTATAAAAACCTGAAATACAACAGACAAATCTGTGCACAAGGAAAAAGGACAGGCAAGACTGAACACATGTAATAAATGTTACTTTAAAACCAGCTCCAAATTTCCTGTAAACATAAGAAGAGATACAGAAAATCTCTACATTCTTAAAGGAATCGCGAGAACAAACAAAACAGAACCGACAAGAGAAGACTGTAATTGCTTATTACTTGAATCTTGAGCTATTTCTTACGTTTCTTAACTGACCTCTCTTGGTGGTATCTTCACTGTACTTCTGAAAGACTGGTTATAATGAACTAAAAAGGGAGCATTTCCTTAAAAAATGACCTGATACTTGCTTACACTAAATTTCTTCAGCAACTACCACTTAATTTTTTTTAATCTCTTTATTGTATAAATAAAGTATCCGTTGTGTAAATCTGTCAAATCCAAAAAGAATACTCTCGTCAGTTTGCCTCCCCTTCCATATTATTAAACAAACTAATTGCCACTAGTGCTAGAATATAACCTCTTGGTAAACCACAGTTAGCTTGCCATCGTTAAAAGCACCACATATTATTCTCTTCTGGTCTAACAGTTAGTGATAAAGCTCTCCTGCTTTCACCAGCATTACTCAGTGAAGAAGTCTTTTCTGATGGAGTTGAGCATTTGTGCTTTACACCCAGCCTGGCAAAGAACTGTAATATGCTCAAAAAAGTTAATTTTTCTCTACAAATAAACAAAGGAATATTCATCCTGGTTTATCATGCTTATCTAAACCACTTAGAAATTCCCTTCAACTAGTATTTCAAGATCAAAATACGGTTATACTACTAATTTTGTTGATAGTCCTTAGGTTTTTTAATGATGCAATTTCTGTTGTCGTTCAGTCTTTTATTGAAGACGACTATTCTCTTTACAGATGGAACAGTTTTGTTAGCAGCTCAGCCATGATGGCTCAGTTCCACAGAGATATTTATATATCTAATTTCTACTGATATCACAGTAGATACAGACTTTCAGCCTGTCAACTTTTCAAATCGAAAGTTATTAAAAACCAGACTCTCAAAAATAGCCTTGCTCAGTAGTGTGCTAAAGTGACTAATTATGGGAATGTCGATTTGAGAAAGAGGGAAGATGAAGTCTGAGAGACCCCAAAGAACATCAGCAAAGAGAGAAGACAGATATATACTGAAAACAAGGCTGAGTTACTTATCAAGTCAGGAATAAAACCCATTGTCATTGGGTGATTGTCACCAAAGGAAACAGTAGTTTAGAATTAAATCCATACATTTTCCTTCTCCTATGGCTGACAGCGCAAATGTCCTAGTTAAATTGTAAATATTGCCATATGTAAAAAGCATCAAGTCTTTCAGGTTTTCACTGGCAAGAACAGTATTTATGTAGTATTGTTTATGCAGTAATATGCATCGTAAGAACAAGGTGTCTGAAAGGAAAATCCTGACAAAATAAAATTAAAGTTTTATTCAGTTCCTCTGACATGCAGAAGATTTTTACGAAACACAAACCCCACCAGCTTGCTGCACATCTTTCCTCCACAGTGGAGACACCTAATTGTTGCCTGTGCAATTTCCCCTTCACATTGCTACTGCAATTGCCTCTTGCAATATAGCCGCAGAAATGCCAGATTAGCTTTGCTACCCCAAGCAGTTCATGAGCACGCTGAAGTAATGAATGGCATCCTAAAAAGCTCTCTATTTAAATACAGCAGAAAAATGGAGGAGGAAGAAGAAAAGGGAAACCAATCTTCCTTTACTATAAATTTTGGGGTTTCTCACGTGTTACACTGTAGAGTGTTCTCTAATGGTCAGAGGATTGCTATTAGCTGTTGCTTGCTCCAGAAATGTACAATTAATGCATTAGACTTCGGCAGACTGGCAGAATCATTTAACACCATGCAAGTAGCAAAACGTAACTGTATCTAGGCAACAAAAGGAGTGTTAGGCGAATGGATATGCATTGCCAACAGAACTGAAATAAGTGATAACGAAGACACAACAGCTGATGGCACACGGCTGGTGTTAAATTAGAACCCATGGTAAAGCTTTCTGTATCACTGATAAAACTACAACACACCCAAGTGAATGTCAAAAGGTGATGCCATCTTGAACCAGGGCCGTCTACTGCAGAGACAGACTGGAAAAGTCTTTTATTTCAGCACACAGACACTATCTGCCCTCCACACTCTCAATCCTATGAGCCAGCTACTCACATGCTCCGTCTCAGGCTTTGACTTTGTGAACTTTAAAATCCCAGCCATCCTGGTCTGTTGTGGTCTTTAACCTCTTTACTCCTTGGACACCAGAGCCCAGGGCATTGTCTTCAGTAGGCTTGTAGCTTCCTCCTCGCTGCCAGATACCCACTAGATCTTTTGCACTGGTCTTTCCTCAGGATCTTTTCTCCTCCAGCACTGTGAGAAACTGACTGATCAAAAGCAGCTAACACCTGATATGAAAGCCTTTTGTTCTTACTGTGTTGGTCATCTTCAACAGCTAAGGCTCACCTTCAGAGAACAAGATCAAATACACCTGGGAACATCTCTCTGTCTTTCCCCAACACCTTTCACTGACCTAGGGCTGCGTTTAAGGGTCATACTGCTTTTAAAGTTTCCCCAGAAAGTCCTGTCCAATATAAAACCTGCCAGGCAGAAGCAGCTGGCCACACTGCCCACTTTGCTGCTTGGTTTTCCTCTAGAAGAGCCATTATTCTTGTTTTGCCAGCACTGGTATTCATACCACATCATTCACATTTTACTGGAGGGTATCAGCCTGGCTCTGCAAGGCCCTGTTCTCGCTGGGTGACCGATCAAGGTCATTTGTGAGCTTCAGAGCTGATGTCCGTAGCTGCACAACTCTATCTCGAGGCCTTTGGCTGTTCCACTTCAACTGCATCTTAGCGTGGAGCAGTAGGTGCTTGGAGGTTGCCTTGCCTGCCGTCTCGAGCACATTAGCTCATTCTCAGTTGACCAAATAGCTCACATCACCCTGCTCTGTGTGTTTTTCAGAAGGGCAGTCACCTACTAGCAACAACATATTTGGAAATCACCAATCAAGCCTTTTCAAGAGCATGGCTTAATTACTGCAGCCAAGGTATTAAGGCCTAACAGGCTAACAGGTTAGCCTGACCTGTTAGCTGAGCTGACCATTCTTTAACACAAGACTTAATGTCGTCTCCCTACAGAGTCACCAGAGAGACAGCAATCCTCTAAACTAGCCCCACATATTAAGCACACATCCACATACTGCTGTCTTACCAGCACTGTTACTTAAGGTGCTGCAACATGTATTTATTTAAACATTTAATTCATTGTAAATTCTGATACAAACTGAAGAGGCACAAACTGAAAGTTGCATAAATTTTTCTGTACCACGTCAACATTTCAGACTGACTTGAGTGTGATAGTTCCTATTGTTAAAAATTATGAAGGGGAAATCAAATGGTTTGCAGAATTAGTGATTGACCTAGTTACTTGCAGGCCTAAAATTCAGTTCAAAGGTACCATTTTATCAATACTTGCTATCATATAACTGGTGTTTGGTAGCCTGCATGACAGAAAACATTAGGTTCAATCCAAAACCTAACCAAAAGAAACTGACATTACACTATTATTTCCAAAAAAGGTTTGCAAGTTCTGCTTCCCCCATGTTACTCTGAGATAGGAACTACATGGAAGACCAACCCTCCCTTCAGGTTATGATCCACCTAGTTCACGCTTTGCCTTTTAAAGGACCTTGTTCTAACCACTACCAGAGATGGCAAAAAAACCCAAAACCATATGGAAAAATAAACTGCCCCTTACCTAATCTTTCAAGACTAGAGACTGGTTCAGATCAGGGAAAAAAAAAAAAAAAAAAAGAGAATAATCCAACTACTATTGTTTAAACACTAAGAAATTTGGAAAAAGCTGTTAATTGTATCCCTGTATATTCTGTAAACATACATAGAGATACAGCTGAAAAAATAGGTTTGACAGAGTTTTATCCTCATCATCTGTTAGTCACATACTGATTGACAAATCTTTTCTTCAGTTTGTATTCTTTTAAAAAAAATAATTAATGACTACTTCCTTCTTCAGATATCCATTATTCCTCTTCTAAGATTATGTACTTCCAAATAAAAACAGTACATGATGAAACATTTAGACACTATTCCTAAAAAACAAAATAAAGCATTCAATTAACAAGTAAATCTACAAATCACTTCAAAGTGGAACATGGGGAAACCGGTATCATCTACTTGACGGACTTGGAGATCAAAGGACCTGTAGCAGATAATTAAAATCTGATGGATGAAGCAGTTATCGACTGTAGCCCATCACAAGGGTAGGTTATGCATCGTACAGATTCTGCGCTTTCTTTTTCTTGAGCAGGTAAATAACAAATCCCTCCTTCACCATCAAACACAGACTCAAATGCCAACTGCAGAAGCGTAAGTTCAAAACACCTGAGAAAAGTACTTTCCTTTGACCACTCAAGTAACTTTGAAACGCTAAGCAGAAATACTGGAATACATTCTAAGGCAGCTTCCATCACAAGGTTCACAGGGACTGTGTGCTTAAATTATGATTTGTTTCATCACAAAAATAATCCCCTCGGTTTCATGCGGTCTTGTAGAATCCTGCTATATAATACAAACTCTCAGGCATTCAGAGCATGATACGTTTCTGAAAAATCAGGCAGGGAAAAAAGTTGTTGTCCGTTTGTTTTAATGCAGCAGTATTTGGTTAGGGATAGTCATTCAGTCTCAGACATCCAAATTTAATCCACAACACAGATTCATCAGAGCCTTTAGGAGTACACCTTTCAAAACTCCTTCTACGAATCATCACTTCTGCATATAGTTGTTTTTACTGACATACATATAGCTAAGTTTTATTCACAGTCTCCAATATTAGCATACAAACTAACACACTAATGGTATGACAATGGAGACCTGAAAACCCCCCAGAGTGTGCACAGAGAGATTCTTCTGCAGGTCCATTTCCCCAGGAGTGCACCATTCTAATTTAGACTGACACAGTCCTCCCTCCAGTCACGCAATCCCACATCCAGAAAGGCAATTCTTTTTCTTACTGTATGTAGCTCAAACTGTAAATGAAATTACAGATTAAGTCCTTACTGCATGGTTTAAGCAGAATCCCTTCTTCCAAGCACCTGTGAAACAAAAATTTTGAGTACTAATATTTTCCCCCCACAACATAAATGCTCTACAAAAAAAAAATATATTTGAGACTTAAAAGGTATAGTTCATTACAGAAATTACTCCATAGTTTCTACAAAGCCATTTCAAAGCAGTGCTTGATGCGCATCATAAACACTGTCAGAACTGATGTTTTTCCTAGTACTGAGAGTGTGAAATCTTTATTATGAAGAGCAAACCTTCTCTGCAAGGCAATGTCCCTAGAGTATGAACCAGACAAAAAGATGGCACAAAATCTGTGTTGCGGCTGCACACGCCATATATGTAGTGTATAATTAATAAAAGCTTTCAGTTATAAGAGACAAAATTAGGTACCTCTTCATGATTACAAGCAGCAATTATAACTGACTTCAAAGGAAATAGCATCACAGTAGCATTTCCAAAACATCTTTTTCAAACTGGTCCAAGAAAGGTTAGAGGTTGAGATTTAGAGGAGAAACTGGACACTCACTTAACTGTTCCTATTTGCCAAAGTTTATGGTTCATGAATTTCTGCAGAGATAAAATAACCTTAATACTTTTGCTTAAGAAGTAGATTAGAGACCATTTTCAGAACTACAAGCACACTCAGACATTCTGCCCCTTAATACTCAGATAACTACTGCATAACATCAAGTCATGATATGGAAATTCCTTTCCTCTGTGAAGCTCTGACCTCAATTTCAACCTCCGAAGACAGACAAACTTGACATACTGGTAGAGTTCCACATTTACGCAGGTTTGGTGGTGTCTTGTCTCTTTATTGATTTAAATTTACAGAACATACTGGTTAACCAGTTCAACAGCAACCAAATCCAATGAAAACAGAGTTTACTATTTCCTTCTGCCTGAAGGAGAACACAGGAAAACACTGGGATAGAAAAAGAGAGTATACCATAAAGTATGGCCAATATTTTAAGGGTAGCAGCTTGATACCAAATTTTAAATACTTTCTTGTGGGCTACACAGCAGCAGCTTGTGGTTCCAAGCAGTCATAAATGCGCAAGCCCAGAAAAGGGCACATTTCCAGTTCCACTCCTCCTCTAGCACGAGTGCAGTGGATCATCCAAGGCAAAGATAACCCAGAGGAAATCATTCAAGAGACCTGCTGTAGCTGATTGTATCAGCTGAGGTGCCCTTGCATTTTAAACAACGCAACTATTATTGTATTTCCATTACCTCTCTGTACCCAACAGAAATTATTTTAGCCCATTTAAAGGCTTAAATTCATACTGAAATTCTGCTTGGGTTTTTTTTTGTTTGGTTGGTTTTTTTCCTTTTGGGAGTGGGATGGAGCAGGTAGAGGATAGGAGAGAGGTCACTGGAGTCAGCAAAAATTGTGCCTCATACAGATTCTGTGCTTTCTCTTTTTTGAGCAGGTAAATAACAAATCCCTTCTTAGGTGTCAGACACTCAAATGCAATCTGCAAAACCCTAAATTCAAAACACCTGAAAAAGGTACTTCCCTTTGACCATTCAAGTAACTTTGAGACTCTAAGCAGAAATACTGAAATAGAATCTAAGTCAGCTTCCACCACAACATCACTCAAAGGGAACGTACTCAAATTAAAACTAATCTCATCACAAAAATAATCCCTTTGGTTTCATGCAATCTTGTAGAATCACACTATATACGCAAATTTTCAGACATTCACAGCACAGTACATTTTTTGAAAAACTAGTCTGAGAGAAAAGCTTGATCTTCACAAACTACTAGTAAAGAAAAATCTTAAGCTCAAGAACAACTGGTTTAAACTTTGGTAGAGACATACAAGTAGCATCTTGATCCTGAAAAATAAACATGGAATTGATAGAGGAGATACCAGTACGCTGAGAATTTTAAGTCCATCATTATACTCCTTTAATGCCATATGTGTACCTTTTTCTGTTGTAACAATGGATAAAGACTTCCTTCATTTTTAAGAATGCAAATCTGACTTCCACCATTTAGAAGTTACTCTGCGTTTACAAGTTTCCTTCTCAAAAGCTTTACAAACAATTCGAATATCCACCTCGTATTAAAAGTTCAAGTGGAAAAGCTGTTTTGTAAAAGCTCAGACAGCTGGAGTGCAACCCCACCACATTCAGATCAAGTCACACAAAATACATAGCTCAAGTATGATCAGAAATTGTAACAGTTTTTGCATCGTGCTAAAACATAAAGAGAAAAAAAAATAATGAAAAAACCTATAGAGTATACTGATCACCTTCCTAAAAAGGTTATTAGAAAGAATGCAAGTGAATGTTGTGGCTATTGTCTAAACTAGCTCCAGGCTACTCTCTGAACTGTGAGGGAGAACTCTTTGGTTTCACAATTTCATCTGGTTTTGTCCTACTTAGCATATCCCGTTTATGTGCATTTCTGATTCAGTAGAAATACTACCAGAACTATTGCACAAGTTGATAACAATTTGTACGAAATTAGTGCAGCTATTCTGATTTCTAATTGACAAAACAGCTGAAGTACTGTTAATGTGTAGCCTTCTGCTGGCATTCAGATTGATATTGTCACAGTGCCAAAATTAGTACTACTTTACTACAGTAACCTAAAAATAGTTGCTATGCTTCGATGAAAATCTGACTTTTATTTTAAACTTTCCGCATCTGCTAGCTCCACGTTATCCTTAATTTTAAACAAGATGAGTAAATATTTCAGTCTGTTGTCAAAATAAGCAAGCAATAAGCTAATGGTCCTTCCGATTTGTAGGAATACCAATATCCCCTATACTATACTGGTGTTAATTGGACAAAATTAATTCCTTCCTCACCTTTCCTGAATTTTAAACTGTGCAGCTATGGAGAATTAAGAGGGAAAGAACAACTTAAGCAGGACTATAACAGAGAGCAATTCAAGTATAAGCATTCATTGAATAAAATATCTGAAAAATATGAAAAGAATTTTAAAAATGACACTATTTCATCCCTTTCTTACCAGCTGTCAAGTGCAACTAAGGAGCTGCCCAATATAAGAATCTGCACAGCAGTAAGGCTGATCCAGTATAATTTCTGAGATTCTACCTGTGCGGTTACAGCAACAATTCAGTGCTTCTTTTCAGGTTCTATGTCTGCTGAGTTTAGACTGCTAAAGGTATCTAACCAGGAATGTCAAAATGGACCATGAAGGAAAACTCCATACCAGGAGTTTGGTAAATGGAAAATATTTACCTATATCGTAAAACAGTTTATTAATATTTTGTTCATTTTTTTTTCAGTCTGTAATTTTTCCTAAGTTTAGAACATGATGTAAATCCATTTAGTTCAATTGACTTTTAAGATACTGTATCTTCTCTGATATCTCTAAGATACTGTTTACTTCTCTGAGTAAGATGTGTGATGGAATACTAACGTGATGTAGAACATGTCATTAAGTCGCATTGTAATCACTTCACCAATGCTACACCTTCCGCAGCCTCATTCACTGATGTTTACTCTTCCTCGTAGCAACAGATACATCCTAAAACCTTTTCAAACCAAATACAACATGATTCTACATAGAAGCATACTGCAATCTCACACAGTCTATCCATATTTTTATTCCACCTCCCATTTTATTTTTCAAGGTTGCTTTGCTTCGGTTCAAAACATATAGGCTAGAATCGTGAAGGAACAGAAGGCAAAGTGCAGGAGAAGAGAGAGAACAAGCCTTCATGCAAAGGAAGAAAAGAAAGAAAAGTTACAACACCACAGGGATATGCTCCTTCCCTTTGTAAGGCTAAGCACTCCCTCCCCACAACTTGCTCCAGGAAACCTACTATCATTACGCACACATAAATATAAACATAAAGTGATTTTCTGCCTTAAAACACCGTACATTTCCCCACATGTGAAAGGCAAGCAGCTGTGCCTTCTTCCTGTATAAAACTACCCGTGCAAAGCAATAAGGCATCAGACACTTAAATGGTAATTGAAAACAGGGATCATACCAATATCCTTTCCAAACATGATGTGCCTGTCCCTACTCACTCCCCCTTACACGCCTTGTCATCTTCCTTTAACAAACATCATGATGCACCTCTCCCCTGCCACTCGCTGCGTACACGTACTATATCACATCCCCACATACTCTCCCCACAGAGCAAATCTCAACCACTCTTCCTCCTTTGCCGCACCCTTCACACACATACACTCCATGACACACCATCTCTACACACAGATGCAGCAAACCTCGTGCCCACCACATGCATACCGCAAATCTATTATATTTATAAATGCATCTGCGCATACACATAAACCATCACAGCTACGCATACTTACACATATAAGCAACTGCCACTCTATATACACAAAATACCATAACCTGTATCTGCTACATACATATAGAAGTACAGATAATCCTTGCCACACCCATAGCATACATGCCTATAAAAATATGCACATATTATGCCACACCCAGTGTTCGCTATACATATACACACACAGACACAAGCCCAGACACCAGTATACAGACACAGCTACATACATACGATGCCATGTCATGTCCCTGCACACAACGTCACATCTCTGCCACAACACAAATACACACATACCCAAAGCCCGAATTATAGCAGATACACACACACACATTGACAGAGGCATAATACTACGTTCATGTCCTACTGTACATCAGCTATACACACACATCCCAGGCCACACCCTGGCTTACTGCACATGCATAAGCATTACAGCACAGCACCTCACCCCTGCACCCCATGCATCCACACCGTAACACCCCACTCTGTGCACGCACACACACATTAGCTTCATCCCCACTTTACACAGAGGGGCCGATACACCTCTATCTCGCCCCAGCCGCTTTATGCGCCCACACACACACATTCTCTCCCTTGTGTTACGCAGGGGCACAACACACCCCCTGCCACCCCTGACCTGCTCTACACACGGGCAGGCTCCAACCACGGCGTTACACAGGGAGGCAAGACACCCCTCACATCTCACCCACAGACTCGCAGGCATGGCCTCCCCCCGCCCGTGCTACAGCGAGGGTCAGCGCAGCCCCACCTGCTCTGGACAGACAGACTGACTGACAGACTGCTCTTCCCCAGCGTTACAGCAGGGGCCTCCGCAGCCCCCCTCCCCACGCCACGCAGGGCCGCACGCCCAGCACCGCACCCGCACCGCCACAGTGCTCGCTTGCCCGTACCCCGCACACCCCCCGCT